>JBBMOI010000019.1:4110000-4640000 GCA_038088405.1 Porites divaricata | reverse complement strand
AATTACCTCTTTTTACAGACCAGCTTCGATTCTCTACACATTGATTCACCTGAAGGAGGACATACCTCAAACAAGCCCACTCATAGGCGTTACCACAGTTCAGGCTCCTTCAAATTCCTGCCTCCGCCGGATCGGCCAGAGTCCCCTCCAAGAGGTGTAGTACCCACACGCAAAGCTGAGGCCAGCAGGTAATGTTACACAACTTGAGTGCAATTCAGAAGTACTGCCAGGGTAAATCATTGCCTTGAAACAGCAACATTTATAGAAAGATTAAAAATTATAATGATAACAAACAAGACAAAGATGGATTGAAACTAAGCAGTGGGAAAGACAAGTGCAAATGCAATATAAATATGTACAGTAACAGGGAAATCCTGACAGGGCCATGGTGTCCTCCCCAATATGGTGTGAAATGAAGGGTCTTGAAATTCAGACAAGGGACATACATTTATGATCCCTTATCCCAACAAAAGGGCCTCAAGACAGTTAAATTTAATTAAAGACTGTAGAGATTCTAAAGCTGTTATTTTAAGTGCTGCTCTTCATCAGAACATTTCAATAGTGAACTTATGCAACAGGACGGGAAAGGGGAAGAAGACAGCAAACCTTGTGTGTTATGCCTGACTATAATTTTGTTTGAAATAACTTTTTGCCAAACTTCACTTTCCCTTAAACAGATCTTTTTGTAAAAGGCCAGAAAACATTAATATTAAGTAAAGATCATGACAAAACACATAAGTAATAGCCCTGTCATGTTTGTCACACTAAAGTGTTTTGCCGTCCTCTTCTTCATGCCGTCCTGTTGTGTAAACTCAGTTATATCACCAGGGGAGGGCGACTGATTGGACATGTTGAAGATTATTAATATTGTGTATTAAAATTATGCACCTTTTAGAATCACCAGATGTTTGAATGGATGCAGTGTAAGAAAATTTGTTTAACTGTGGAAACAAGTGCAATGAAACCTCCCAAAATGCTGAGATTTGTTGGCCACTTACAAGAGGAGGTTGCTTTTACTGAGAACTTTTAACTAACTAACTACGAGAGAACGACTGGAGAATTGACAATTTGACTAACAATAGATGACTGTTTAACTGTGACAATAGACGGATCAAAAAGCACCAATTACTGATTATGAGACTTCATAGCCAATAACATCACGGCTTAACTGACAGACGACCAATAACATCGTGACGTAATTGACCAATCAGATCAATAACCAGAGTATAATACCATCAACTGACGTGATACAACTCACTTTGACTCTGAAGATGACTACAACGTCAGTCACTGTCAACAACAACAGTCCTATCCAGGACTATGTTCACCCAGACGATCAAACTCAACCTACTTTTGAGAACTTTAAGTTGGTCATCACTTTTGAGAGGTCTTGGCTTAACAGAGATCTTAATTTGCGCATTAGGGTTTGACTGCTTTAAAAATAAGTAGAAAAGCAGATGCTTATTAAATACAGTCATGTAAATATTTTTTTTTATTTGGTTAAACTACTTTTCTCAAGGCGAATGGCAGGAAACACAAGTTTGGGTGAGAACTATGCATTTGCTGGCATGTATCACATCTTTGATCAACATGCAAAAAGTGGTAAGGATCAGTTCAATTTTAACTTTTTAAATTTGAAGCAACATTTTTTTAAAAAAAATAATCTAAACGACATTGTCAATGTAGCCTGGATATGTTAAATTTCAATCATGTTCTGCACAGGAGAGCATTCTAGAGAAAACTGCCTTCAATAAGGGGTAGTGTAACTAATACTACATGTATGTACATTAACTTGTGTACCGTAAATCCTCTATTAAGCCCCCCCCCCCCCCTTTTCATTGGAGGAAAGTTAATAAGCCCCCCTCCCCCTTCCCCCTCCGCTACATCCTTATTCTTCACAAACAATGAACATGGACTGATCAGTTATGGTTTATTCCGGCCGGAAGTTCATATTGTTTTTGGTCTTCGGTGGCATGACCTCCAACTTCGTGTGCTTAACTTGTTTTAACTTTACGCTCTAGTTCTCTGTGGAGAATTGCTACCATTTTCTTGTTGTTAGAAAAAGCAGTATAACGCCCAGGAACCACAAGTCCGTCCTCGAGAGACCTTGCTCCCGTCGGTGAAAATTCTAAGCTGCAACCTTCACGAGATAAAAATTTACACAGCAGGAATGATAATTCTATAGGAAAATGTCCAACTAGTTCTTGATCTTGAGAGCTGCTGGTAGACAGGCGGTAAATGCCAACTGAATATTCATCATACAGCTTCGCTTCTTCTCTTGTATCATGCTTGCATGTGAGTTTTTCGCCGACTTCTGGCTTCCAGACATTTTTACAAATGTGAGACCACAACTGAGCATCAGATTCCAACTCGCAACAGTAGAGCTGGACAAAGGATATTTCCTGTACTCTTGCCATTTTAAATTATTGCTACCGGTGATGCTTTATGCCAAATAACTCTAAATTAAGTAAGCCCCCCCCCCCCCTCTTATAAGCCTCCCCCCCTCAAAAGTGCTTGAAAAAAATAAGCTCCCCGGGGGGCTTAATAGAGGATTTACGGTATTTCAAATTACGTGGTACTAACAACATCCACTTATCAGGGCTGTAGGCAGAATAGGTTTCTCAATGAGGAAATGTTAAAAAATTCAAAATACCTTCTGTTCTGCTTTCTTTTTGATTTGATAATACCTCTCTTAGCACGTACAATACATTCCCCAAGGCACACTCAGTACCTAAGTTCATCTTTTGCAGGATGTTTCAAAAGTTCGTTCCGATTGTAAATTGTATTTTGCGCAAAGCATTTAATGCTTCTTTAGGCAAATGTAAACTGATTCCGGTAAGAAATTTATCTAAATTACTGTTCAAAGCAATTTCAAACTAAAATTTGAAGAAGTTATATATATATTTTAATTTTTGCCCCAACTGTACACGTACGCGAGGTTTTTCCCGCCATACTTTTCCTGCCCATTTTGTAGGTTTTCTAGTTTGGTATTTTTATCGTTTTCTTTTATTTTCTCTGCTCCTTTATGAAAATGAAGGCCTACACTGTTTGTGCTAGAGCTCAGGCATCTATGTTTATGGTCTTGGCAATCCAGTCAAAAAAATTGCCAAACTGTTGAAGAAGTCTGAACGATGACCGAACAAATGGTCAAAAAGTAGAGACCTTCGAAAACAAACCAAGGAGTGGATAGCCGTTTTTTCACAAAATGTGTGAGAAATATTATCGAAAAGGCTGTAAGTATATGTGTAATAATTCCACAAAACAGAAAGGTCAAAATTTTCAACTTCACATTATCGATCACAGTTTCGAGCACAAGGGTATGGGGATAAGTTACCAAAAGAAGTTGGAAAGCCTTGAAGAGAAAAAGGCGGTGCACACTTCATGCAAGCATAGTGTCAGAAGGATTTGCCAACTTTATACCAAAGGAGGACCGGCTGGCAAACTCACGTGATGTGAACCCCCCAGGGACCATCTGGATTACCGTAGACGAGACAACATACAAAGATCCAGCCCCCAAAACACTGGTCGAGTTAAGACAATGCCTACGCTTCGCCTGGAAACATGTGACTGTAGACACGCTTTTGGAGCTCGTAAATTCTATACCTCAACGCGTAGAAAATGTCAGAAAACATAAAGGAAGACATTCTGGTTACTAATATTTTAGTTTTTCAATGTTAAATGAATACTGAGTAACATACTAAGTTTTACAAAAGGTTTTTTTTTTAATAATTAGTGAAATTTAAGCGAATAAAATATCGGAACGAACTTTTGAAACACCCTGTACTAGATACAGCCCCATGATGTCCTGTTCACAGACTTACCTATGATGTCTTGCACCAAAGTTCATTTTATATTCATGTACAGTCTATGACTTATTCTTTGTTGTTTTCTGCTTGCAGTGACAGCTATTAAATTTGCTCATGATGATAAATACCTGTTAGCATGTAGCTCCACTGATGGCACTTTGTCAGTCTGTGCGCTTGTACCTTCACCTCCATCTGTGTCATGTACACTGAGAGGACACACAGCTGCTATCATGGGTAACACTGTACCTTATAGTATTGCTTTTTGTTATTCAATTTCATTCAGTATAGTATAAATAACACTCAAAACAACTACAAATATGTCACAGTATGTTACTCCAGAGAACCGGTTTGACCGGTTTCCTACAAACATCGCACATGGCTGAAAATGCATGGTTTTCCGAAGAAAATGAAGAGTAGGTGGAGTAGCTCTCTTGTAATTGGCGGCTCCTACAAGTATGGGAAAGTACAGCAATTAATTCATAAGTCGTAATTTTTTTTTTACTTTTGCTCTATTTGCTTTTAAGTTGCTGGAAAAGTGTTACATTTTTCTTTGAAAATCAGTAAATCCTTGGAAGAAAGAACGATAACTTTTTTTTGTGTTGCTTTCTTTCTCATATAGACTTTGACTGGTCGATAACAAATGACTTCATATTATCTGCATCACTGGACTGTACCGCAAGAGTTTGGGACCCCTCCTCGGGCCAGTGCTTGCGGGTTGTAAACGACAGTCATTCCTGTGGTGTGACAGCTTGTAGATTTCAGCCTGTTAACAATAATATGCTGCTTGTATCCTTTTGCTAAAAATTTAGGGGCAAATGGAGATAACAACGAAGATGGACAAAACTTTGATTTGTGGCGTTTGACTGTGCCATATTAAGTTTCTACGTGTAAAATTAAGTAGGATAACACAGTGTTGCAGGATACGAATAGAACCTCTACGCAAAGATAAACATATTACACTCCGAGTAGTGCTCTTTTCTTTCATGGATAAGAGGGAGAGATTAAGTGCGCATTAAATGTTTGTCTCTTGAGGAGAGCAAATAACTGGAAATACTTATCACTGAGGAAAATCAGGTTCTTTTAAGTACAGTTTAAGGCAACCAATGGCATGCATTTAAACTTACATATGTATAAGGTTGATGTTGATAAGAAATTTTTCTTAAAGTTGTAAACAGACTGGAAACCAAAAGGGTCATCTGAATGTTTTTAACATGTCAACTGGTAAAGGTTTTAAGGTGGGTAATACTCTTTTTCTTGTAATTACCGTGTATCGACCTGTCACATTAGGATTAAAAATGGTCTTTGCCACGATTTTTTCCATTTCAGTATTTAGCATTAGTATATTGCAAACATTTGATTTCGGTTAGTTAGTTGTAAACGAGCAGCCTCACGAAGACGCGAGGCTGCGAGGCGGCAGCCTAATAAAGCCGCGCGCGAAAGTTCCAAGGCAGAGTGAATCTCAAAGCGATGTAACATAAGGTAGTGTAAGGTAACTTTTATGACGTAATGCAGAACAGAGAATGCATTATTTTCGGGCGAACGCGTGATATAGAACAGAGAATTCAAGATCCGTGTGCATGCGTGTTTGTGAGTCCCGTGCTCATCCCGTCTCCAACCAATCGTCGGGTGGATTCATTTGCAACATACGCGTATAGCTGTCGCACTTGCCCGCTGGAATTTTTCGTCGTTTTTGGGTTTAAAAACAATAAAAAACTCCAAATTACTGTAATTCTTGACATTTCTAAACAAATTGAACAGCACACCCATATACTTGGTAAAATCTTTGCTCGTTGGCACAGACCCTCTATTTTCTCTTCAAAGTCCGTTATTTTTCTTTCTCGCTCTCCGCGCTCGCCGATGTTTTCGAAGAGAACGAAAAGAAAAATAAAACAACGTCTGTGTACGGGCTTGTTTGCCTTACAAACAATCTAGCGATGTGGGTGATCCCTAGATGTAATTGCAAGTAGAGTTTGACCTCCGGCCCTTTTCGAGTTGAAAGCGTTTCAAGGAGTCAAAGACAGTCTTGGATTTTGGATTCCACGCCGTGGAGTCCGTATTCCAGGTACTGCATGGATCAGGTTCTTTGTCAGTGGGAGTCCGGATTCCAACACCCAAAATCCGGATTCCACAAGCAAAAATTTCCCGGATTACGGAATCCGGATTCGCTTACATGTAGCGAAACGTTACCAATTTGGAAGTTGTAACTTACTGTGGACTCTTCACCTAAAATTGCAGTTCGGGATTGAGTTCATCCTATTTGATGTTATTTTCCATTTCTATGTAGGGTGGCAGTGCAAAAGTATCTGCGGGTGTTAAGTCGATGGATTTTGACTCTTCAGGCGGTCTGGTCTGGGTTGGCGACGAAAAGGTACACTTTAAGTTACACAGTGTATTTACTCTAATTAAAAATCAATTACAACTACTCTAATTTCTCTAATTACTCAAATCAGTTACTCTAATTACAATTCCTTTTATCCATTTTGTACTGAGATGGCGTCTGGATTATCGATCTCTTCGCTGTGTTGCTTTGAAATCGTGTCACAATTTCCAACTTGTTCAGTTTTGGTAGACTGCCTTTGATTGATGTTTACCAACTTTCGTCACCTGTGTAAGTGGATAGCGGTGAACGCGCGGATTCGATTGATGACCGTTGTAAGCAATTCAAAGGGACAGACGGCATATTTTTGTCGCTCGAAGTATCTATAAGTCGTAACTGTTCATCAGTAGGATGCCTAAAATCTGTACATTTCCACAAAAATGGTTTCGGCTTCATTACTGAAATCTTATACCAACTGTAGAACAATTTTGGAGCCACCCAGAAGGTGGGCACAGTTACTGACAAAGCATATGAGTAGGAAAACAGTATGAAGAAAATAATTGAAAATAACAAGAGTCACAAAGAGATCCCAAAGACACGCCGAACATTCTTTACGCCAGGTTGCTTGAGGTATTACTTGGCTTCACTCTAGAAGCTAACAAAGTTTATTTCAAGTAAGCACTTGATTCAAGTGCACTTGGAAATCTGAAGTATCTGTAGAAAGCATGGCTTCACACTTGTTGACAAAGTATATTACTTGAAGTAAAAGCTATCAATTTCCACGTTCATTGGAATATTGTAACCGCTGCACGTGTACATCATGCACATGGCTTCCCTCTCTTATTGGTCAAGTGTGTTCTCAAGTGTGGTGTAGCCCATACTTGACGGCGAACCTCGGCTTCTTTGAACTACGAATATTTCCATGGTCACCAAGTAAAGGTGAAGTAGGTGCATTTTACCCCTTCACACTCAAAGTAGATTCCAAGTACAATTACATTATACTTGAAACTCTAGTGTGAAGCCAACAATTGTTAACTGTCGTGATTTTGCAGACGCTACTTTGTTCTTAGATGCCATTTTCACATTTTATCATTTCAAGTGTTACTATACCTACCTTTCACTTTTAAAAATGTTTCTTTATTTTAGGGTTCCATTCATTCATTCTGTTTTGACGTAGCTTCTGGAAGGCTTCACAAAGCAAAACGGTAAGTATTCCTCATCACAGCAGTTTAATTACCAGTGCTGGCGAAAACCTTTGTCTTGGTGGGGTTCAAAAATTGATTTTACCAACAGTTAGTTTGAACCTAATCTGTTAATTTGCCAGCATTTCTTAAGAGCTGAATGTAGTTATTACTATTGTTGCCGTAACTTCCATCTTTACTTAGAGAGTTTCAGAGTCACATTTAGATAATCGGCATCTATCTACTTACGCGAGTGGAGGTCCTTAGAAGAGTTCGAAGGGCCTCTTTTCGCAGGGTACTATCTACATCGCATGTTATCTCCATTTGTATCACGTGACCAAGTTTTCCCTTTTGCTTTTCTTTTACTGTAAATTACTTCTTCAAAAAAATTAGCAGTATCACGCTGGTTTTCTTGGCGTGTTTTTTTCTGCTCATTTTCTATTTTGAGCCAATTCAGTCTCAACTTTGCGTTAACGTTTACCGTTTGACGTCCTCGAAGGGTAACTCTAAACCATTCTAGGTCAGCAACATGTAAGATTTTTTGCAGCTTTTTGAGCGTTATGTACTTTATATATACATTCCTCAGGATGACTATAGCGGAAGGCAGTCCAGTGACGTCAATCTCTTATCGCAGCTGGATGAATCGTGAGGCCCGTGATCCAGTAGTTCTGGTCAATGTTGCCATTAATCTTCTCTGTCTCTATGGGTTAGTAAAAGATATCCTAGCTTCCTGGGTGTTAGATAAATTTAGCCCGCGTAGCTTCCAGTTTCGTTGGAGAGGGGACAATAAACACGTCAATTCTCCTCGCATCTTCTCCGCTTGCTTGCGCTTCCCTCCGTTGCCCCTCCACAACAAAACCGACAGCTAGACAGGCGAGCAGAATGTCTTTGTGATTGCGTAGTAATTCGGGAGTGATAGATATTTAAACCCGTGGGGTTTATATTTTATAGAGTTTTCCTATGCAGATATCGCTTAGAGTTGTTTGTTGCGAAAATTAAACTTCGTCATACTGTGTTGAGGACAACATTCAATTTCAGCATCTTTCACGACGCGTAAATAACTTTAGCTTCTAAATGGTTGTGGGAACTGTTTGCCTGTCTTAGTCAGGTTAGTCTTCGCCCCATGAAAGGAAATCCGGGTTCCAGAATCCTGAAAATCCTGGAATCAGGGACCTGGGAAATTTTTCTTTATAGAATCCGGAATCCCACAAACGATTAGAATCCGGAATCCAAGTTCCACTGACGAAGACCGGAATCCAGTTCCTGTAAACCAGAATCCACGGCGTGGAATTCAGAGTCCAAGAGTGTCTTGGATTCCCTTACACGGGACTAAAGTCTCTTTCAAGAGTCAAATAAAACCTGAGCCAATGTTGTAATGAATGATTCTGTTGTCTTTTTCCATTGTGTAATGGCGTGACCGCATGCGTGACACGCCTAGTGACGTTAATAGTATGCATATTAGACGAAGTAACGGACGTGAGCAGTAGCTTTACGAATTGTGAAACATATACGGTGTTAACCCGACATCAAACGTTGGTAAATCAAGGTCAATAAGGCGATGTCCACACGAGTTCGCACGTTTAAAGCCGAACTACTCCCCTCTATTGACCGTTAAATAATATGCCTGTTTACGATTTTTCTCGTTTGAACGAAAGCCGTAAACGGATACTATTGTGTGCAGTTACAGAATTCAATGAAC
Organism: Porites divaricata; assembly: GCA_038088405.1. Classification (NCBI taxonomy): domain Eukaryota; kingdom Metazoa; phylum Cnidaria; class Anthozoa; order Scleractinia; family Poritidae; genus Porites; species Porites divaricata. The sequence continues at coordinate 4,630,997 of JBBMOI010000019.1, read as the reverse complement.
TCGTGTGAACACAGTAACAGAATAACATCATTCGATGTTAGACACTTTTCCTGGGGGCTTCCGACTTAGGTTTTGCTTATTGATTCAAGTACTTCAACAGATTACAGAAAGTCGACATTTGGAAAGTCTTTCAAGTATTTGTCTCTAAATGCACCGTCATATATCATTTGAGCCAAGTTTTGTCGTTTTTTCTTTTTGGTTTCAGCGTTGTTGATGATATGGGTGGTTTAAAACTGAAAAAGTCTTTCTCTATTGAACACAAGTCTCGTCAAGTAAGAAGCTCATTCTGTCCGTTGATGTCGTTCAGGCAGGGCGCATGTGTCGGTAAGTACTTAACTTGTTTTATCTACTAACTTACTTTACATCATGTTGTTAACAGCAACTGCCACCGCGTCAGTAACAATATCAACATAATCTTTATTTGCATGACTATATTATGTAGTTACAGTATTGCAAAAGCTTTAACATAAAGTTACAATTTATAACAATGATAATGCAATGCAATGATTACTACAGTCAATCAAGTGTCATCAGCGTGATTTGATAACAAATTGATACGTAAATCATTACATAATGAGGCAAATTTCCACAAATGTGAACTTACGGAAAAAATTCTGTGAATTCATCAATTTAATAATTCTGTGTAAGATAGCTGATTAAAGTCGACAAAATTTTGTTGGATTTGATTGTAGAATTTCTCCCTTGGGATTGAATATTTTGGACCAATGAAATTCGTCTTCAGTTATACCAAAGTTACAAATAGGGCAGAATCTATCGTTGCGGGAAGTTTGATTATATCTTCCAGTTTCAATCATGAGTTTGTGGTTACTTACACGAATTTTCACTAAGATATACTATACTGCACTACACTATCTTTTATGCGTTTTTCCCATTGGAAACGATCCTTATTCTTGTGTCTTATCAGTGAGTGCCAGTGAGGACATGGCGGTGTATTTCTTTGATGTTGAGCGCGCGGAGAAGCCTTGTGTCAACAAACTTCTTGGCCATTCGGCACCAGTCCTAGACGTTTGTTGGAATTATGACGAGAGTTTGCTTGCTTCCTGTGATACAGAGGTATAAAGAGTTTAATCTTTGTAATTCAAACTGTGAGATTAAAAAAACTTAACCACAAGTCGAGCTTCGAAAGCCGAGAGAGACGCGCGAATGACCGCGGCGTAAAAACTGAGCGCGAAGTCAGTCGCTGTGGGCCCCAAAACATTACAGACATGTCACACCTTGCAAATATTTTCCCGCCTGTTTCCTAGACGTATTACCACGAGGTTTGCAGTTCCTATACGCAAATCCGTAGGTGTGTTGTGTTTTTAGGTATACGTATATACAGGTACGCTTAGTTGTATTGTAAAACTCCCTGATGAAGTGTGCGCTAGTCACACGAAACGCGTAGGAGAAAATAAAAGTTTTTTACAACTTAAGAAGTTCGCAGAGGTGCTGCTCACTGCTTTATCCTTTTAAAATTATTCAGAATTTTAAAGGGAAACAAGCGCAAATTGTGTTATGTTTCAGGTGGCAATTTTTTTATAGTTTGGTGCCCTTAGGCTCGTTTCCAGGCCCTGGTCATTTAAACTAGTTGCTTTACCCAGTGGAAAGCGTTTTCAACCTTTTGACTCAATTTCGCATGAAATATCCTGCGCGTAGCCTCAGTTTAAAAGTGAGAGGTTTTGGAATTTTGAAATATCCTATTGTTGGTTTGCGCCTGACGTCATGGCGGCCATGTTAATGGTCTCTCGGCTGGGAACTAAACTCCATTTTCGTGTTAATTCTTCTTTATTGTATTGACCATTAGTCGCGTTTCGATGACATGAAATGCTACGACGGTCCTGGCTTATTTATCTAAACTGCTTGTGCTCACTTTGTTTTCCTTTTTTCCTTTGTTTGTGTTTTTATTTTTTTCAGGGGACAGTCATCGTATGGAAACGAGAGCATCGGAAGAAACACGTCACCTGATGCGCTAATAAGAATAGTAATTTGAATAAAAATGAGTGTGGCTTTTTTGAAAAACACCATAATTTGTATTCTTTCTCTGAGAGGCGGGGTGCGTGACTGCGAAACTAAGGAGTGTACAGTTACTAGAATCTTTTAATCTCTAGCACTATAGACTGACCATACTGGACTGACGTAAGAATAATTGGTGTAAATACTAAAATACAATATAAAAAAAAAAAAAATTATCCAGGCAAGATTTTGTTCTATTTGTAGGCCCTTATTTTGAATTAAATGCCGTTGAGCTTCTAAATGCTGCCGAGTCTCAAACTACAATTTAATAAGACTCAAGACTGTTTCTCTACGGATACCTCGTTACATTTATCAAGATCTCTCTCCATCGCGGAGGCTTCTTTGTGTGGATCACTAGGAGACTTAAACGTGTTGGGCTTTTTATTTTCTAGTTTCTGTCGTGGTCATCGTACGGTCGTGATTGTTCGAACTCGCCTGTAGCGTTATCACGCAAAACAATTCTTGATATGCGACGATTTCGTTGGAAAACCGACGATTTGATGGAAAACGGGTACCCACAGAAAAGCTCACCTCTGGTCATCAATCTAGTTGGTGATTTGGCCAACCCCTCATTAAGCACGTTTGTTATTTATCTGCAACAACAGTGAACTAAATAAAAATACTGTGTTATTTGAAACAACTAGTATTTTTTTCTAATTGCTGTAATAACGTTTGTGTCTGTTTTTTATACTTGCAACACCCTGAATGAAAGTCGTATGTTATGCAAATGTCAGTGGGCAATACAATATTTTGGAAACAACCTGCATATTTCATCTGTTTTCTGCGTCATTTGAATTTCATATCGTTAGCATTTAATACTGAATTATCAACAAAACTGGAAGTCCAGCTTGTCCACCAGTAATTTAATTGGGCTTATTTCAATAATTGAAATAGTGCAATCTTACATAAAATTTAATTAATTTCACTATTGTGAATTAACTTACTTTTTGCCACTCAAACCTGTAAAAAGAGTACCTAAGTTGGTATTTTCTTTTTGAAGGACATGAGAAAAATATTATTAGGCATTTGTGACAAAGAAATCAAAATGCAAACTTCTCACTGTTAACAGGGAAAAGGCAATTGCTTAAATGCTGAGTGATTTATCCCTACTCTAAATAATGCATTTTCCCTGCTTTTGTTTACTTTTATAATTATTCTCAAAGGTAGCGTCAAAATAGCGTATTAGGCATTTTTTTTTTTCTGGTTGTGATAGAAAATTGATTTTAAAAAATATAACTATGACTTGAGCAGTGCGGGTAAACTCAAACGAGGGAGGCGACGCAAAAAGAAGAAAATTCTGAAAACAGCATCGACAGTTGCCACTCATCATGCCTACACTATGGCGGGAATTCGTGGGATATACAACTGTTCATGGTTTTCGCCATGTATTTGAAAGTTCTTCACGATTTTTTAGAGTGATATGGCTTCTCCTGCTCTTAGGAGCTATCACCACCTACATATTTTTGCTGCAGGAAAGTGTAACCAAGTACTTTTCCAATCCAGTAACTACTAGCTTCGAGGAGGTTATACCTGAGGTTGGGGAAGTAAAATTTCCCGCTGTTACCATTTGCAACTTGAATCGATTTGTCAAATCGAAAATCAACATGTTTGAAAACGATAAAGACTTCTACAAACTGAGTTTGAATCTATCGGCGTGTGAAAACATAAAAACGGTCAATAAAGACATGAGTTGTGGACAAGGATTACTGTGCGCGTACGAATTGTTTGGATCACAAATTGTAGACAACTGCAACGACACCATAAGGCAGCGTATTATCAGCGCTTTAAATGAAACAAAGGAACCTATTTTCAATCCTGAAGAATTTCTCAAAGCCTACGGTCATGATTTCAGAGATATGTTTCTCCATTATTGTCGCTTTAAGAGCAAGGAAAACTGCAGTGCAGACGATTTTTACCCTTCGCTTTCCAGTAACGGTCGTTGTTTTACATTTAACTCGGGTAAAAATCAAACAAGGATTCGACGTACAATGAAGACGGGATCTTCCGGAGGTTTTAGTGTTATGATGGATGTTCAAGCAAATGAAAACACGATCAGTAAATTCTCCCGCGGGCTAAGAGTTATGGTTCATGACCAAAATACGTTTATCAACGTAGAGAAAGGATTCAATGTCTACCCTGGCTCACACACATTGGTTCGCTTGACCGTTACAAAGGTAATGTTAATCTTTGTTGAAAAATAGCCTGATTTTTTTTTGAAGCTCAAAACTCAGAAAGGCTTTTTTAAACAGCAGCCCTAGAAAGCAAACTGAAAATTCAGAAAAATCCTTTTACTGAGTTTAGAATAACATAATAACAGTGCTCCTGTTTTACATTGCAGTTTTTATCCATTCACAAAATAGAATCAACTTTTCAACCTATACTGTCGTACAGAGAAGCGTACGATGCTTTACAGTTAGTTTTTATTGATCGACATCAGGAATTTTTTTCTGTCATTCAGTCGTCCTTAAAATGCCCCACTCAGTACTGATTAGAGTCGTCAGTTATCATATAAAAACTTAGCCTGTGTAGCAAGCGTTTCCGTTAGGTTTCGAAGCAAAGAAAGACCGAGGAAGGGGATTTTTTAGTTTTCGGTTTAGACCGAGCTAGAAATAAAAAACACGCGATCAGTTTGACTCTCGTTCCTTGTTCTTTGCTCCTAAACCGCACAGAAACGCTTGCTACGCAGGCTAATAAAAACTCAGTGATCAGCGATTGCAAGACAAGAAAAGGGCATTCAGTTGTTATTTTACGCATGGGAAGCCGACTGTGAGCTATTTTGCTTCATTGCTTGTAGATTAAAAAGGTGGTCCTCATTCCCTAAACGACGAATACTTGCCCATGCGCCCAAGTGACGCTACATTCGCCCGAGCTAAAAGATCCAACATTTTAGTCAAACATCGTGCTGGAAGAGCGTGTTTGACCGTTAAGCCGCCTCTTTTAATTTTCAATTTTAATTGAAAGCATGTTTGATCTAAATCAAACTATTTCCTGAAACATCTTGCGTCACAGAAAAGAAATTGTTTGATCGTTTAGCCATGTCTGACAACATGGCAAGCTCAGGAGGGAAAAGAAACCAATCAGAGACCTTCATGCTTAAAAAAAGCTATTAAACACTTAAAACTGGAAAATAGAGCGTGTATACCGGCTATTCGGTCATAACATTTTTCAGCGTCTTTAATTGCTGCTTCTAGGAGGCGGACAACTCAAAAGGACTTTTAATTAGGGAAGAACAAAGACACCTGCCGCCGATTTTCAAATTTTTCATAACAAAGATTTAATTGCTGCCGTAAAACACAAAACCAGAATTGCTAGGGGTCCATATATTGGCGTAAAATCATGCGAATCAAATACGGAAATTATTGTAAACGCAGTGACAGTCGTGCACCTGATTAAGGCTGTGTTCGCAGTATACAAAATAACTTTTGCGCCGGCACGAAATTCATTGGACATAGAGCTTCTGTTCACACATAAAAAAGATGATTTTGGCGCCTTTTTTGTAAGGGAGCATTACTGCTCCGCGCCGATCTCGAAAGTGGAGAGTCACCACACTTTGATGTAATGTGAACAGGTATTAGGACCGTCGGTGGAAGAGAACAAGTAGGAAAGAGGAACGGAACCGGAAGTAAATATTTGGGCGCGAGGACTGGGATTTAAAATATACGTGTATGTAAAATGTCAGCAAGTCCACAGCAACAAACCAATGAGTGGTGCCGGATCTCCCAGTTGTAGACCGGGATCAGTACAATTAAACTTGTAGAAAAATATGAAACGGCAAACTGAATAAAACAAAAAAGAATAAAAGAAAAAAATATATCTTTTGTTCTTTTGTTTACTTCTTCCTTGCCTTGCCGTAAGGATCAGTTTGCCGTTTCATATTTTTCGACTGGGATTTAGTTCACCAAAACCTCTCAATCTGCCAGTCATCATTGAGGGAAGTGAGCTTGGCGTGCGATGTCTGTTAACGACTTGCTCCAATTCTGTGCGGTTGCTTGTCAAACTACACCGAGGGATAGCTTTTCGTGTCGGCATGTAAACCGTGCATAAATTGCCTGCACCCCCACCTCCACCAGCCCCCCCCCCCCCCCCAATTCTGAAAATTTTTACATTTTAAAATACGATGTTAAAATTCTTTTTTCAGGACCTCTTTGGCTTGACGAATGTGGGCATTCGTGTGAGCTCTCTTCCAAGAACAAAAATTTACACTTATGTTATAAATTGTAACTCATTTTGGAAGTATACCGTATGTAATTTTGTAATGTTGCTTTACATTCAATTTGTCAGTATTGTGTTTATATTTTTTCTAGTATCAACGTCTTCCCTCTCCTTACAAGTCCAATTGCACCCAGCGTGTTCTTCCTCAAATCCTTCGTTACACCAGGGACGGCTGCTTTTACCAGTGCCTTGCAAACACAACGGCAAAAATATGTGGATGCCGAATGATCGGGGTACCACGTGAGTACTCAATGAAGTTTCCAACCATTCCTGGCTGAGCAGATCACGCCTTGGGACTGAGTTACTGCGCTAGCTAAGGAGGCACCTTGGCCATGGTTATTAAAGTTATATGTTATTGGTAGCTTTTCTGGACATGACCGTGCACAACGTTAACACGCTGGAACTAATCCGTAGATCCTGAGTTCAATCCCCGCCCTAATCCCTTGATGGATTTGTTTTCCGTATTCCCGAGTTCAACAGTTCTCGGTCATGCTTGAAAATAGCTACCTGGTATGCCTCCGGCCAGTTGGGATTTTCAACCTTATGGGCCACAATCAAAAAATAAAAGCAAAACTTAACAAAAAAACTAGCTTACTTTCTACTAATTGTGTTACCCGTAGAAAGTCAGTCTCCAAAAGAAACTCATACAGAGTCATCTTGCCATAGGAAAGTGCTGCTCAGTAGATTTAGGATTTCATTGGCTCTAGAGTGAATGTTGAAATGTTTCTTTAATGAATGCTACTGTTTTCATTTTGTTAAACTTATTTTGGGAATAGTATAGGTCGTAATAATCTGTTAGCCATAGCCACCCCTCCATACAGCAACCAAAGGTACGAGAGGTTTTTAACCAGTAACTAACTCATCATTGGTTTTTGTTCAAGACCTTAACTAAACATCTATTTTTAGGGAAATAGGGGTTGAAAATGATATTAAAACTAAACTAATAACGTAATCGATCCTTTTCTATTTCAGTACCTTTAGATTTGCCCGTCTGCACATTCCAACAGCAGTACTGTGTGGAACAGACTGAAGGTAAATTAAGTCTGCCAATCTAAATATGGGACAAAAATAACGTGGTCATTCGGCTTAACTATATTTCGTTTTCTTTTCCACATTCTTGCTTGTCGATGACTAATAGGATATGATAGGAAGTGCGGCTGCGGTATCAAAGCAAACGCGAGTAAAGATTCGTCTAAATTAGGAAGCATTGAAGTATTTTGCCTGTAAAAGTGAAAAAAAAAAATACTTGCAAGTTGCAAGCAATTTCTACTAATTGAAGCGCGTTGCCTTGTTATAAAACGTGACAAATAAAATTTTAAGAGCAAGTAACACACGCACACCGGCACGGTTCAAACCCACTGCCTCTCCAGTACCTATAACGCATGCACTAAAAATTTTGAAATCCAGAACGTCGGAAATACAATTTCCAGCATTCTCGTTGTCAAAAAGGGTGCTGTTTATCATAATTTTTATTGACCACTGAACACGAGGTTTTCTGAAGAACCTAATGCTGTTTTAAATTCATTCAGGTGCACTTTGGCGGAATACTTCTCTTGATCTCTCGATGATAGTTAATATCCCGCACTGCAGTAGTAGTGCCGTGGGTCTTACCGGTAATCAATCCAAACAAATAATATTCTTATTCGTACCGGTTGACGAAGACTGGTTCCTGTCAAAGCTCTGGAAAAATCTCCTAAATACACTAATATTCAGCTTAGACCTCACAAATACAACGGTGAGAGGCATTACAGGCGGCGGAGGACGGACCACCAGTGACCGGCTTTTATTGAAACCTTTGTAAAAATCAATACAGTTTTTTAAAATTTAATTTCATATAAATTTGCTTCCATTTGAAGAACTGAACAAGACGGAATAAACGCGATAAAGTTTGAAGCAGTGACAATTTACTTTTAAGTGACGTTTTCGTAGCCATCGCCGTCGTTGTTGCCCAAGCTCTCTATCTATAAATGAAAAGATAGACGGAAGGAAAAATTGAGAGGAAGAAAGGAAGGAAGAAACTGAGAAAGAACGATAGAGAAGGAAATACTGTAAAGAAGGGAAAATATCCATTCAGTAGAACAAAAGCCACTACAACAGTAGTGTAGGTTTTTTTCTTTGGTTCTTTTCAGAGTCACAGAATCCATTCAGTTGTAACTGTAATGCTGCGTGCGAGGAGACTGAATACACAAGTCAGGTGTCTTACTCCGAATTCCCGGATGATGGCGTCAGCAAGATATTAAAACATTTATTCGGTTATAACCGAAGTATGGAATATCAGAGGTAAAGCCAGTTTTCCTTTGCGAACTTTTCTTTTCTTAGTTGTCACTAATCTTTTCGGGTTATTTTCAATATGGTTCTTACAAGTCGTTTTAAATTCTTTCTTTGACTTACGGCTCGCACAGAAAAGATTTTGCATGAATATGTGACCAATTCTACTTTCAGGAGAAATTTAGTTTTTCTTCAAGTCGGCTTCCAACATCAAGGATACATGTTACAAACCGAAAAACCAAGTTACAAAATGGACAGCTTACTAGGTTAGTAACTTATGAATTAAAGTGACGGGTTTAACTCTGGTGGTACAGCGAAATAAGATCATCAAATTAAATAGTCCAGTTTTGAGTTCGCTATGACGGCTGAATGAAAGAGGTGAAGAGTGACACAGTTTTTAAACAGGGTTAGCCACCATCCAGCAAATTCCAGCAAGAAGAAGACCTGTTTATTACTGTATCTATTGAATGTGTATTTTCAAATTTCAGACATTTTTTGCCGGAATTTGTGAATGCTTCCCCTTTGTCGAGAATAACCCTGTATGAATATGTCGTTAATGTTTTGCAGCGGTAATATTTTAATTCTGCGAAAAAGGACTATTACTGACAGAGTCAGGGTTGTTGTGATTTCGGCATTGTATTAGTTCCTAGGAGGGGCTTTTCAGCCGTTGACCTTGCCTACTTTCCTTCCCTATCAAGTATAAAAGGCGAAGTAAAGAATGCATCCTGCTATTCATATACAGTAGTGACCGTCGACCCTGGTGGCGTGATATTTGTTTCACTGTTTTTTTTTTTTGCGGATAAGACCGACATTAAGCCCATGATTCTCGAAGCTGTTGTGCATGGTGTTCCAGCAAAGCTTATAGATTATATTAGTCCGTACGGGTGGAGGGGGTGAGAAAAGGATTACTGTTCAATACCGACTCATTTTAAATCGCTTTATTTTGCTCTGTTTTAGGTGACATTGGTGGAAACATGGGTCTCTTCTTGGGCTGCAGTCTATTGACTTTGTTTGAGTTTGTAGATTTGCTTTGGAATTTCTTAACATTCCGAGCAAACAGAGTTAAACATGCTAAAGGGAAACCACAGTGTAACTCTGATTCGGGAACACTGTGAATGTGATGAAATACCATTTCTGATAAGGCATTGACTGAAAATAGTTGACTAAACGCTGTGACGAAAAGTAAGAAGACGGGAATTTAGAGGGCCAAGCAGAAAACGCAAAAACGAAAAGGGGACTTTGTTACGAAGCCCTCTATTTATTTTACCTTGGATAATTCCCTTAAAGTAAAGGGGGTTTCTTTTTCGTTTAACTTTCCATCAAGTGCGTATTCTGCGAACAGACCTTTAAGCCGCCAGGGTAACGACATCCATATAACAAAACCTTTTAAATCTACTAAAAGCAGCGTTGAAATAATGAAGATATAAAGTCTTAATAGATAACAATAGCCATTCCGAGGAAACTGATAATCGAAGTAGTAAACATTTTGTAAATGGCCTCGTTTTTGTCACCCCGAAAACAAAAACAACGCTTCCGTCTCAACCAGTCCAGGTTTTAGTAAAGCATAGTCCACCACCCAGGGTGGAGTACTCAACAAATGTTATACTTGAAGGCTCCGCCCCGAGGTCTAACCCCATACCCTTTTATATACCATTTTTCATGAAAAAGGTACCCCTTTCATATACCTTCTTTTGACAAATGATACCCTTTTCACATACCTTGTTTAGAACTTTGCAACCCTTTTAACTGCTGTAAATGCACTGTCATTTAAATAGGAATCAATCACAAAAATAGAACGTTTTCTCAACTTTATAAAGCCATAAGATTCATCTGTTAGCCCTTTGGGCCCTTTCACAGACCCAAATGGCAGATTTCCCCACCTTTCACTGATACCTGAAGCCTGAAAAAGGCACCGCTTTCGGGCGGAGCCTCCCCGTTTATTAGCCATTATAGGGACTACCCCCCGGGGGGTCCACCAATCAACTTGGCCTTATTGTACAATCAAGCATTGCGACTAAAACGACTTATATTCCTCAGTTATTGCATCTATCACCAGGAAATTTCCTTCCATGAATTATTTTCCCTCTCTTGATGTTTATTTATAATTTTTTTTCGGCCTTTATTGACCTTCGACATTTTCCCACGTACCTACGTGCACACCCTTGGTTTCTTGTGTCGTTTTTAGACGACAACGTTTGCATTCATTACTGACCTGTCAATAAAACTGGAAGTCTTAAGCTTGTCTACTTATAACTATTGAATTTGGTTAACTCCTATAGTGCAAACTTTAATGATAACACATTCACTTTAATTTGTGAATCAACTTACTTTTTGCTGCAAATACCTGTAAAAATGGTGACATTGCTTTTGAAAGACTTGAAGAAAATGCTGCTTTTTGGAACAAAGAACTCTATCAAAATAAAACTTTTCTTGCTGTTATACGTGAAAAGGCAATTCCTGAAATCGCTGTTGGCTTTAATCCAGCCCTAAATAATTCAGAAGGTTTAGAGCATCTGCGACGCAGGCAAGGTGCAACGAAGTGTAGCCAAATATTTATCGAACCCAGTAGCTACTAATTAACTTCGAGAAGGTTGTACCTGAGCTCGGAGAAACAAAATTTCTTGCTGTTAGCATTTTCAACTTGAATCGATTTGTTAAATCGAAAATCGACATGTTTGAAAAAGATGAAGACTTCTACCAACTCGGTTTGAATCTTTCGGCGTGTGAAAAGATAAAGATGGTCAATAAAGACATGAGTTGTGGACAAGGATTACTGTGCACGTACGAGTTTTATGGATCAGAAATTGTGGACAAGTCACCGCAGCAACACCATAAGGCAGCGTATTATCAGCGCTATAAATGAAACAGAGGAACCTGTTTTTAATAATGAAGAATTTTTCAAAGCCTACGGCCATGATTTCAGAGATATGTCAGTTTTTCCGCACTATTGTCTTGTTAAGGGCAAGGAAAACTGCACTGCAGTGAGACGATTTTTACCCAACGCTCTCCAATAACGGTCGTTGCTTCACATTTAACTCGATCGGGTAAAAACCAAACCGGTATTGGAAGAACATTGAGAGCGGGATCTTCTAGAGGCCTTAGTGTCATGATGGACGTTCAAACAAATGACAACACGATCAGTGAATTTTCACGCTGGGTAAGAAGTATCGTTCATGATCAAAAATACGTTTATCAACATAGAGAAAGGATTCAATGTCTACCCTGGCTCGCACACTTTGGTCCGCGTGACACAAAGGTAATATTTATCATATCGTGCAAAACCCTTACTTGGAGTCTTTGCAATACTGCTAGTTTACAATCAATCTTTAAAATGTTAATGTATTAATATTTATTCTAGTATCAACGTCTTCCTTCACCATACAAATCTAACTGCACGCAACGTGTTCTTCCTCAAATTCCACGTTACACAAGGGACGACTGCTTCTACCAGTGCCTTGCAAACATGTGACCGCAGAAATGTGTGGGTGCCGAATGATCGGGATACCACGTTAGTACTTCCAGTTTTCGCCCATTCCCGGATGACCAGCTCAAGTTTCAATGTACACAAACTCGAAAGCTTAAGTCGTCAGTTGTAAAGTATAGAAGCGGTTGTATAACAGGAATCAGTAATTTGCGGTGCGTCAACGTTCATTTGAATGTTCACATGCACACACACAGACTCAGAAGCTAAACGTTGTAGACTATAATTAAAGGGAATGCAGAGAAGTGTAGGCTTTAATTTATTTAGCGACATTTTAGGAATTTCTTCCATGCATACAATGAGAGCCACTTTTTACAGCATAATAAGGAACTTGCCACTAGTTTTCATAATTTGAATTGTCAAATTCCATGGTGTAAATCACTTCATAAAGGCTTGAAATACTTTTCATTAAAAGTACTTCTGTGATGAACTACCCTCTATAGATTGAATCTTAGCTTAATGAGCTTGTTTTAGGATGTAGCCTATAGGCATAAGGATCTTTCGATAAGAAAAAAATTCCTCTAGAAGCAACACACAAGATTCATTCAAGGCCTCAACCATACATATAACCGGCTCAGGATACAGTTATTTCGAGAAAGGTTGTTGGAAAAAATGTGCACGCCTCATCCCGAAAGGTAATATGGGATATAATCAATACACAATACACTGTTACTAACGACTGTAGCTGTCAAACCTACTTTTGTTGCTTTCCTTTATCAATCGCAAACATAACGCTGCACGTTTAACCAAACCTAAAATAGCGGACAAAAACCAATTTGGTGGCGTGCAAAACAAGACATCTGTATCGACCGAGTGTCGACCGACTATCGACCGCTATATAGACCGATAGATCGGTCGACACTACCTACAGTAAACATGATCAAAAAAATTAACATATACTGCTTCGATCGTCTATTCGCGAGGAATGGCTTTTCTATTCTCTTGACATTTACAGTTAAGTTAAATAAAAATCTTTTTCTGCAATATTACAGTGAAATCTCGATATAATAATAGAAAGGGGAACTGGCAAGAAATAGAAAAACTGAAAATTTTCGTTATATCGACGTCTTTTCCGTAGATTTTATGGGACGAAGCCTATTGTTCGTTATACAGAGGACTTGTTTTCATCGAGGCTCCACTGTAGCTTTTAAGCAGTGAAGAGCCAGTTCTTTCCTCTATTCCTTAATTTCTCTGTATTTTTAACATTGTCGCAGCACTGTGTTGCGCTTAAAATTGTTGTTAGGAATCGTCTCGTGTAACATCACCTTCAGTCATCTGCTTTTCCAGCATTACAGCAGGTACATGTATGCTTGCTCTCTGAATTTCATGTAGCACATGCGCGGAAGTAACGAAATTCTTTGTTGCCAACGAACGTGATCCATTGCACATCATTTCTTTTATCTTCTGCCTGAATCGTTCGTTTATCAAAGCGTAAGCAAAAGGATTGACAGCAGCGTTGAACATAATCACTACGTGCGCAATAGGAATTGCTAAAGGACTCAGTTTAAAAGAGCGATCCTTTAGAATGTGCAGCAGAGTGTCTCCTCCCCAAGAAATTGCAAATATGGCGCTGACAGAGACAACCATCAAGGTGACTCGCTTCCGCAGCCTCAGCACAGCCTGTGTACAAAACAATGATACATTGGAACAGGTACCCCAAGCTTGCAATAGGGAGCCGTAAGCAAAGACGTTTTTGAGCGATGAATGTTATCCGGAACTGAGACTTTTTTTGCATTCTCGGGCCGTGGATTTGCCCTAATTCTAAGCCAAGTCTTCTCTTTATGAGTTAAGATAATTAGTAATACAAGTTTAGTCGTGTAAGGGCAAACTTCCGGTTGATGTGAGTCCCTCAAAAACGTCTTTGCTTAAGGTCCTAAATATTGTTCTTCTCCGACACGGCTGTAAGAATATACACAGTTACGTCAACTTTTCGTTTATGTCCTTTGAACTTTAGATCTGGGTAAAGACCCCTAACTTTAAGTAGCGTGACCCATATTACAATATAGTGATGAAACCTACTGAGGAGAAGTATTTCCTGTCAGTAAATTCTTCTTTTAAAGACCACCTTTAAACTTGCAAGAGAATTATCAAGCTAACTATGAAAGAAAAGGAGAGAAAGGCGCGAATTCAGTAGAGTTAAAGCCGATGCTCATGGGGAATTACCATTGACACAAGCATTATATTTTTGTTACAAACTGGTGATAATGATCCCCTGTTTATGCTTCTTTTCTAGCTGGTTTTCGATGTGACGTCGCTAAATATGCACAGATTAATGACACATCTACAATATAAAGAATGATGATGATTTTTGACTTCTTTTTACAAGGCTAGCTTGCAAGAAAGCTCTCCATTTTAAAAATCAAGCGAGGAACAAATCTAACGCTTGAAAGATTAAGGCTTCGCGCGCCTCTCGCCCAGTCGCCGGAGACCCTTTGCCTAGGCTCGATTCCCATATTGAGAGCGTACTTTCAGGCTATAACAAGGCTAGTACCCGTTGCTGATGTGTAAGTACACCATCACTTGGCTTGAACCACAAGGCATACACAATTCTGGCGTATAGCACGACCAACAGTGCTATGACAAAAAACTTCAAAACACGAAAAGCAATACCAGTGGCCTTTTTCGTCTCCGTTGGCAATGAGGAAACACATGAGTGGGAAGTGGCAACAAAAGTTCTCTTCGCGGATGGTAGTCTATAAATAATTGCTGTGATCCAAATACTGGGAATAATAACCTAAAAAAAAGTATGTACAATGGTTAGGTCTGATTATAGCTGTCGCAATGTCGGTTATGCTCACAATGTGATCATTTTGTAACTGGGTATCGTTTCAAGATTTAGTCTCAGTCTTGTAAGCGCTGTCTTATTACTTTTAACGAAGCAGTGTCAGTCAATGCGTTGTGTCACCCTGCGTACCCGAGAAAGACTCTACATGAATCGACTAAGATTCTCAGTGTTGGGCAAGGTGCTGTTTGTTGCTGGGATACAGATTTGAACCCGGGCCTAATGATTAATAGCCGTGCGCTTGATGCAGAGGGCTCAGTTATGACCATCGATTTATCGTCAATAAATTGATGTTCGCACTCGGAAAACCAGTTTGACAAAAGAAAACAAGAATGACTGGTACAGAAGTTCGGGCTTCGGCGACTTCAAATGCTTGATGCAGATCAGGTAGAGGACAAAAACGAAGAGTCTCTACTCGCAGGGTGGTGGTGTGTGATTTTTCTTCTGCGGTCGCTGAGACTACGGACCCAGGTCATAACCACATTTGTCAGAAGTTTCAGTTCTCTTAATACTTCAATTCCAATGGCATGAAAGTCAGGGTAGTATTCTATCTAATGGCCTAAACAAGGAGGCTCCAACCGAAAGGCGGGGGATATTTCGCGGATATAGCGTGGACTCCGTCGCTCAGGATCAAGGGAAAACTAGATACTCGAACTCGCAGATAGGAGTGGAAGAACTAAACAAATCACAAAGCGTGGGAATGAGCTTTGTGATTAGTGTTTTCTTCCGTTTCTGCTTCCGATTCCGACAATCTGGTGTTTACTTGAGTGTAAATGACCAGGTCGTAAGCGGAGTCAGAAGAAAATGGAAACGTTCTGATTCTTCCGACTTTGATTTTTTCGTTGTCGTAGACGTAATCATAATCATGACCATAATGGTAACCGTAACTGTAATAGTGATCGTAATCGTAATCAAAATCATAATCGTAATCGTAGTCGCATTCGTAATCATAATTATAATCACACAGTCGAACCTGCCGCAATTGACGACCCAAAATAAATTAGAATGAAGACAAAGTAGGTACAATTGGGCTGAAAATACTCAAGTTTCAGCGTTTCCTCCAAACGGAAAAAATGTCCTCCTCGCGCTGAAACGGCAGCCGGCAAACGGTAAACGCAGGAAAAGTCAGGCCACGTGACCTCTGTTGTTCGCTGGGAAAAAATGATTTACTTGAATATCACAAACCTTGAGTTTGCGCTTTGTTAGTTTTTCTTTGTTTCCATGTGGATGAACCACTGCAAAGTACCTTTCAATGGCGATGACAAGCAGAGTGATCATAGATGCACGGCCACCAATCCACGATAAGTTCCCTCCTGTTAACGTTGTACACAATAATGTGCCACCAAGGCCCTCAGGATGGTAAACATGATGACTTAAAATGATATTGGGTACAGCAAATGTCGCGTAAGAGATATCCGCTGCTGCTAGGTTTACAAGTAAATAGTTGAAAGGAATCCTGTGGATAAGGTGTACAGTTCACAATAGGAAACTTAATCCTACGGCGACGGTGACGAAAACTTCGCGTAAAATGTGAATTCCAGTTCTTTCAATTTTCATAGCAATTGATAAAGCTCACTTACTTTGTCAAATGCAAGCGAACTTTCCAATTTGACAAGTAAGTGAGTTGGAATAATCTCGATGAAAATTCAAGGAACGCAAATTCACTTTTTAAGGGACGTTTCTGCCGCGGTCGGCCTCCTCGGTCTTTTAAGATCCGAGAAAAGGTCTCTAATTTCTCGATAACATCAATATTATTTTCATAGGGCTCTCTAGGGATATTCCACACCATACCGGATAGCTCTTTCGCCGGCACAAAATCCCTATCACACATACTAATGGTGGTTTCGGTGCGATTTCTGTAAGTGAAGCTGCGCCGCGCTGATCTGCACAGTGGAGTGTCACACTGACTCGGATAGGTTCTGGGCCATACATAAGTGTATTGTGAAGGGTATATGGACCGTAGCAGCAGTGAATAAATAGGAGAGAGGACTGGAATCCGCTGAGACGGAAGTAACTATTCAGTAGTGAGGACCAGGATTTAGGCTCACCAATCCCTCTGACAGTCGTGACTGATTAATACAGTCTATCATTTATCAGTGAATAATAATAAGGTGGAGGGGAGGGGAGGGCGGATTAAAAGAGAGGGGTGGGGGCTTATTAACTTTCTTCCCCTGAAAAAGGAGGGCTTTTTAGAGAGCGGGGAGGGGGGCTAATTTGAGAGGGGGGCTTAATAGAGGATTTACGGAAGCCTAATTTATTCATCGACTCCGAAATCATAATCGCTTCCTGTTTTAGTTGAAGCGCAATTCCATTATTGTAGAACTGTTTTATGTACCTCATGTCTCTATTTCTCAGCAACACGACACAAACGAGACAGTTTCCCAAGATGCAAGTGACAATTAATATGGAGTTTGCTATTGTTATGGCAACATGAGGTGGATCGGACATCTTGAAGGATATCCAAGTCGTGTTCATGTAACCTGGATTGAAATACAACAAAGATAATAACAACAAACAAATTGTATATATCTGTCATAGAGTCATTTTGTTTGCCCACCTTAAATAGACCTTAAATAATTCAATCCAACTTAAAGCCAGAAAAACGGCGATATATTTATAACAGCAAAGATAAAAAAAGAGTCTAACAGGCTAGTTCCGTTGCTGTACACCTCTGTTTCAAAGAGGGGCTAAGTGCGAAGCGATAAATGTGAAAATCCGGGTGTTTCTTATTGTTGTGGAAGCCGTTGTTGGTTCGCTTTTGTGTTGTGGTCTGGGTATTTTTAAGTGTGTTTCCAATCTTTTGTATTGCTAGTTTTTTTTCAGTCTTTTGTATTAATATGTATTTTTTTCTCATGATAAAACTCATTTTCACAGAAGAAGATTTGCCCTAATATTCGGCCTCGTTTTGAAAGTGAGAGTCATTGAAGCTCGGAAATGGCCCTCTAGTCTTACTGAAACCTTTAAGGATATCTGGGTTAAGCTTAAAAGTAGTTTCTGAGTTAGGCACAAAAGGACTGTGCTTTAAACAAGCGAGTCAGTAGGCCCAGAAAACCGATTTGATCACAGGGCTATTTGTTTCCTCAAACTTCATTTTTCTTGAGTGGTCTTGGGGAGCTACTATTTGACGCTACGGCTGCAAGAATTTTAAGGACTCTCGTACAGTCAGTCCGGGTATGGGAACTTATCAAACGCATGCCACAGATTCTACACATTTTACCAATCTGCGCAGTTTTTTGTATCGTAACCTGTCTAGGTCAATTTAGGTCTAGTTTGGTTATCTTTCTCCTGCTTTCAGTCATCTAAAGCAGGGGCGGATCAAGGATTTTTCTTAGCAGGAGTGCACCACCAAGGAATGGCGTAGCTGACTGGTGACGTAAACAAATTTTAATACAGAACACCAGTTGCATTAGAAAGCCGCAGACCATCTCAAGGGGGGGGGGGGTGCTCAACCCCTGCACCCTCCCCCTAGATCCGCCCCTGTAAAGAGGGCGGACAAGCTAAACTCTGCATAGAAAGCCTGCAAAGAAAGGGGCTCAAAGTGTACGAGAAGCCGAGACTATTTATAATTCCCTTTTTCAATACTTGTATCCTGACCTCGTAAAATCACTGCCAGTGAGGTTAGTAGGTGCATTTTTGACGTTTGCAGTAAACGAGATATGTCCAAGTTTGCACGCAGTAGCAAAAATTCATAATGGCGGTAAAGGAATTCAAGGGAAAAGGCATCTGTAATAAGCGGTGTTGTAGAGTGTTGTTTGTCTTCGGTTTAATCGACTTTACCAAGTCCAGGCGAAGCAACGTCGAGCGTCTCAATCCACTTTAGGGAGAAAGGACATGTATATTTCATGAGCAGTTATATTAAGGGGGTGTTTACATGACACCGGGGCGACTTTCGCGCCGCGACGAGTTCACTCCGGTTCCCTCTCATGGCTCTACATTTGTTTACATGATACCACCACAAAAAGTCATGCCGGCGCGAGTCGCCCCGGCGTGAGTTCACTCCGGTTGTCGCCCCAGGGCGAGAATTTCACTCCAGTACGAAATCTCGCAACGGTATCATGTAATGTAAACACGAAACGACCACCTGTTTCGGTGTGAAATCGGTCTGCCGGTAGACTGGAACGGGTAGTGCATGCGTCATGTTCGCGATTTTGAATCATACGTGCATTTTATCAACATGAAGTGTACGTTCAAATAACGAGATGTGAAACAACCCAGTCATCATGTAAACGCGATAAGAAATCAAAAAGTCATGTCGGTATGAAACTCGCGCCGGTTCGAGTTTTCTCATGTAAACATCCCCTAAGACTCGAGCATGGTGTTGTGTTGGGGTTAATGAGCATTAAAGACAAGATGTAAATGACACGTGGATTTGCCCGACGGTGAATTGTAGTTCTGGTTTAGTTATTATGAACATGACAAAGAACAAAGTATATTCAGGATGAACATAGCAATCGTCTAGATTTCTAATATCGTTCAGAACGGTCGACCTATTTTACTAAAGGCGGTAAAAGAACCTAAGGGAAAAGGCATCTTTAATAAGCGGTGTTGTAGGGTGTTGTTTGTCTTCGGTCCAATCGACTTTAACAAGTCCAGGCGAAGCAACGTCGAGCGAATCCACTTTAGGGAGAAACGACCCCTCGTTAAAAAACTCCTAGAAATTTCACGAATATAACTAGAGCCTTTAGATTTGAAGCCTTTATTTAAAGAGCTGCGTCAGGTTTAGCGCAAATCGCCCTTGTTTTGTGATTATTAACATGACAAAGAACAGCGAAAAATCGCGTGCAAGGCAAATTGTGCAAGGCATAAAATCGTCAGACTGACGATTTTTTGTAATTTTCGCAAATTTTGTTAAGTCCGCAACTCGCTGTGGTTTTGTGTTTATTAACATGACAAAGAACAGCGAAAAATCGCGAGCAAAGCAAAAACTCGTCAGACGAATGATTTTTCGCAATTTTCGCAAATTTTGTTAAGTCAGGAACTCGCTCTGGTTTAGTGATTATTAACTTGACAAAGAACAGCAAAAAATCGCGAGCACCGGAAAAAATCGTCAAATAACGATTTTTCCCAATTTTGGCAAATTTTGTTAAGACCGCAACTCGCTCTGGTTTAGCGATTACTAACATGACAAAGAACAGCGAAAAATCGCGAGCACCGGAAAAAATCGACTAAAGATTTTTCGCAATTTTTGCAAATTTTTTTAAGTCAGCAACTCGCTCTGGTTTTGTGATTATTAACATGACAAAGAACAGCGAAAAATCGCGAGCACCGCAAAAAATCGTGAGACTAACGATTTTTCGCAAAACACGTAAAATCGCAATTTTTGCTGCTGCATGCAAACCTGGACATAAGTGATTCCAACTAAGGGCAATCAGAAACGGGAGCTGGCTTCTAAAGTTCATTGTTTTCATTGGCGAGGGGAAACCATTTTTGGCTTTTTTCTAATGATTATTGAGAATAATTGTTTAGCTAGGACCTTTACGTTAACATACCCACTTTTAGAATTAAATAAATAAAGTGTTTCTTTCATTCACACCTAAAAATCCAATAATGTTATCTGAGAACAGTGAGATCACAAGTTAAATTTTAGTTTCTTCAGTTTAAAAATACACGATCATGAACACAGTCTTTGGGAGCGCGGGTTGAGCAGGTGGAATTCGATGTTGTCTCGTGTGTTGCGAGTTCGTTTTACGACGCCAAAAACAAGTCTGAACAACACACGAATCTACTAAGCTACGAAGCATATAGAAAGACTGAATTAAAATACTTGAGTTACCAGATGTTAGCTTTGTGATTGCTAATATTGTCTTCACATGAAATTACTGTCCTTATGACATAGATGGCAGAACTGGCTTCATACTAACGGGGCATTTTGAGATAAGTCAATAGCAATTAATTACTTGATAGCGATTGGTCGAAGAGAACTTAAACCCGTTTCAAACGTTGAACGTCCCAAGAGGAGTAAAATCTATAGTTCTCGCTCATATACATTTTTCATGAGATATCGACGTTTGAAACGAGTCTCAGTTGTCAATGCAAGTTCCAGCATACAGTGAAGTAACAATATTTGTCATTTAGGGTGAATAAAAAACTTAGAAATTCGTTGAAAATGAGTTTTCTATGTATTTTTTCCCTAGATTTGAAATTAGCTTTGTAAGCAACAGTTATAGAAATATCCTCCATATCCGATGTAGCAATATGTTTTTCTTACCAGCAAGAGAGAACTTCTCTGATGGAAGTAATCTTTTCTTTAAGTAGCTTGGAAATTTCCCATAGCGGTGTTGCAGTATTTTCGAAGGTAACTTGAGCAAACGCAAATTTTAGCTCTCTGTAAGTAAATATGAAGTTTCACTTAAATTCGTAGATTACACCTAATTATAATGACGCTGTCGTAAAAATAACAAAAAAGAGACTTGATAAATGATAAATAGGAAAAAAAAATAGGCACCCTCACTCACTTTTTTCAGGGATCTGGTCTGACGAAAGGAGAAACTGAGAAGAAAACAGGTCTTCGCGTTGGCTAATTTAACTTCTGTCAAATCAGCAACTGATGTTAAAATGAAGCATTATACCGTGTTGTATAGAAAGTGTTTTTAGAATTATGTAAACAGCAAAAAATAATATGAGTGGCTAATGAATATTTCTATTTCAGCGACCTTGTAGCACAGCGAAAGACCTCACGGGATTGGTTGGGAAAACAATGAACAAACAAAGTTGACTATTGAACTTAACCCGAATTTTGAAAGAGCTGCGGCGGCTAGGGGTCCAACTAAATTCGAGGTTCTGAAGGGTTTGGCTTTTGGGTTTTTACCTTTTTGTGTGATAACGGTATTGCAATTGGCTGTGTCTTTGCATATTATTATGAAAGCGAAACCTTCACTTTTAATTAACACCTGGCTTGTTGGCAACTAGTCAAGGCGTGATAATTTAACAATCGTTGGGATAAAACTAGACTTGGTACAAGTCGACCTCACGTGCTTTTTAGCGAGCGGAGCGAGCTTTTTAGGCCGTGAAGTGGCCAAGCGAGCGACGAAGTCGCGATAGGTCGTCCTTCGTCCCGCGCCATATTAAATAGGACGAAGGACTTTTTTGAAAGTCTAGCATAAAACATGATGTTCTTGTGATTAAGCTGGGTGAAAGAATATGTTTTGTCCATATTAATAATCTCTATAGATCCATACGTCGAACAGTTTTGTTGACAACTTGAGTAAAAACTCGATAGAGGAAACACTATTCTGTTCATTAGGGCGCCTTATTCGGGACTTAATTGATTCCCACAAAAAGTCGAAGAACTCGCAGATAGTCAGTACACTGCAGCCGAGAAGTAGGATCATATTACCACCAAGTTCACATGAAATTGTAGAAACGGACGCGACTATTTGTTGTTCAAGCTTCTTTTCCTTGTTATGCTTTTTATTAATTTACAAAAATGAACAAGATAGAAACGACGTATGTTGACACACGCGTTAATAGCCTGTTCCAAGCGTTCACCCACTGTCCCTAACCCTACCAGCGCGATTGGTCTTCCCGTGCTCACTTTGGTTGCGCTGTCCCCATTATCTGAAATCCTGCAACACCCTAACACGTGAAATGAATCCACGGCCGAAAGTTAGTAATTTTCTAATGGTGTGATAAAACGGAGGATAAGCTTTTAAAGACTATGTCAACTTTTCGAAACTTTAAGAAAGCGGGTCAGTTGCTCAAAAGCTGGGAATTAATGATTCCTAGTCAATCAGAAGCGCGAGTTTGAGAAAAATTGTGACACTGTTGCTAGTGTGGTCAGAAATTAGAAGCCGCTGCCGAAAGTAAGAATACTGATTCTCGCCTTTGATCGAGTGTCTAGTAAGATCTGACCATTGCATGCATACGTACCGTTCGCTCAGCATAAGGAAATTCAAATCCGGAATCCAGGAAATTTGTGCTTGTGGAATCAGAAATCCTGACCCTGGGAATCAGGAATCCCACTAACAATTGAAATCCGGAATCTAAGTTCCAGTGACAAAGAATCTAGAATCCAGAACCTGAAATTCCGGAATACTCGTTGTGGAATTCTGGGTCCAAGACCAATTCCGGTACAGAAGACGAGTGTAGTTGTTGCTGTATGACTATCGCAATGAACCGGTTTTGGATAAAAGAGTTTTTGTATAGATGCGTGCACGCGCATCTATTAATTTTGTTAACTTTAAATTTACGTAGCGTATTGTTTTCCAAAGCAATGCAACGTATACTGCACATTGTAACAGGAACGTTTTATCAGCTGTAAACTTTCATAACCGTTACACTGATGATGACGGATGTACCGTCGAAACGTGTTTGTTGAAATTTGAAATGTCGCACTAGTTTTGAAAATTTCTGCGGTTTTACTGCTGTCTCGACCATTTAAATCCAATTTAATACTCATTTGGAAATTAACGATAAAAATGACAAACAGAGCAAACAGAGTTACAGGCAACCGTCACGGTAACTCTAAATTGGGAGTAGTAAGAGCAACTGTTGCTGATCACATGAAAAATAGTTCGCTGTGCTTTACTAAGGCTACGTTCATATTGCAGTGGACGAATTTTCGACCAGTTCAAAGTTCGTGCGTTTGGTAGCCTTTTCCAGGCTCAAAGATAGTGGTGCAGTCGTTCAGTAAACAGTGATGCGAACATAATAGCTATAGAACAATGCTGCATGGCAATCTTCAAGTATCTTTTAATATCTGAGAAAATTGGGCTCAACCAGTTTACCCTATGTTTTATTCATGGTAATTTTTATTGATCGTCGTACTTTATATATCTTTAGGTATTTTTGCTCAACGTATTATTGTTATTGTATTTCTTTATGTGTAAATAACAATTCCTGCATTTGTATGCATTTCAAGTTATCTCCTTTAACTTAGATTTCTTTTGTATAAATTTTTGACCGATTGATTTTACGTACCAACGACTTACGATTCCTAAGCTCTTCGTGTGTATTACTATGTCTAATGACTATGTCTACATATAAAGGTGTCTCCCTCTATCTTAAACCTATCTCCATCCTGTCTCCCTCTATCTTTAATCTGCGCACAGGGATTTCCCCTTAGAAAATGGGAAGGTGCGCCCTTCCAGATTCAAAGAGAGAAGCCCTGTGTGAGGAATAGGTTTAAAAACAGCCATATATATTACGAAAAGAAGTGAAAACGCAACAGCAAAGACCAGTTACTGCGGTTGATCATTATTCTGAGAAATTGTCTTTGCTCATCTGCTCTTTTTGCCTCACCAACATGTTTGTCATCTGGATTCCCTGTAGCTTACTCTCGGAAGTAACAAAACTCACGGCTGCCGACGAACGTGAGCCGCTGCCGAACATTTCTTTCATCTTCTGCCGGAATCTTTCGTTTATCAGGGCGTAAGCAAAGGGATTTACAGCAGCGTTGAACATAAGCACTACGTGGGCAATGGGAATTGCTAAAGGACTCAGCTTAGAGGAGTGATCCTCCAAAATGTGCAGCAGAGTGTCTCCTCCCCAAGAAATTGCAAAAAAGGCGCTGACGGTGACAACCGTCAAGGTGACTCGCTTCCGCAACCTCAACACAGCCTGTGTACAAAACAATGATACATTAGAACAGCCACCCAAGTTTGCAATACTGCTCATATCAGATAATTTTGAGAATATATCTAGATAAATATTTAAAAAACGTGTATATTGTTTAATCTTTTCTGGTTACAGACCATTAACTTCTGAGTGTTACCGATAAGGGTAAGACCTCGTTTACACGGGTCCGGACAAATTTTTGAGCGGACGAGAACTTTCACGGATCCGCCTTTTTTTACACGGGACCCGCGCAACCGTGCAAGTTTTTAACCGTATCAGAAATAGGTCAAAAGTTTTGACTGGTACGGTTCCAATTTTACGCGGACTCGTTTAAACACCTGGGCCCAGTTGCTCGAATCATGGTTAGCGTTAACGAGCGTTTAATACCTTGACAACGTATTGGTTTTGATACTGCTTAACCACTGGTTAAAGCTAACCATGCTTTGAGCAACTCAGCCCTGAACCGTACAAATTTAATCTTTCATTCGTTTCATTCTGTCGTGCAACGACTGTTAAAAAGTGTATAAAAAAAGCGTGATGCACGTGAAAAGTTGTTCGGTTTTGCTAACATAAAGCTATTGTCTTTTTTTGGGGGGTTCTCACTGCGCCGTCGTCGTTGCTTAAGCTCCCTATGGTTGTGATCCAGGGCTGAGTTGCTCAAAGCATGGTTAGCTTTCACCATTGGTTAAGCAGTATCAAAACCAATACGTTGTCAAGGTATCTAACGCTGGTTAACGCTAACCATACTTCGAGCAACTGGGCCCTGCAGAAAGTTTGCTACCATATAACGTAACGTAACGTCACACTTCTCGCGGTCGTCTCCATTGAGAGCGTTTCGCAGGCTATAGAAAGTTTAGAAAGCTTAGTACCTGTTGGTGATGTGTGACTGCATTATCACTTCGCTCGAGCCACAAGGCATACACAACTCGGGCGTATAGCACAACCAACAGTGCTATGAGAATGCACTTTAGGACACGAAAGGCCATGTCAATGGGCTCTTTAGTCTCTTTAGGCAATGAGGAAACACAGCGGTGGGAAGTGGCAACATAAGTTGTATTCGCAGATGGGAGTCTATAAATAAAAGCGATGATCCAAATACCGGGAATAATAACCTAAAACAAGTATGTACAATGGTTAGGTCTGATTAGCCGTTACAATCTGATAATTTTGTAGCAAGGTTTTTTTTCATGGTGAAAAATTGGATAATGCAATTGAATCATTGGATAATGCAATTCTAGAGCTCTGATTGACTTAGCCATCTTGGTATATGAGCCATTACACCATGCATAGGCCATGCTCTCGAAATATGGTAACTGTACGCGTCTGCTCAAAATTAAAAACAATCTGAAAATCGGTTGTTTTCACAAATAAAGTCGGGAAGAATTCTCGATATTTTGTGCACGTTTTTAATAAAATAATGATTCCACTCGCGCTTGTTGGATATGAGATGATTATAGCCAACTCGGCGCTACGCGCCTCGTCAGCTATCTATCATTTTATATCCAACGCGCACTCATGGAATAATTGTTATTAATAAGTAGATCGTGATGTCTTATCAGGGAGAATGAAGCCGTGTCAGTGCATGTGTTGTGTAATATTTTGTTGTGTAACATTTCTTCGTAAAATTAATGGCAGAGCTCTCTGGTCGCCGCTTGCGGACATGTTACGTAGCCCGGTTATAACCACTTTTTTGTATTTTTTTTTTCAGGTCTCTTAATTAATGCTTTAATTCTAATGACATGCAACCGGGGCTAAGAAGGTGATGCTTGGGGTTCGCGTTCTCCTGTGAGATATTGCTCATGGACTTTAGAAAAGTGATGCCATCGGTTCTTGTTTACTGTATGCGAAAGGAGTGCTATTTTTCAATGGAATTTAAACGGAAGGAATAATCTTTTCTTCAGTTTGAAGGATATTCAAGGAGCTAAGTGATTAATCGGAGCTCGGGGCGGAGCCTACTCTTATAAAAAGTTGTAAGAACCCCAGGGGGACACCCCAGGGGGACACCCCAGGGTGTTGCAGCCTATGGATCGACTCCTTTTCTCAACCTGGAAGCAGAGTCTTCCTTGCTTTCTTGTGGAGAAAAGGAGACTCTGTCCGAATCGCGCAGGCCTTTGAAGTTGCTTAAGCCTGAACTTCCCGACCAGTCAATCATGTTTTCCCTCGTCGCACTGGTTTTCCGAGTGCGAGCCTCCATTCGAACCTCCCGCAATAGAGAACACAAAATACTCCAGTGATTTTAATAGTGATCGTTACGGGTGGTGGTCGCTGATAAGAATCAACCCCACCGGTGATCTTTTCCCGGACTAGAACGGGTTCGGACGTATCTACTTAATCTTTGAATAACATTTATTGCTGGTAGTTTTTGATTTACTATATGAATGGCTCCTTATTGTAACTAAAAGTTCCTCTTATACCCTGACTTGTGGAGTACATCAAGTATACCACAAGGCTAAAACATAGTTCAAACCATGCTTCAGGATCATTTATCGCTGCCAAAAAGTTCAGAACAGTGCAGAATTATAAGGACGCCAAAAAAAGTTAGCGGTCGTTGACGAGACAATGACAATCATAATGATATATTTGAATATCACAAACCTTCAGTTTGCGATTTGTAAGTTTCCCTTTGTTTCCAAGGGGGTGAACCACTGCAAAGTACCTTTCAATGGCGATGACAAGCAGAGTGATCATGGAGGCACGGCCACCAAGCCATCCTAAGTTCCTTCCTGTCAGCGTTGTACATAATAATGTGCCAGCAAGGCCCTCAGGATGGTAAACATGGTGGCTTAAAATGATATTGGGTACCGCAAATATCGCGTAAGAGATATCCGCTGCTGCTAGGTTTACTAGTAGATAGTTGAAAGGAATCCTGCGGGATAAGGTACAGTTCACAATAAGGACGTTTATATACGATAAAATAAGCTGCAGCTTTCTCTAGCCGCGGGCAACATAAGACGCCAACACCCAGTAATAAATGGTACAAAATTTATGTCCACGGCTTAGGGTGTGTTTACGTGACACCGGGGCGACTTTCACGCCGGACCGGGTTCACTCTGGTTCCCTCTCATGGCTCTACATTTAGTTACATGATACCACCACAAAATGTCATGCCGGCGCGAGTCACCTCAGCGTGATTTCACCTCGGTTGTTGTACCGGGGCGAGAATCTCTCTCCGGTACGAAATCTCGCAACGGTATCATGTAAACGCGAAACGACCACGCGTTTCGGTGTGCCGATAGACTGGAACGGATAGCGCACGCGAAGTGTTTGCGATTTTGAATCACACGTGTATTTTATCACGGAAATGACGCAGTCATCATGTAAACGCGATACGAAATTAAAAAGTCATCTTGGTATGAAAATCGCGCAGGTGCGAGTTTTCTCGTGTAAACACCCGCTTGTTCAACCCACGGCTAGCTCTTGCCGCGGCTTATCCTGACCGAGGAGTTTTGGGCTGGGCTTATTCTAGCTGCGGCTTACCTTGGAGGTGAAAGTGTTTGTATAGATGCACTCAAACGTTGTCTGCGGCTTGCTGAAGCCGTAAATGATTGCTGCGCTGTTTTCAATAGCGCTGCGCACAGATTCTAAAAATAGTCTACGTCTGAAAAGACCCCCCGCATGACTCAGGCAAACTTTGCTTCTCACTCAAACGAATCGGGATATGGTAAACAACAAGCGTTGCAGCTGAGAAGAATGTGAGAGGGACTCAAGGATCCCTGAAAAAGTGGTCTGAGTCACTAATTAAACGAGAGAAATACGGAAAGAAAGCGAAGCACATACGCTGTGTTTTGTGGCAGTGATCAGGCAGCCGCGAAATGTTTTGAAAGAGGTTGATGCATGACAGTGTTAAATTTATTCCATTTTCACGAATTCTCCGATTTGATTCTTCCAAAAACATAAAACGCTTCTTTAGAAATCTCAAGTGATTTCAAACATTGCCCTTGGTTTGAGGTAGACTCAATCGTCGCCCTTGGGCGTTTTGTGAATTCTCATTGTTTTCAACACCTCACTGGCGTGACGCACTGAGTCAGTTTTCAGCATATCCAGAAAAATTATCCTCGAAACCTCCCTGAAACATTTGATGTTTGTTCGCAAACGCCAAGCAATTCTAAAACAGGTTTGGTCTTGTAGTGGACGAATTTCCCGAGCTTGAGCATATTCGAATCTCGTATCGCGGGCAATGTTTTGATTTGTTCTACATTATATTTCCCTGGACGTTCCTCAAATTTCGAAACTGGAACGCTCCTAAAAACGCTTTAACGGCGAGCAGAACTGATTGCAAACTGTGCGCTTCCATAAAGCGTTCTTGCGACCTCCAGCAAAGATGGCCAATGTTTGTCTGAGTCTCGTTGGGGGTCACGTTTTTGTGACGTCATCTGTGCGCAGCGCTATTACATCCCAGATCTTCATGTCCGAGAGACGCGCACTGCAGCAGTCTTCCACGCAGACGTTCTTAGGGGTTCGTCACGCGTTGCTGCCCCACTAACGTCTGCTGATTTGAGCGAAAAAAAAAACGAAGACCAATCACAGCAGACTTCCAGATCTGAGAAGTGCACTTTGGACCTTGAGAAATTTCGCGCTTGACTTAGCTCCAGAAAAAAATCAGAAAGGTCTCGTGAAAGCTTATAAGCAACAACGACGGCGACGGTTACAAGGACATCACTTAAAAAGTGAAGTCGTGCTGCTGAAAACTTTGTAGCGATTATATCCATCTTGTTCAATTCGTCGAATGTTGACATTTTTTTCTGGAGTTGAATCCTAAAGACCGTATCGCAGTTCGAGAAAAGAAAAAGAAAGTCTGTCTTATATTTACGTCCTCTATAAAAGGTAAAATTAGGCATTTTCACGTCGTAAATCGTGCAGTGATGCACGTGCAGAGTTGTTGTTTTGCTTATCTAAACTTAAAAAATTAAGTTGAAACGAAAATGACAGCGTAAAATATGGCGATTTTCCTGACCGAAGCCAATCGTTTCGCATTTTCGTCGCTCAATCGCGGTGTGGGGTGCCATTACCGCCAAAATTCAGCTATCGTTACTTTCGTAAATGGTGCCTCCAATTTTGTTTATGGTGCCTTCGTTTTCATAAATGGTGCCTCTGTTTTCGTAAATGGTGCCTCCAATTTTATTTATGGTGCCTTTGTTTTCATAAATGGTGCCTCTGTTTTTGTAAATGGTGCCTCCAAGTTGCTGTTGAAGAATTGAAAAATACCACCAAAACCCATCCATGTTCCTACTATGTGGGTACTGTTAGTTTCTAATGATGTTGTAAAGAAACAGAAAATAAAATCAGTGAACAGTAACAGCAGGATGGAGGATATTTGAAGCACCATTTACAAAAACGAAGGCACCATTTATGAAAACGAAGGCACCATAAACAAAATTGGAGGCACCATTTACAAAAACAGAGGCACCATTTATGAAAACGAAGGCACCATAAACAAAATTGGAGGCACCATTTACGAAAGTAACGATAGCTGAATTTTGGCGGTAATGGCACCCCATAATCGCGAGCCATTGTTGAAAATTACCCGAGGCACAAAAACAAACTACGTCATCAATGGACCGGTATTGCCGTGAACTAAGACGTGAACCATTTACAAGCGGCAGTTCCCATCTTACGTAAGCTGTACTCGTATACATGTATACTAAATCAGTGGTTTCTTTCGCGTGTTATGTAAGCTGCAGCCAAAGTAAGCCGGGGCTTTTGTCTCGTTTAAACGCCCCTAAGAGGTAGGGAACTTAAGCAAAGACGTTTTTGAGCGACGTACGTCAACCGGAAGTGAGGCTTTCTTCCTTTTTATATGCCTTGACGCTATCAAATTTTCATTGCTAACTTTCATTTCTCTTTTAAAGACGATTTACCAGAGAGTTTTAACCAAACCACTGCCCAATGATGAAAAAAGTCCACTTCCGGTTGACGTCCGTCGCTTAAAAACTGTTGCTTAAGCTCCCTAGTTTACGCAACAACGACGGCGACGGCAACGAGAACGGCAAAAAAGCAACAGGTTTAGACAAGCAAAACAACAACTTTGCGCGTGCATCACGCTTTTTTGTACATTTTCCTGCCTTCGTTGCAAGACTACAACGTGAAGCTGCCTAATTTCACGTTTTGTCGAGGACCGGAACAAAAGACAACAACTTTCTTTTTCTTTTCCTGAACTTTGATGCAGTCCTTTAGAATTCAACTCCAAAATAATTTGCCAACATTTGACGAATTAAACTATAGGTGGAATAAGCGCAATTGAGTTTGAGGCAGCGCAAATTCACTTTTTAAGTGACGTTTTCGTAGCCGTCGTCGTCATCGTGGCGTAAACTCCCTAATATCCGACAGCCAAGGCGGCGGAAACCTCACTTAAAATAAGAATTCGCGTTTTTTCAGCCTTCATCCCAATTTTTCTAGCTAAGTTGCCATGTCAAATGTGGAGTAGAATGACCCCAAGAACTCCATATTTAAGTTCAGAAAGTTTATAACAGAAAGAAAACTTCGTAGTGGCTTGTTAACGTCCTCCATAAAGCGTGGTACAGAAAAGTACAACAAAATGTGCTGAACGTGGAGAGTTAAAGTTGTTTTTTGCTAATAAATTAGACCTATATTTATTTTCTTGCCCCTCTCGTTTCTGTTTTTAGTTGGAGCGTGTTCCATTTTAGTTTTTCATCGAAATGTGGCGAATAAATAGTTATTTCGAGCTTAATCAAAGGCAGGCGCACAACCTCCACTACAGCAAAAAAAACAAACAAACAAACAAACAATCAAACAAACAAAAAAAGCACTTTATACAGCGACCTTTGCTTAAAAAATCCAACTCTCCCCTGAAATGTTTCTTGAACGCATTTTACACAACGATTTACTACAGTTAAATCCGTAACTAAGAACCTGCATCACCCACTGCGCATATCCTCAAGTTTGCCTTAAGGTTCTTACATAAATGGCAAGGTAGGTTTTTCTTAATATCTAAAGAAAAAAATACGTTGAGCTTTTGACCAGCTCTGTTTCAAATATTAGAGTAAACAGGTTCTTGTATAGAGGGGGCCTAACTGGCAAATTTTAGCCTAACAGGTTCTTAAAAACTAGGTTTTTAGTTGCAGGCTTTTACTGTAATCCATCGAACGTTGAACTCAGCCAAAAATACCTATATGAATATAGACTAATTTGAATTGGTTTCTGTACCTCATGTCTCGATTTCTTTGCACTGCGGCGCATACGAGACAGTTTCCCACAGTGCAGATGATAATAAATATGGAGTTTGCCACTGTTATGGCAACATGAGGTGGATCTGACATTCTGATGGATATCCAAGTCCTTTTCACTTAATCTGGATGGAAATAGTAATAACAACTACATTATCAGCAATAAATCAAGTTATTGTATATGTCATGGCGTCATTTTGTTTTCGAACCTTAAATAATGTAATTCAACCCAAACCAGAAGAAAGATAACATAAGAATTTACTCTGCTTTTACTAAAACGTATCCAGGGCTATCTGGTTTGAGTTTACCGCACTGTTTCTGTGCTGAGCCTCTCTCTCCCACTGAGGCCTCGTTGTGTTGTTGGGAGGCTGTGGAGAAAGAAAAAGAGAGCGCGCGGAGCACTTCGTCGTCGTCCCCCGCGCTCTTCTTATTTCTTAACGATCATTGCTATTTTTATAGGGATACCCAGCGGAGCTTCTGCGGAGGAGAGCGGTGCTGGGCACAAAAATACCTTTGTGTCCCTTTAAATCTATTAGGGGGCTTTAAGCAATGACTATGGGAGCGGTGGGAGCCGGAAGTGATTTTTCCCGCCAGGTGTCGAATATGCAAGTAGGGAGTTAAAGATACCACGACTGCGATAGCGGGGAAAACGACGCTTAAAAAGTCACATCATATTAATTTCTGAGTCTTTATCGCAATCATACCAACTCATTTACCTTTCAAATTTAGGCGAATTCTCCTGAAGTTGAAGTCGTGCAGTAACACCTGGCGCAAAGAAATGTACTAAAAAGGAGTGTGATGCAAATTGTGCAAAATTTTTCAAGGTTTTCTTGTGTTTTGTCAGCCCTCGGTTATGGACACCACTGACTAACGTGCATCCTCTTAATCGTCCACTATATTTTGTTATTTTGTTTATTTATGGCTGTATTTTTCACTTGCGAATTGGATGTCGCGCCTGACATCGAATTTGAGGATCATAATCGT
Source organism: Porites divaricata (assembly GCA_038088405.1). Classification (NCBI taxonomy): domain Eukaryota; kingdom Metazoa; phylum Cnidaria; class Anthozoa; order Scleractinia; family Poritidae; genus Porites; species Porites divaricata. Next base: position 4,598,518 of record JBBMOI010000019.1, on the reverse strand, counting down.
AATAATTCTTTTAGTAGAACCTTCAGGCGTTAACATATCCACTGTTAGAAAGAAGCTTATCAGTACGCAGTTGTTGAGTGTCTAGACCTAAATATCCATGTGATTTATAACCACTGAGACAACAAGTTAAATATTAGTCTCTATCAAAATATAACGGAAAACACACCCGCTGAGAACGCCGTTGAGCAGGTGATATTCGATGTTACGTGTGCTGTGTTCGTTTTATGAACGCCGAAAATAAAACTGAACTACACATGAATTTACTAAACTACGAAGAACATGGAAAGATATAAAAATACCTGAGATACTAGATGAAAGCTTTTTGATTGCTAATTTTATCTTCATTTGCGCATATCGTGAAAGTACTGTCGTTGTAATTAGGGGGCAGAATCATGGATTTTGTTTAATAACAGAGAAGATAATGTGGTACTCAAGAGTCAGAGTATAATTACGCGATAGTGATTGGTCGAAAAGACTTTATGCCTGTTTCACAAACGTCGAACTTAACAACAGGAGCAAAATATATTGGTCCTGTTCATCTCCATTAGATTTGGCACATGTGAGCTCGGCGTATAATCATTGAAGCTGTCATACCGTCAATTAACAATTGCTATGCTTGGGTAAATGAAGCTTTGAAAATCATTGAACATTTGTATTTTCTTCCTGGATTAGAAATAAGCTTTGTGAGCAACAGCTATATTAGCTTCAAAATCCGATTTAGCATGAACATATTTTTCTTAACAGACTAAGAACTTCTCTGCTGGACGTAATCTCTTCGTTAATAGCACCCATTCGTTATTAATATTAAAATTATAATAATAATAATAATTCTAATAATAATTTAATTCTTATATTGCGAACTTTCCATGAAATGATCAAGCGCGCATTACATGATTTCTATCTATAATAACTTTATGCCGATACCCTAAAGGTTAGTTCGGGAGCTCTCATTGAAGTCACGCTATTGTTCCGCTACAGTACCACAGACAGAGAAGCCACTCGAGTGTTGGCATTATTTGGCCACTTGTCTGAGTGGCAGTTTAATTGATTATAAAACAGACGCATTAGTTCACAACAATAATACTAAATAATATATGTTATTTTCAGCAAAGGTGGGGCAAGAAATTCGCCCAATGAATGAACTGAGTGATAGACGCATAGAAGATCTCCCGACTCGTGGCAAAGTGGGATGGGGGGAGCGAAAAAAAGAATTTTTCCGCTGAGATGTAATCGCCGTGATGGTGAAAGTAAGAGGGGACGAACGCGGGAATGCACGCTCCTTTATACGGACACTCCCTCAGGGCGATAGAAATGATTGACTCTTGAAAGAGAGGTTAGATTGATGTGAGTCGGAAGACCAACCATGCAGACCACAAAGGCATATCGTATCGACATAAATAACATTATGCCCTAACATAATGTTTGGTTTTAAATAATAAAGGGTATCTAACTACTATTTATTTAAAATATACTATAATAAAATTAAAATATACAACATATGTTAAAATACTAGTAATTATAGTGATAAAAATTAAAAATTAATAAATTAATAAAAAGCTTCCCTAAAGAGGTGCGTTTTCAGATGGCGCTTAAAAATCCCTAGATCTGTAATAGAACGAATCTCACGCGGTAATACATTCCAAAGTGCCGGAGCTGCGACCTGTCTCCTAATGTAACCCTACTTCTATAAGTTGGCTTTGCAAGCAACAAACCATCCGAGGAGGATCTTAAATTATAATTTCCTGATCTTTTAATTGACACAAGTTCTCTTAAATACGTTGGCGAGAATCCATGGATGGCCTTAAAAACAAATAGTAGAATCTTAAAACTAATTCGTTGCCGGTTGTGACTAGAATGGATACCCCAAAGTCAGATTGTCATCTTCGCTCAACATACATGGTAGGAGTCTTATAATTACTTAAAGTAGGAAATAAGAAAAGAAAGAAAACAGAAGAAAACAGTAGGTAGTTCGTAGGACTTGAACCCGTGTAATTTTATATATAATCCACATCCGTATCCACTACACCATCAAGGGCTAACTGCCGAAACCGGTTAATTTTAATGTATAGTACTTTACATGGCGTTGATCATTACATTATTGAAAGCTAACCGTTTTTAAAACAGAGCTTAACCCTAATCACTGTACTTCGGTGCTAAACCCTGTATCCAACTCTTTTCCTTGCACAATTGTCTTTTACTCTGATTTCCCCACTTTTTAAATTCGCATAACGTGGAGTAGAGTATAGCGTTGTGTAATAAACATAAGGTGTCCAACCTGATTTTGAGGTACCATTCTAGTCACAACCGTTGCCTAACCGGTAGCCAGTGCAGCTCGTACAGCAACATGACTCCGAGGCTTTCTGACATTTTTCTATATTTGGTTTGGTTTTCTTTGTGCTCAAGTCTCTTCAGGAAATTGTGAGACAATGAAGTTATGAAAAATTTGCAATTTGGACCCTAACCTCGGAGTCATGTTAGAATTTTAATATATCCAACGTGGGCTATTGTGCAAACTTTAAAAGGCAATATGCGTGGCTAATAAATATAGGCGATCCCGCACCTATTTGAAAGAAATTGTTTTTATTAGCTGGGAAAACAATAGGGATTGTCACATAACAATGCCCCTATCCCTGAAAACAATGGAAGTGCAGTTTAAAGGGGACCAGTGACATAAGAGGTTTAGAACGGTTCAGGTCTACTGATGAATATTTTTGTCTGGCTTATTTGTTTTTGAATTTTCATATTAATAAGAACGTTATTGTAATAAGGCGAGTCTGGGGTTTCGCTATCACTGAAAGCGATCCTTCACTTTTTTACAAAACAAAGAACCCTATCGAGCTGAGACATATATAAGTGTTCAAAAGGATGTTACTAAAACGGGGAACGTGGAGAGGAGAACGAGCACGTGCACAGGGAACGGGAAAAAGAAAATGGGAACAAAACCTACTTTGGACCTTAGCCCTATCAGTTACTTCACTTTATTCCCATTTTTCATTTCCCCCCTCCCTATGTTCGTTCTTTCTCCCCCATTCCCCGTTTTTAAACTTAAAAGTATGATCAATGTTTGAAACCTCTTATATCTGATCAAAATTAGCCAGTTTCAGGCTTTCAGATAGTGGAACGCCGGAGAAAAAATATACAGAGGGAAGGAAAAAAAAACAATGGAAGAATCGAGAGAGCGCTCGCTTCTTTTAACGCTCGCGATCCACAATCTGAAAGCCGAAACTGAGATTGGCGGTTGTTATTTCGAATTGATGACGTCACAAAGACACTAGCAATAGCTAATAGACCACTCGCAATGTATTAAAATTCATCTTTGTCTTTCAGGCTTGGGCGAATAAAACGAAAGAAATTACCTTAAAATTGAAATTCCCGCTATTTTTAAAGTCGCTTGAGGCAAAAGGTTTAGGAAAAGAGCACATATTTTGTGCCAGGGTATAGTTGAAACGCACACTGTTTTCAATTCGTCCACATGAATTCAGTGTGGTTGTTTCCGCGGTTTGGATTCACCCATCCACACAAATACGTTAGTGCAATTTTCATTTGTTAAGTACTAGGTTTCTTTCCACTCTTCTTCGATGGCCAGGCCGGTCCCTATGTTGTCTTCCCAGGCACTTATAAGCACTGTATGAACCCAGAAAATATGGCCTAAGATTCTTTCCGGAATTTCCCGAATAAAGGCTTAAAATTCTTTTAGAAATCATAAATGTCTAAAATTCTCCAAAAACTCTCTAAAATTCCCCAAATTTCTCAAAACGTTTCGGCTTGTTTTTGATAGCGAGGGCCCCTTTTGGTGAGTAACCGCTGATAAGTTGTAGTGTAGACGACTCTAATGATAAGCCGCTGATTTGTTGTGCTCAGTAGACAGTGCTCTAGACACTGCAGTGTAGCATTTAAGCAGACCGAGCCCTCCCTTCCGTAGGAATACAACAAAAACGTTTTGTTAACTTTTTTGCCGTGAAATATTGCCAAAATGTCAGGTGGATGTTCAAATTGCTTTAAAATTCTCGAATTGGTCGATTTTTTCCCTGAAATTCCCGAGATTTTCTAACTCAGTCTTTTTGATGTCTAAAATTCCCCCCAAAATTCCGGAATCATGTAGCTAAGCCAGGCTAGGCTAAGCCTATGTTTCGTGTGGACGGGGAACCGATTCGTGTAAAACAATACGCGTTTTCCGAAATATCCGGAATCTATTGTGTAGACGGGGCCACTTGAGGATGGATTCATTTGCAGCCTTGTTTAGACGTCGCAATCGCTCGCTAGAGTTTTTCGGGGTAGGGGTGTGCCACAAGCGCCTTCAAATCCTTCGCTACTCTGTATTAGTCAAGTGACTTTTTTTATGACCCTAACTCACTTTATTTCGCACTCACAATCAATTATTTTTTCTTAAATAGATTAAGTAATTATTGCACAATAGAAATTAATGAATCGATTATAATTATTATTAATTTGCACCATACATGTAGACCGCGCAAAGCCGACGTTGACACCCTGTTCAATGCTTCCGCCAAGAAAAAACCCTGTTCAAGACGTAAATTAATAGTTTAATTGTATGCCCGAAAACCATACTCTGTTCGGCGCCGCAAACCCGTTCAGGCCAAATAGGGGAGAACCCCTGGTACTCAGGCCGGTTCAGTAAACATGCGTCTGGTATTTTTTATTAACTAGCAACAAAGATAATGTACAACAACAGCAACAGAAACAGATAATCTTAATCTTACTGATAATCTTAAAGGGACACAGTCAGCTGATGCACATGCGCATTAGATACCATTCCTTAGCTGATTTGCATGTCACAAGACAAGAGCGTAAAACAGAAAGTGAGAAGCGTATCCGGAATACTCAAAACAAACCTTGTTGAGTTGAACAATTTACAAGCCCAAATCGTGATTATAGACCTTACGCCACATTAGAGCACACATTTTTTATATACCATTGAGAATTCATCGATGGATTTGTCCAGGAAAAGCCAAACATCGACGAATACTTCTGAACTCAATCATCAGTAGAGGCGAGGAATGACACGGAGTCGGCATGAATCATTGTCGAAGGTTCAAGGTCAAGAAAGTTTGATTTTCCAAACATATGTAACCTTTTCCATCGATTTTCCAAATCCATGTAACGATTATTTGCTCGCTAATGTTATTGATTCATTTCTTTTGTTATTTTGGTAAACGAAAGCGATTTCTCCCGCCCGGAGCCTACGCGTTTCTCACCTCTTCTGTTCATGTTCCTTTGGATACTGTTTTTAGCCAAATATGATAAATATAATAAATATAATGTCATAGGATGAGTTAAAGTTTGCTCCAAAAGAGGTTTTCTGTAAAAGATCGAGGATTAAATGAAACACTAGGAAGGATTGAAGCGGATTTCTAGATGTAGCCGACGCGTTCATTTGATTTCGGGTTGAGGTAAACTCTTTTCAAAACTGGCAAAAGTAGTGTCCAGGTCAGCGCGGTCACATACCTGACTGTGTCCCTTTAAAAGTTTATTTTGCTACCTGTGGCTTGTTGAAAACTAGTCAGGGCGTGATGATTTAACAATCGTTGGGATAAAATATGATGTTCTTGTGATTATGTGTTGTCCATATTTCTAATTTCTATAGATCTACAGATCCAACAATATTATTGACAACTTGAGTCAAAAATCGCTCGAAGAAACACTATTCTTTTCATTAGGGCGCCTTATTCGGGACTTAATTGATTCCCACAAAAAGTCGAAGAACTCGCAGATAGTCAGTACACTGCAGCCGAGAAGTAAGCCCATATTACCACCAAGCTCACCTGAAATTGTAGAAACAGACGCGATCATTTGTTGTTAAAGCTTCTTTTCCTTTGTTATGCGTTTTATTAATTTACAAAAATGAACAAGATAGAAACGACGTCTGTTCGCTCACGCGTTAATAGCCTGTTACGTCCAGGCGTTCATCAGCCCCTGCCCCCCCCCCGCTGTGTTTTTCTTCTCACTATTTTTTTTCCGCTGTCCCCACTATCTGAATATGCCTGGAACAGGCTAGCACGCAAATGAATCCACTGCCGGAAGTTAGTAATTTTAATTTTTAGTGTTGTAATGAAATGGAGATATAATAAGCTTCTCAGGACTGTGTATCAACATTTCGAAATTCTGAGTAAGCGAGTTATATGCATGCATACGAGGATCGGAGATACTTGCTAAAAAGCTAGGTCGACAGTAAGCACTGAAACAAATCCTAGTCAATCAGGGCTGAGTTGCTCGAAGCATGGTTAGCGTTAACCATTGGTTAAGCAGTAGCAAAACCAATACGTTGTCATGGTATTAAACGCTGGTTAACGCTAACCATGCTTCGAGCAACTGGGCCCAGAAGCGCAACAAGTTGAGAAAATTGTTACATTGGCGTTCGTACAGTCACAGTCTACGCCGAGTGGTAAGAAATTTCTCCCTCTGCTCCGCCTTCAAATAACCGGCGTCTGCTACGAAGCCTAGTGCATGCAGATAGTCGTTGTGGTTCAACTATCGCAATGAACCTGTTCTGGATAAGAGAGAGTTTTTGTACTAAAACTGTGATTAACCGTCCACTATTTTCATCTAAGGAGATTTTGGAGAGCTTCAAATTAACAAGTACATTTGAAAAGAGTAAAGCCACTGCTCATTTCGAAATTAACGATAGAAATGACCTTAAAAAAACTCAAAATCGAGAACTAATTCTTTCTCGATACTTTACTCACCAAAGAGGCTCTCGGATCCATAGCCTGGAACATCCTCCCTCATTTCGTAGGACAGTCGTTGAAAACCCACTTGAAGAAACACATAGTTTTCCCTTAGAATATGTAAAAAAGGTGAATAAGTAGGTATTATGCTGATATTTGGAACTGTCCATTGCTATAATCTTATGGTCTCATAATCAGTGGGTTGATAGTGGATGACTTTTTTGTGATATCTGAAATAATCAAGGTTAGAAAGTGCTGATCAGACACTTACTGAGACCTTGATTATTCCGGATACCACAAAAACCGAATCTAATAATTGTTTTATTACTCACTTTTTGAAACTAAATAAGGATAAACACAGCATCGCATGGAACACAGTTTGACATTGCCCTTGGAAATCATGCATTGCGCGCGTAACCTACAGATTTTTCAGTAAGCTGCATGCTAACAGTAACTAACTAAACTGTAGGTTGCGCTGATTTCTAAAATTAACTGTAGGCTCTTAGCCAATGAGAAGACAGATAGTGATTACAATGTATAATAATTGCTATAATTTGCATTTGATTTTTAAGGTGTCCGGACTGTGAGGACAATGTCGGGAGAGTGAAAAGCACAAAGTCGTAACATACAAGTCTGACTGACAAATACTGCAGTGGCTTTGAGAATTTTAACGCTTAATTTTGTTTATGCGATTTGAGGTTAAAATTTTGCTACTTCTTTCACTCTTCCTCTAATCGTAATACTTGATTGGTAAAATGTTAATATCATAAACACACAACGCCCTAAATCAATTTAGGTTTGTGGGAAACTGGCCACCTACCCCTCGCCTAAGCTAGCATCAACACTTACTTCTTACTTTGGGCAAAATGATGGCTTAGGGGAGGGGTAGGTGGGAAGTTTCCTAGTAACCTAAATTGATCCATGGCTTCTTGTAGAGGTGCTTTTAATAACAACTTACTGCATATATTTGAGACTCTCTGTTTTATGAAAGTAATGTTGGAAAATGCCAGCTAATGAAATATCCGGGAATTTGGAATAGGAAACACGTGGTTCGTATTCCGTTTCGGAGCATGCGTTGCTGCAGCTGGAACATGACGTTATATTGAACTGATCTGAAAATAAACAGGAGGTGTAATAGATCCCAAACTTTCTACAATTGAAAACTAAAAATATAAACTATATATTTTAGATATTTTATAGCTTTTAATATTTCAATCTATCTGGCATTTTAACATTTTTAACCTGTAGCTTGTATAATTTAATAGGTTTTTAGTTCTTAACTTTTTACTTATTATTACTATTACGCATTTATTTATCTAAGGTCATTTACTTTTTCTATTGTTTTACAGGGCCTCACTGAATATCACTCTTGTGAAGTGAGCTCTATAAGGATTGTTATTATTGTTATAATTATTATTATTAGTACACTCTTCCTAATATCATGAGTGACAAATGACTCTTTAATTATGGCAAGAAATTTCACGGTTAATTCATAATTTGACATCTGAAAGTTTGTCTCAGCGCCAAGATAGCGTTACGGTTTTAAAATGTTGTGAATGAAGATGCCAGTGCATTAAAAGACGCTTTTATTAGAAAACTTAAACACAGGAAAGAGATGTAACTGGTTTTTCGTCGAAAATTTAAGATAATTGTGAACTTATTAAGCCCAAATTGATGCTCTAAAATTTTCAGAGTGTTGCCTGACTTATATCCTCCGCCTCCGCCCCCACCCCCGCCCCCCCACCCAGAAATAATAATAACGATTACGAGCGTAATTGATCGTAATTTGTCACCCATGATATTAATAGGTATAGTCAAGAAATGATCCATTAATTTCACTCGTTATCTTTTGATTACACTTGAAAGTAGTAAGTGTTAGCAACAGCCATAATGGCTCTTGGTGTTAGAAGATTGCTCCATCAACCATGATCGTAGAAGCAAATGTGGTGGCTAGTGGAATCCTTTGTTACACTGGCTCCGTTATCTCATATAAAGACAAAAACCATTTTCCCAAAAAAAGGATTACTGCTCTGCGGTCACGGTTTTAACTGACTGAGCGAATATCAAGATCTCAAAAGAGAAGGTCATTGTAGAAAGGACACTAGCCACTTTCTTTATTCAAAAGAGACAGATGTCAATTTGTTTTATATGCTTACTTTTTCATTCGCCTTTGAGTAAAATTCCATTCAAACGAAACTTAAACTTGAAGATAGTGAAATTTAAACAAGCTTTAGTATTAAGGAACGACTTCTGTGACGTCACTCTGTCCTAATGAAATCTGCGAGAAGCTTAAAATGATTGGCCGATAAGTTTGCCATTGTCCAAATTTTTAGACGAGCGAGGCTAGAGGAGAAAAAGTGTCACATTATTTTCGGCCGATTATAAACTTTTGCTCAATTTTACTCTTGACAGAGTGACGTCAATTATCAATGAACTGTTTTCAGTTTTCGATGGTAACATTCCAGGAGAACGGTCAGTGACTATATGAACACCAATTACTTAGAAAAAAGATGCTTTTTCAGAGTTAAACAGTTGATTGCAGGTCGTTGGCCGGATTTTTATTATGAGGGCTTTTTTTTTTTAGCAGGCACAACAATTAAAAAGACTGAATGATTTATTAGTAACCGAGTGACATAGAATGAACTGTAGTTTTTACCTCCAGATCGCCCAACACAATCAGAGTCCCGGATCGAACACAGCGGTACCGTCGTTGGAGCTTTAAAAAAAAAAAAAAAATTCAATGAGATAAATTAGAGAAATTGGGAAAAAACAACATAACAGGCTACAAGAAAACAAGGCAATACTTTAATTTTCCTTTTACTGTCTCGTTGTTGCAAAGCAACGTGCCTTTTCAATGAAAACAACGCCCCAAATTCCTGATTTCACGCAAATCAAAACTTAAGGTCTCGGTAAATGAAAATTTTAGTACATTGCTCGATTTTTTTAAATTTTTTTTTATTTTTGGCATGAGTGGGTCCTAAATTTTATTTTGGCAGAAAAAGAAAATCAGAAAGTGCTTTTTAACCCTTCTAAAATGAGCCTTTTCTGTTTCCCGTGATAAGTTGCGCGCGAAAAGTGATTGAGAGCCCCTGTCTATTGCGTGACACTCACTTTATTTTAGACGCAAAAATCAAAATTCTCCGACCTCCAGTCGGGACAGGTTCGCTACCGTTTCCACCCGAACAAGATTTTTGATGAATTTTTGACACTTTTTTGACACTTTACCAGTGAGCCCCGACGACAAAGTGGGCGGAGACAGTCTAGACTGATATGTGGCGCGACGAGAATCCATGGGATATTTTTAGTTTGTTAGTCGGCGGGCGACATGAAATTTAAAGTGAAAGTGGAGTATGGGAGAGAGAAATTTGTGAAGTTTTTCGATGGAAAGGTACTAAGGTATTCATTCTCCTCGCTTGCAGAAGACATCCGACGGACCTGCGGTAGCTTGCGACATCACACGTCAAGCACTTCAGTTTGCGGATACGATACAAGGACGGAGATGGCGATTTTGTCAACCTCAACGAGGACGACACAGATAATTTTCAAGAGATGTTTGTTCGTGCCAGTTCAGTAGATGAAGGGCTATATCGGAAAGTACTTCTGAGAGTCAGTGAGCTAGATTCACCTGTAGTTCAACCAACGGTCCGGGCAAAAAGAAGAAAGCTTGAACAAAAAATGTCTATACTCCAGCGCGGGAAACTGAGCACTTTTTTCGCTCACTTGAGAGCAGCTTTGCGAATGCCGCAAATCCCGAGCGATCGCCACTCGACTACGTAAAAGCAGAATTGGCCGAAAACGTGCAGTTAAAAAAAGGTTTATTATCGAGTGCGAAAGAGGAGTTGGTCAAGGCAACCTCACAAAATGAAGCGCTCACTCCTCTCTCAGCCATACAATCAAGGATCTGTGGAAATTGTCTCGAATCTGGTCATACAAAACCGAAATGTGTTTCACCTCCATGTCCATCTCATGGCGCTTGTGGTTTGAAGGACAAGCACCCTGAGCTGAAACTTAAGATATCAGAGCTGCAAAAAGAAATCAAACGGTTGCAGCAAGAACACTGCGATGCAGAATCAAAGCTGAAGGCGTTTTGCGAGTCCCGCGTGAAGGCATCAACTTCAATTTTTGCAGTAATGCGTCCCAGACTTGAAGTGCGTAATTTAATCAAGTACAGTGACCGTATTTCCTTAGACCGAGATCTTCTTATTCTTGAAAAAGCATTGAATGGAAAGATTCCTGAATTTGATAATAGGCCATTTCCGAGTTCCCCTGGGCCTCTGTATCAAAACGAGGTTAGGTGCTCAACTTTCTTGTGGAAATGAGTTTTATTTGCATGAGAATGAAAAATCATTTCCATATCAAAGGTTGAGCACCTAACCTCGTTTTGATACAGAGGCCCGGGGGATATTATCGATATTTAATTGAACAGCGTCGTAGATTGCCGACATTGCCGCTCTTCAGTTTCGATAGAGGACTGAGCCAGGGAAGGGAAGTGCCCTGGACTGAACTTTGAAGTTTCTTAACTGTACAATAAGATCACCTTGTCAGCTGTTGTGTTGATCTATTGTTGAAAATTTTGTCTTTCATGCATTATAAAATTAAATTTTATGTTGTGTTGAATTCTTCATTTTTTATTCTGTTTACATTTCGCGTGTTGTTTTTATACATCGTCGCCCATGTGATACAATGACACAAAAGTACTTTGAACAGTCAGCTTGAATATATAATAATTTTATTCAGTTGAGATGATAACCCAAGAACTTGGAGGAATATATATTTTTTCAAATATCTAATTGCTGCGTGACTACATTTCCCCAACATATTTGTTCTCACGCCGAGTTAAAATAGAAACTATAACCGGGCGGAAATGCCTTGAAACGAACAAGGGCGTCACAAGCATATATATATATTTTTTATGAAAATCAATAAACAAGAAGCTATAGGAGATATTAGCTTTCCATCAATTATCGCGAATATTTACAGCTGTTTTCACTGTTTCGTGCATTCAGCTGGCGATTTCTCGCCTATCTTTCGACATGCTAGGAAAACAGGCTAGGGCGGATCGAAATCGACAAATCACAGCCGCTAATGTGACCTTCTGAACTTTTATAGTCATTCTAGTGGGCTGTGATTGGTGGATTTCGATCCATTCTGTTTGTTAAGCTTAAAAATTGGTGGTATTCACCATGCTCTCTTATTTCTTCTCTTCATATTTTTGTCTTGATTGTCGTTAGTTTTATACAAGATAGCCGCACTTCCTGAAGTACCCTGCTGAGTTTTCTGCAATGATATGAGAAATCGCTTCTCCGATTGCCACTTCCGTTTCGTTCATTGCTAGCACCTGGTTCAGTTGAAGAAATTGCTTGATCTGGTTGAAACAGTACTCGCATGTATTGAAGTGCGGTGAATACGGTGGTTGGTAAATCATTCGATTCTGCATCTATTAAACATATTTCGCAACAATGGCCGTTTTTATACTAAGGACGCATTATACGTCTGGACGAACTTGGGCAAATATTTTGTAGTTCATCTGGGTTATGCTGTTATGCGCACGAGACGAATTATGCGTCCAGACGAACTACCTTTCGTAGTGCGTCGTTCAAGACGTATTTCGAAGGAAAGTTCGTCCAGACGCATAATGCGTCTCGTGCCCGTCTTTATACTTGAGACGCATAACCAGACGAACTACAAATCTTTGCCCAAGTTCGTCCAGTCGGATAATGCGTCCTTAGTATAAAAACGGCCATAGACGCATTATCCGTCTGGACGGATAATGCGTCCTCTAGTATAAAAACGGCCAATGGCTCAATGTGGCGAACATGGTGAAATCCACAATTGTCCATCACTACAACATCACCACGCTCTAAAGCAACACTTCCATCAGTCCGTTCTACTTGCAAGGCGTCGTCGAAAAATTTAGGAGTTCCAAACCATTTGATGGGCCTTGAAGAATATTGAAGCAATCAACACCAACAACTGAATGGAGCAAATTTAAAGTAAATGTAGCGTTAGAAGCGTAACGTTGAAATTCAACTGCTCGTTCGCCGACCCTAGCGTTACAATAGCGGCGATTACCATACTTGGTTCATAAAAAAAAATGAATGTTACTGGCTGGATATCTTGATATGGCTTGTAGATATTCGTCTTGCCGTTCCAATGCACCTGGCTTTTCTGCTTGAAATGGACATACCGCCAGTTTCTTCTTACTAAACATGAGGTCTTGTCTGAGTCGCCGATTAATCTGTGACGTCCCTGGAAGGTCAACGAATGAACCACTCCATCTAAAAGTAACCTTTGTTGTATCTCAGAAGCGTAGGTGCTCGGTTTTATTCGTTTTTGCACTTCAATGTATTCAAGAACGTTCGCGTCAATTTTAGGTTCAAGAAAATTAGTTCGGGGTGTACGAATCGACGAATTTGTTACATTGTAACTACTGGTAACTTTTTTCACAAATGTATGGCTGGTCCTGACTTCTCTTGCAATAGCGCGTTGGCCTAAACCTCGGTGGTTCAAATCTAATATTCGCTTACGAACAAGAGAAGGTAGTGCTCTCCATTATCGTATAGGCCGCCATTCGCGTTAACACGCAATTGTATATTTGCTATGGCTTGAGACATTATTCTTTTCTACTCACTAGTTTCTTGCAAATTTATTTTCTGGCTGCTTACGATCAAACCAATTACATGCAGTTATATGTATTTCTCTCGCGCGCGGTAATTTCAAACGGTCTGGCAAACTCCACCCCCAATCAAAAGAGTGTCAAAAAATGTCAAAAATCTTGTTCCGGTGGAAACGGTAGCGAGCTTCGCGCTGTAAGAATCATCTCTAATAGCTGATTTTACTTTCTCTTTGGCATAATTTGTATGCCACTGGTCATGATTTGTATATCAAAAAGAGCAGTCAATTTTTATCCACTCATTTCAATAAAAGCAAATGACATAACTTCTCACTATAACGGACAACCTCGAACCACCGTGACCTCGTCGTATGAATTTGCGGCACCGAAAAAAGACGAAAAAGCTAACCCTTTTTGATCAAATTACTTTAAAGTTTAAACTCGAAGCTTTATATAGTGTAAAATAATTATTATAATAATTTACTTTAATTTACTGGTATCACTAGTAATAATAATAATAATAATAATAATAATAATAATAATAATAATAATAATAATAATAATAATAATAATAATAGACAGAGTGGCATATGAAAACCGTAGTGATCCCTGTGGTTGTTGGTGCGCTTGGTACAGTGAAGAAGGGTATGGTAGAAAACACCAAGAAAGTATCAGAGAGAGCTACTATGACAGATTCAAAGATCTGCATGCTGGGATCTGAGCGAATCCTCAGAAAGGTGCTCAGTGTATGAACAGAATGTTTGACTTGAGTGACTGACGCTCTAGGTGCATGGTTTGCGCCCGGCTGATGCACAAAAAGAACACCAGCAAAGACTGCGATAAAAGAGATAATAATAATGATAATAATAATAATAATAATGATGGTTTATTAACAGCATTTCCATAATAAAGGCTCTTGACGTCTGCTGATAAGATATTAAATACATAGTATATATTCAGCTAGAAAAAAAAAAAAACATTATGCGTGGTAAAAAAAAAAACAAGAAAATAAAAAAAAAAAAACGATGCTAAGTTATTAACTGACGAAAAAACTAACTACCTAACAATGATCATAATACTGTATTTGGAACTATTACATTTTAGTACACTTTATTTCGCTATTTTAAAATAGCCTGAGTGGAAGGGGATGCAGGTAGGGGGGAGGGGGGTCTGAACACAGGCTACTTTAAAATATTGAAGGCTTGTTGGACAGAGCTGAACAACGTCTGGGGATGTGCAGACACGGGAGAGGTCTGGGATCTAAACTAGTATCGTTTGCAAAAGGATTTTCAAAACATCCTCACGTTTTGGCGATTTTTAAGGTGGATTCTGAATATTTAAGGTTCCCATTTAAACTAAAGGTAAATTATTTCATACTTTATTTAATTCTCGTTTCTACCTTTGTAATTTTTCTTCTACTTTTAATCTATGAACAAAAGAAGACGCACGAAAGAAGCGTCCCCGCTTTAAATAGTATCGCAGTTGCAAAAGGATTTTCAGAACATCCTCACATTTTGCGATTTTTAAGGTGGTTTCCGAATATTCAAGGCTTCCATTTCAGCTAAAGGTAGATTATTTCATACTTTATTAAATTCTCGTTTCCACCTTCGTAATTTTTCTTCCGGTTTTTGCTATGAACAAAAGAAGATGCACGGACGAAGCCGAAAACAGTTCTTTCTTCCGAATGTGTACATTTTCAAGCCTAAACAGAAATGAAAGTACAGACTATCAATATATTATCAGTTCTAAGAAATCGTCCAGTCATCATATCAGTGTCATCTTTAAAGGTACATTTTATTTATCTTTGTTTTTCCTTGAATGATCGTCTTTTAGTTATTCCTCTTGTTATATTGCACTTTGTTTCCCTATAAGAACTGTAAGAACAGAGTTTCGAACTCAATTCTTTCTTCCAAACTTGTTTCCCTTTATGACTCATTCTTAGCTCAGCTCAAAAGAGCTATTATAAATTTTTGGATATGACAACAGGCAAAATTAATGTTGAAAAGAGTAAATGGGTAAGTAATACGGTCGATGCCTGCTGATAAAAGTATCAATGACTTGAAGTTCTCTAAAAAGCTTCATTACAGGGAGAAGCACGATCTGACTCTTTATCAACTTTCTTTTATTTTTCTCTTCGAAGTCTAGATCTTTATTCCTTGATTCTTCCGCTTCATTCAAACCTGTCAAAAATGGAAAACTTATAGTTAATACGAAAACTCACATAGAGCTGAGCCAACTTGTGATTGTTTCTCAAAACTTCAACAGCTTTAAACTTTAAAAGTTTATTCATTAATAAGATTAAAGGTGCAAATTAAATTCTGAACAAACTTAACCGAATAAATACTGATTCTACAGCTCGACCAGCGCCTCTAAGCCCGCTAGAACTATATGTACGAAAAAGGTTCTTTGATCGCACTAAAACTTGTAACTAAGTTTACGACTTTCATGACTTCTTGTGTCTGATGGTATCATCGCGCTCAAAGCCGGCTCTCTTGCCACCAAGAAACGGTCAACACTGACTGTTTTCGCTCGGCTACATTACAAAGATTTGCTCCTCCTTAACCAGAATAAAGTAATGTTTAAGTAAATCGTTTACATACCATCAAAGAAAAGTCGCCCAAACTCCAGCACATTGCTCTTTTTTAATTTCTCAGTCATCTTTCTGCAAACTTACTGACGATCTGTATCAAAACAATGAAAAACCTCGCAGGGACGGTCAAAAACATTTTCCTTGATCCCTAGATTAAGTAATATTTCTTTCCATGAGTTGCATTTCTAACGTATTCGTAGAATTTCTCCTTTGTTGGCATTCACAAATATGAGTTTAACCGATGGCTGAAGATAAAATGGCCTTAGATGCAAGAATTTCACTTTGCACGAGTACTTAGCGCACGGGCTAGACAAGTAAACAAGTGATGTCACGGACATGCGTAGTACGTTATTCAGCCCTGTCGGTTTGTTAGGAAAAAAGACCCAAAATTTGTGCAAGATTGATTGGAGCAGGTAGGGAGTTGGACCTAACCTTGTACTTTAATTATGCATTTGGTTGCTCACTGAAATAAAAAGTTATTGAATTTTAAGGGCCCGAATGATAATTCTTAAAAGAAAACATAAAAAGGCCTTATTGAAACAAGTAGAAATCTTGGACATTTCTTGAAAAGAGCTTTTGTTCCTAGAAGATCAGGTCAGTATGGGCATCGTACCTAGTAGATTTGCTTACTACATATTCTTAGTGCGCACTTCTTGTAAAGTAACTCTGCCCTTTTAAGATTAGACTTGTAGGTCACATCCCCAAACTAGATTACAATAATATATATACGGAAGGATCGTTGAATTATACAAGACACAAAGAGAGTGAGCAGGGAGAAAAAACCTAGATTTATGAATGATGGCCATAGATTTAGACATTTTAGTGGCTATTGAAGATATATGAGCTAGATTTCCAGGTTACATTTTCATCTAGAAGAACACCAAGAACCATAGTGTCGATTTAATGAGTAAGACTAGCTATTTGTATCACCGTAGTTGATAATGCCGGCAATACTGTGTTTCATTCACATTACTGAGTCATACTTACAAACGGAAGTAAAATGCTTAGAAAAAAGCAATTAAAGAAATTAAAACTATTCTAAACCTGGAAATCCAGGACGACGGCATCCACATTGTTTGATGGTGTAGTTTGAGGAACACTCGGATCCACAGCCGTCCTTTGTGTATCTTTCAACTGCCGCAAGTTTCATTTGTCTGCAGTTCGTTTTGTAGGGTGAAGGAAGTCTCTTGATCTAAGAAAAAGGTACAGTAATATATCAGCTGTTTCGTTCGTTTTGATTGGTGGTCGTCTTTCCTTTATGAGAGTTAATGATATATAATGATCCACCTCCCAGAGTTGTTCAGTATGTCGCACAGAACTAAACAGGTTTCAAACATTATACCAGAAAAGCCCGACTGAGTTAAAATTCGACAAAATCAGTTTAAATTTAATTTGGCAAAATGCTGAACAACGAATATTACCACCCAAAAATAATACTAAAGAGAATTTTTTCCGTTTCGGTCGTTTCGGTCGGAAGAAGGGTATAGATGTTGCCTACTGTGGTCTGGAATCAGGTACGGTTTTCGAGGGAGTTACGGGAGTGCGCGAACGTATTTGTCGTTTCCATTCCAAATAAATAAGAAAGAGTAATATGTCTAAACTAAGTAATGATGACATAATTTCTGCCTATGGATTTTAAAGGCCTGGTCTGAAAACGGAAGTAAAAAATTACATTTTTTGGTCTGAAATAGGGCGAGGATTTAGAGAACCGGGAGGTACAGCCCCATCAAGAACTCCAACGAGTACTCTCGGGTCATGATCAGTAACTCACCTTTGTAAGCTTGACCAAGGCAGACGCATGGGTGCCAGGTAAGACATTGAAGCCGTCATAGCGATTGATAAATGTATTTTGTTCGTGCACAATCACTTTCAAACCAGTAGAGAATTCGTTCAATGTGCTCTCGTAGGTTTGAACATTGAGTATAATGCTAAGACCAGAATCAGCACCTTCATAAGTTGTATGATGCAATGGAATGTCATTTAAACCCGAGTTAAAAGTGAAGCAGAGCCCTTGTGGAGTCAGGTGCGGAACAAAGTCCTTATAAGAACATCTGATTTTTGATTTGAAACGGCAATAGAGGACCAACATGCTACGCATTTCATGGCCATATCTGGTAAGAAATTCCTCTTCATTGTACAAACGTTCTGATGACCGATTAAGAACATCCATTATTTTCTGTTGAGTTGACCCATTGCAGCCTTTTACCAAAGCCGGTCCATACCACCCATAGGCACACAAAAGAGCCTGGCCACAGGTGAGGTTTCCTCGAACACTACGAGTTTCACTGCATCCACTAATGTTTAATCCCATCTGATAAAACCTGTCATCATCATCAGGCACATCGATCTTAGATCGCATAAACCTGTTCAAATTACAAATGGTTACGGCAGGGAAGGTCAAGCCATTAGTCGGTGTTTCCAGTGAAATTACTGTCTTGATCGGCAAAGAAAAAAATTTTCTTAAGCTGATGACGCAAAGAAACATGAACAAACTTGCAGCGGCGAAAAGAAACAGAAGCCAAATAGCTCGCTTCAAAGGAGAATGGTTTCTATGGACGACGTGTCTAAGTCCGTGGAGAGTTGTACTGGAAGCAAATTCTGCCCATTCGTGGGAGTCGCGATTTTCTGATTTCATTTTTTCGTTCGCTGCATTGGAGCCATCATCGATGGGCCTCACAGCCACTTTCCTTACCATACCTGAAAATCAAACAATCACAACAGATTAAATAGCAGCTATAAATAAATACGTTAAATAATTCAGTCGTTATCATGGTTATCTTCGTGGTGTTTTCTTGTTTCTCATATCAATTTTTCAAAATTGTATTTGTACTGAAAATGATAGTTTTGAGACTCATGTGGGTAAACGGAATCTGCCTGACTCTTTCAGAACTAGATATCTATACAATTACTTTTTTAGTAAACTTTTACTCCTGATGGCTGAAACCACATTTTTATCGATTTATAACCAAAAAGTTAAGTTGGCTTGACTCGATTTTTTAGGGGGGATACCTCCCAAGTTTGAACATTAATTACGTCGCCATGAGTAAAGATATGGAAAAGGATTACCACAACTGTATTATATAAAGATGAAATTTCTTATGATCTGAGTTTTATTTCGCATTTTTTAAAAAACCGTTCGAAAATTTTTTTTTTTATAAATTTGAAGATCTCGAGATCAATTGTCAATAAATATACCCTGCAAGTTTCAAGAACATTGAAAAAAGGAAAGGCTTTCAAATAGGACCTCAAATATAACCAATTATTCCCCCCCCCCCCAGATTTTGTGTTTACAAGTGAGCGTCCACATTATTCACTGGCATTGTTTTCAAGTTTCATATGTACGTGCAAATTTAGCAAAAAGATAGAATTTGCATCAAAAAGGACCCTCGGTTAAATCTCCGGAATATGCTAATAACCGGGTAAAGAAATTAGTGATATATTATAACATCACAGCAACTCTTTGTAAGAGTTTCTGTGATGATATAACCCGAGTAAGATAATTAAGTGTTGCATCCTACAAGATGAGCCGTGACTTTCACCGTTTCGGCCCTCACTGCTATCTGCGACACAAGCCAATTATTAGCATATTCCGGATATTTCTTCCAAAAGTAATCGAGAGTTGTCTTTGATGCAAGTTTACTACTTTTTGCTAAATGTGCACGTGCATATGAAACTTGAAAACAATGCCAGTGAATAATGAGGACGCTCACTTGTAAACACAAAATCTGGGGGAAAAATTGGTCATATTTGAGGTCTTATTTGAAAGCCTTCCCTGTTTTCAATGTTCTTGAAACTTGCAGGGTATATTTATTGACAGTTGATCTCGGGATTATCAAATTTATAAAAAAAATTATTGAGCGGTTTTTTGAAAAATGCGAAATTTGTAGGCGTGGACCAAATTACGTGCAAAAACTGTACCAAAAGCAGCTGAATGCAAGTTAATGAAATTCTTCTTACTCGCGATCGCCCGGAGAAATTCCCCTCATTTTTTGTAGGAGGTTTTGAATGGAATCAAACTACTATGAGATGAAGCCGCGTTTCCAAAGCTTATCGTTTTCTTAAAAAATTAGCTAATTGTGTGGATAGCATGCTATTTCGCTGTTTTTATGAGGCTTAACACTTTGTTTCAAAATATTTCGAAAACGCTCTCATAGAATTTGTTCAAACTTTGCAATAATTAAGGCAATTATGGCAGGTACAAACTCCCTTGCGCGATTTCTCAAAAAAACTCCTGGTACAGAGAAACACAAAGATAAATAAAAAACGTAATGGCGTCGTTACGTTGCTATGGCGACTCCGATTGCGATAAAACCCAAATCATAAGAAATTTTCATCTTTATGTAATACACTTGTGGTAATCCTTTTTCCACATCTTTACTCATGGCGACGTAGTTAATGCTCAAACTTGGGAGGTATCCCCCCCCAAAAAATCCAGTCGAGCCACCTTAAATCTATCCGTAAGAATCGCCTATGGGTTTTACATCGTCTGTAGTTAAGAGGAGATAACCAATCAACGTAAGAAAGGATTCAATAAATGTTAAAGAAAGGTTGGACATCAAATGTCCAAGGTTTCGGATAAAAAAAGAACATCACTTTAGCTGTTATTTTTTTTTCCAAGCCAGAGAAAAATTTCGAATGAGCCACGTTTCAGTCAATTTACTTCCTATCTAAAAAGAAGCCTACCGATATCGTCTATAAGATGCAAAACATGAAATTTAAGCCTTATACAACACCCGATTTGCGATCTGCTAAGAAAAATAAAGGTGAATAGAAAACGCGGACGAATTATTCGCCACTATCAGCAAAAGGAACAAACTTGTTGACTACATGTACAATGTGCAGTTATGGTTTTTGGTTGAAATGTTAATCTTTTTTGTTACGTAGCTTCGTGAAGATGCGTTAGCAAATTAACAAATAAAAAATCAAAACGTTGCCCGCAACAGTGATGGCATCTCTCAGAACCTACGCTAACTCAGAACAAAGACTGCTGTCACTTTTGAAATGTCTGCAACAGTCCGATTCAGTAACTGTTTGTAATCGATTACTTTACCTGAATTTCGCATAAAGCCGCCCGAGCTTACTGATAACACACTAATGGATAGACTTCTCTACCGTCCCAGAAGCAGTCAAGGCATAGTCTGACTGCGTAGGCAATTACTGTTTGATTTAAATAGTTTACATAACTTGGCATGTCGCCCGAAAGTTACTATTGTTAGAAAGCCAGCGAGGAAGCAGTTCGTTAGGGTTCACAGTTGGTTGCTTGTCTGTTCAACTACCAAGACAGCTGCTTCATCATCTTGTCAAAAAAACCTGATTATTTAATTATGAGCAATTTCATCAATATTTGGGTTAATTTCAGTCTCATGATAATGATGCATTACCAAAGAGAAAAAACATAAAAACAATATAAGAAGAAATATCGTTGTGTAATGTTATTGGATCACGTCAACGGAAAGGAAAATAAAATTATTCGTTGCTTTCCTCAAAATACTGAGTTCGGTAATCCGTTATCCGATTGGTTTTTTTATCATTATGATCTCTTTATGATCATAGATATTTGTGCAATGTATAAGAAAAATAAGGACAGAAACACATATAAACAGTGTGAAATTAATTAAGCCCACGCCAAGTTTGTTCAATTAATTTGGTGGAATTTGGCGTCAAGATCTAGTCCTCTATACTGTACTGACGTCTAGTTTAATCAGTAGCCTGATATAGTTTTTGTGTATCCTTAGGATCAGTCAACCTTTCGAAAAATGTGACCCCACCCAAACAGACTGCAAAGAAAAAAGTGAGAGTTTCGTTGTACGATGATTCTTTTCCAAATATTTCCAGGCGCGTAGGAGGGGGTTCAAGGTGTTCAAACGAACCCCTTTGCAGGTCAATAGTGGAGGAATGGAAAACAAACTTTAAGTGTTTTAGCTCAGTTTAAATTACTCTGGGCGAGAGTAGGCTCTCCTCACCAGCTATCAAACATATCAAGGACGATATGCCTATCGATCTGGACGAAGTTGTCAATTTATTTGAACACCTCCACCCGAAGATGATGCAATTGCAAAGTTTGCTTTACGAAGCGGAATGTTCCTGTAGTGAGTTGATAATTAAGTAGCCCATGTTGTGGCAACAGTATATCCTAGTGACATAGTATTATATGTAGTCAATAAAAATAATCCCACCATTGAAGATATTTCCTTAACAGGCGTTCCGGATTTGAGAAATGGAGTCTTGAAAGACGAAAGGCGGGGAATACGATTTTTGGGGACCTTGTAGGTGATACGTGTTTAAGAGTGGTTGTCAGAGAAAATCGGGCAAAATGTTAAAAATGTCAACGGAAGGAGGTCAACAGAATAAGCTCATACTAACATCATAGATAGGTTAGGTGGAGTAATGGACAAATATAATAAACATAGGTTCTTCACTGCTCTTGTATTAGAGATACGAGCATCACTTTATTTGACCCCCTCGGACGCCATTTTTGTAAGCAAATTTTGACCATTTTCTGAAGCTCACAAACTCCTTAAAATTGAACTAGCGAAGTTCATTTTCTGTATGCCATACAACGCAACACAGGACTATTTTCGAAAACCATAAACATTGTTAAGTAGCTAAGGGCAAGACTAAAACTTTCTTATTTTACCTGACCTAAACTCAGTGTCTGCAAGCGAATCAAAAATCGGTCGTTTTTGAATTGATCTGTGGCGCACAACTAAAAGGATAATAAAACTCTGACAGCCAAATTTCAATCTACAATCATCCATGTTACCAAAACACCAATAATCATTTTGGCACGTGGGAAAAGGAAGAAATTAGAAAACTCACATTTGTAATAGGTACCAACCTTTCTCTTGACAATAGGCCGATCCCTTCTTGTTTGTTTTAAGTCCTCTTCATGATTTTTGTTCCCTATTTCGCTGTCTGCTATAGTCAGCAGGTAGAGGAAATATCAAAAAGTTTGAAATACTGTCACTGTAACATCTTGGAACGGCAAAAAGGGCTAAACCATGGGATAAAATTAGAAAATAACAACGCGACGCTGTCTTAAAAGTTTAGTACTTGGGAGGGAATGGCACTAGTAGTTGACAAGACGACGAATAATAAGGTAAAAGACAGAAACAAACGACTCAGTAAATAAATGCACACTTCTTATACTAACAAATCACAAACAAACCCTCATCAGCTACTTGCTCCAATATTACTTCTCTGTTTACTACATTTGGTTCGTTCACCTCTGGGTTGTCATTTTTTCCGGAGTGAATGGAGTGGAGAATATAATGGGCTATTAACCTGGGACTTCTCTTTCCATTTGGGAGGCGAAAAAGAAAAATAAGAACTCCTGATCGCAGGTTAATGGTTGATTAACTCGACGTACTTCATCCGCTCTTTATTTTGAGTTATCCCGTGAATGTGGATAACATTCACCTTATGGCTTACTGGGAATCACTTCACCTCATTTCACAGCTTGCGCAGGAGCCCTTTTTCAGGTCTGTAGGTTTTGTGGTCTGGTTTGTGGGACTTATAACGTATCAAAAATCCGCGCCAAAGTTGTTCTAAAAATAAACTTGTTAGTTGAAACGCCGTGACACGACTACATAGAAGCTGCTCGCTGTAGGTTATGGGCTCCTGAGTGACGCAAATAATTGGGAACTGCAATCCAGATATTCACAAGAAGATTCAGAAGACTACGCGCAATCGGCCTATTCTCAAATGGACGGCTACTGTCGAAGGTAGTTTTAACGTACTGTTCCTTGCGTAGCCGTCTTAAAACTTTACTGTATAATGGGGGTGAATTCATGTAAATGTCAGTGGGGGGTGAGTGTTGGTCATATTTTTTTAGTGACTAGGAAGGGTAATTGGGTAAGAGCTAGCTTTCCTTTGTTGGCAGGTGAGGTTACATATTATTACCCTAGCCCCTCCTGTCCCTTACATAATCTAATCCTTTCTTGTGACAACTCTGTGAAAAGAGATTCACTGAAAGCAACGTGGTATAGGTAATTTTACAGTTCAGTCTTATCTCACTTCGTTTCATGATAAAAGTCTTTGTTTTTGAAATGAGTAAGCGTGTTCTAATTGCAGGGAAACACAGAAACCCCATTTAAAGTAGAAAACGAAATAGCGAACACTCAGTGATAGTAGATGACAACAGCAAAATAAATAAGGAGTTGTGTTTCATCAACGTCATAAGAGGACTACTAGAAAAAAAGAAAGTTTAATTTGCTAGTATCAGTATACTATTCAAGTAAATTTGCGTTACCCTATCTGTTATGATGACCACGACATTATTTGTAGTCTTAAAAAGCAAGGAAAAAAATTGCAAGGAAAGTTAAAGATCTTGATCGGCTATGCATGCGTTTCGGGTAGTTATCGCTGTTATCGAAGGGCCTGTTGGTCTTACACACAGAAGTCATAATGTTTCTTCATTTGATGCCCTTATAACCGGTTTTCATTTTTCTCAAAACGTTTACACTGCGTTAAAGTACTCCTTCGGACCGATTTAAGCCCCGGAACTACTAATCTGGGCCGAGTTGTTCAAAGCTGGGTTAAGATAACCCAGGGTTAGTGCGAGATTTGAATTGAGATTTGAAAGCTTAAAAAGCATTTCAGTTTTAATTCTTTTTGTCCACAAGTTGATGATTGGAAGCTCTAAAAATAAGAGAGAAAATTATCCGAGAAAATGCTTTTGAACACAAGAAAAAGAAACCAGGGTTACATTTAACTCCGGGTTAAGCGCTAAACGTCCTTCGAACAACTGGGCCCTGGAAACTGGAGCTCAGTAGTATAGTAGGGACTGGTTACTACTTTTTATTGCGGGGGAATCTCATTAACTTGTGGGAGAATAAATTGACGCCAATGGCGTGATAACGTTTAGTCTTTATCTCATGAATAAATTGTGCAGGAATCTCATTAAGATAAGGTCGTGCGCTATTTTTAGTTGTTTTAACCGGTTTTACAGTTTTTTAGTAACTTGAAGGTCTATAATTTCGATTGGTTGATTAGAAAATAAGAAACCGCTGTATACAGGGTCTGCGAATTGGTGCACAATAGCTTTTGCGCACTAATAGCCCACTTTCGATATTTTAAAATTCTAACATGACTCCGAGGCTTTAGGGTCAAAGTTTCAAATTTTCACAACTCCATTGTCTCGCAATTCCCAGAAGAGACTCGAGCACAAAGAAAACCAAGCCTTACCAAATATAGAAAAATGACCAGAAAGCCTCGGAGTCATGTTAGAATTTTAATACATCGAAGGTGGGCTATTCGCAGGCTAGACGAACTATACCAATGGCCCAGGAGATGAGTGCGTGGGGCGCCTGCAACGCAGGCTATGAGTGCTTTCCATTTGCCAAACCAAACACTCATGATTAGTGGAATCATCGAGAGAAAATGGAACGACGTTGTTCTATTGAAACAGCGTTTTCAATCGCATCGAAACGATCCATTTGCCTTTCAGCCGAAATTTTGATTGCTGCTTAGCAAAGTAGGACTGGAAATGAAAATTCTAAGAAGTGGAACGGGAAGTGTTGGTCGAACCGGACCAACCGTCCAAGACCGGACCTCCACCTCTGGAGGTGGACCATTTTGACCGGAAAATTTCCACGCAGACTAAAGCGTCCCATTTATTTTTCGACCAAAATTTCCGAAAATTTTGGTATAATGGAAAGCACCCTATGTTATTCCTGATGGCTGAAAGAGGTAGCCTTTCTGCATACTTTAGGCTACTGTAAGGGATGCGCCTACCGTTTCAAAAAAAAGGGTCACCAGCAACATCATTTATTACTGAGACGAGTGGATGATCAGACGTGGACGGTGATCGGAGAATGACGCAACAATAGAAGGATATAATAAAAACGTCAATACCTCTAATCCTAAAATTAAATTAAAGAGCAAAGATTTGAAAGAAGCAAATGCTGACTTTTGCGGGATAACTCAAAATGAAGTGAATGGGCAAATGAATTAATTAACAATTTATGAATGAGGCTGAGTATCTTATGAAGAATTATGGAGATCGAGGAGGGTGTTATCTGTCGAGGCCGTAGGCCGAGGCAGATAACACCCTCCGAGACCTCCCTATTTCTTCATATGATACGAAAGCCGAATTCAATTGTTTTATTATTCATTCAAAATAATTCCTAGTTTAAAAACATAGCTAAAACATGCTTACCTCCATCGATGTCGATAGTGTACGTTTAGGGTTGTTCAGCTCCGCAAATATTCTCCAAATAGTTGATGTCGCCCTTCGAGTTGTCTTCTTGCTGTTCTTGCCATGGTTTTAGCTATTATTTCGCCTAGTTCTTACTCTTGAAACGAGTGAAATGTCCGCCATTTTTGTTTTCAAAGCCAAAACAACTCAACCTCGTCCCCAGGTCTTCTCGGTTAATGATGCATTAACCTGCAAGAAAGCTGCACTTTTGACGTCATCGGTTCAGTGAACGCAAAATTCTTCCAAATTTGGTCATCAGTAGCTGGTTATGGTGAATTATGCGTGTGCGTTTAGCCAATCAGAACCGGGGAAATATTTTGAATGAATAATAATGCCAGTTAATCACACGTCACCATCCCCCTTTAATTTGACTAACAAGAGTAATTAAGATAAATGAAAGAGTGGAGTACGTAGATAATAACTGTCTGTCTCTTTGTTTGTATGTAGCTCATGATCTGTATTTGCATAGTTTGTCTCGCCTCCGAATGAGACCATCTAGTTTCCGTTTGGAGACAAGGCAAGTACTGGCAACTGTCCTTCCAGAGTACTGAATTTCTAAGATAGGCGTCCCTTTTTTATATTCTAGTTGTATCCAACGGTTCAGCACTTTTTGCCGTTTTAAAAAGCAACAATAATTATATAGTTTTTCAATTTTTTTGGAATTAACCTGCTAACCATAGCGAAATAGGGAAGAAAATTCATTAGGAGGTGAATTGATTCCTGGTAAGCCATCATGAGAATGTTATCCACATTCAAGGGATAACTCAAAATGAAGAGCGGATGAAGTAATTCGAGCTAATCACCCATAACCCGAAGCGAGCAGCTTCTATGTAGTCGTGTCACGTCGTCTTTACTAACCAGACTATTTTTAGAACAACTTTGTCGCGAATTTTAAATACCTTATAAGTCCCACCAACCAGACTGCAAAACCTGCAGACCTGAAAATGAGCTCCTGCATAAGCTATGAAACAAGGTGAATTGATTCCCAGTAAGCCATAAGGTGAATGTTATCCACATTCACGGGATAACTCCAAAGGAAGAGTGGATGAAGCAATTCGTGTTAATCACCCATAACCTACGATCACGAGTTCTTAATTTTCATTTTCGCCTCCCATAGAGAAAGAGAAGAACGACCGCCTGATCATAGGTTAATAGCCCATTCTCCACCCCATTCACTCCGCCAAAAAAATGACAACCCAGAAGTGAACAAACAAAATTTAATAAACAGAAGTAATATTAGAGCAAGTAGCTGATAATGTTTGTGTTTTGTATAGGAAGTGTCCATTTATTTACTGAGTCTTTTGTTTCTTCTCTTTTACCTTATTAGCGCCAGCGGAGCACATGGGTAAATAAATCTACCCATCCCAGAAAAATTGATAATCACGTGACCGACCGACTTCTCCTCAGATGTGGTGTATAAAAACAAATAAATAAATAAAAGGTTGGTTTGCACGCACCCAGATTTATTGGCAAGAATTTGTAAACATGTCGAACGCAAAAAATTCGGTCTGATTTGTTTTCCAAGAATTTGTTTTCCACGCTTTATCTGCTGTGATCAAGAGCCATTATTGTTCTTAAATGTGACCGAAGACTATTTTTAGGTGTACATATAAGGCTCTTTCAACTCGATACAAGACTCATGTTACTATCTATCCATGTCCCTAAGTTCTTGACCGACTGAACAGGCGACACTTGAGCATCGCCTACTGCAAGCGAGTCAACATGAACCTTGGATAGTTGCTGACGGGTGCCTATTATTACAAACTCTGTTTTGTCATCATTGATCTTCAGTTTGTCACACAGCATCCAGGCTCTTATCTCCTTTACACACCCTTCCATAGCAGCAACGGCATCCTCAGTACTTGAGGCACAGCCAGGTTTAAACGCTACATATAACTGCGTATCGTCTGCATAAGCATGAACGCTAGGCAGGTGTCTCTTGACAACTTCAAACAGTTTACTGGCATACAGAGTAAACAGTAACGGCCCCAAACATGACCCTTGAGGAACTCCTTGATTTAATTGTAGAGATTCCGAACACTTGCCACTCAGTGAGACACGCTGAGAACGTCCTGATAGGTATGACGCAAACCACTCAAGTGCTGTACCTCGGATCCCAAAACTTGTGCTCAGACGAGATAGTAACACAGAATGTTCCCCCGTATCGAAGGCAGCACTCAGATCCAACAACACAAGCAGAACAACTTCCTGACGATTCATTGCCATTAATATATCATTATATATCTTGAGTAAGGCTGTTTCTGTGCTGTGACCTCGTCTATACGCAGATTGCAACAAGGGGTAGAGGTCATGTTCAGAAAGGTGTGCATGTACCTGGTCAAATACTGCACGCTCTACCAATTTCGACACATACTGCAGGTTACTAACTGGACGAAGATTAGTGAAGTCATTAATTGCAGCTTTTTTGTATCGAGGATCAATAAGGGCTTTCTTCCATACCTTCGGAAAGTGGCCCCCAAGTAGCGACGAATTGATCATCTTAGTAATAACAGGTAACAGATGATCAAGTGATTCTACTACAAATTTAGTCGGCATGGGGTCTAGATTACACGTTTTCTTTGATGACTTCTGAATAAGTGCCAAAATGTCAGCTTCAGAGAGGGGCTTGAACTCCGACAGTATCTTTGTATCGCTGACTATAGGGTCATCTGGAACAGTATCCATATCAGCGATAACGGTGGAGTCTATTTGATCACGTATCCGCGTTATCTTCCGTGCAAAAAATCGCGCTATATCATTCACAAGTAAAGACTTATCATCATAATCAGGAAACGACAGAGTGCTATCATTCTTTCCAAGCAGCGTCCTGGTGGCACGAAATAACCTCCCCTGGTCACTGCTATTATCTTCAACAAAGTCCGTGAAAAACTTGCGCTTAACCTCATTAAGGAGATGCGTCACGTGATTCCTCCGCCTCTTGAATAGCTGAAAATCAGCTTCCCGTTTGGTTTTCTTCCATTTTCTTTCTGCCTTTCTGCGTAAAAGCTTTGCCTTGTGTATGTTATCATTGTACCAGGGTACAGTGGGCCTTGATAGAATGGTCTTCGTTTTAAGTGGCGCGTGTGATTCGATAACGCTAGTCAGAGTGGTGTTATAATTACAGGCAAGAGAATCAAGGTCGCAAGCACTGAGGATGTCTGGATGAGGATTGGAAAGAACATCCCTACATAACGATGACTCCCCCAAATCACACGAAAGGGCGGAGATATCAACAGACTTGGTCCTACGGTACTTCACCTCCTTAACAGTAGATTGACAGTTTGTTTCGAATTGATCACGTCACAAAGACACCAGCAATAGCTAATAGACCACTTTCGATGTATAAGATTTAGCTTACTCCTAAAATGTCTTCTTGTTGCGGTAAAAGTCGAGATTTTGATTTTAATGCAAGCAACAAGACTGGAAAAAAGCTCCAGCAAACAGTAAAAACAGAATGTTGTTGTCCGCTATTTTGAAGTTGCAATTGCTCTTTTAAGACCGGGCCGGGTTTTTGACCTAATTGAATTCCAATTTCTGAAGAAAAATGGATGTCCCACTCAATCTCTGCACTACGAACAGCAGGAGGCAATTATTGATGAGTTACAGAATTCAAAGGATATTCCAACACGATCTCACTCCTTGGATTACCTCATCACTGAAAGTGAAATTCGCACTGCAGCTGGAAAACTCAAAAACAACAAATCTTCTTTTTCAGACAAAATCAAAAACGAAATGATCAAATCTAGCCTTAGCGAATTAATGCCTGTTTATCTAAAACTATTTAACACGGTCCTCGATTTAGGAACTATGCCCCAAATATGGTGTGACGGCCCCATTACACCAATTTTTAAATGTGGTACTAAAAGCGATCCATCAAACTACCGTGGAATTTGTATTTCTAGTTGTATTGGAAAACTATTTTGTTCAATTCTCAATCAGAGTCTTCTAAAGCACGTTGACTTAAATAATATACTTCACAAGTCTCAAATTGGTTTTCTAGCAAATAATAGAACAGGAAATCATGTCCTCACACTTCGAACATTAATAGACAAATATGTCCATTGTCACAAGGGGAAAATATATGCGTGTTTTGTTGACTTTAGGAAAGCCTTTGATTCGGTTTGGCATGATGGGCTTCTCTATAAGTTATCTAAAATCAATGTCCAGGGAAAGTTTTATAGTCTAATTAATAGTCTATACTCGAAGTCTACCTGCTCTGTCAGGATTGGAAATAACAAAACGCGATCTTTTCAATACGCAAGAGGAGTGCGGCAAGGCTGCATTTTAAGCCCTCTGTTCTTCAACTTATACCTTAACGATATAGCGTTCTCATTTGACAGTGTTTTATCAGACCCTTTCGTGTTACCAAATGGCACCAGACTCAACTCTCTCCTTTACGCAGATGACTTGATAACATTATCGCGATCCAAACTTGGTCGACAAAACTACCTTAACGTACTATCTTCATATTGCAACTCATGGATGCTTAGAATAAATCCAAAGAAAACCAAAATAATGATTTTTCAACGATGTACGCGAAAATGTGAACATAACTTCCGCATAGGCAATGAAGTAATCAACGTTGTCCAAAACTATACTTACTTAGGAACTCGCATCACATCTTCCGGAAATTTTACACCTTCGCTTGAACACCTCCGACAAAAAGCTCTTCATGCGCTCTTCAGCCTAAGGCGGCACACGGATTTGAATGGTCTTAAGCCCTCACTTGCGTGTAAAAATTTTTTTTGACTCGATGATTTCACCAATTCTAACCTACAACAGTGAAGTTTGGGGTGCTTTTGTTAAATCAGATTTTAAGTCCTGGGACAGCTCTGCAATTGAAAAAATCCATTTGCAATTCTGTAAACGTTATTTACAAGTACAGGCAAGGCATCCAACATTGCTTGTAGAGCTGAACTCGGCAAATTCCCCATGATCATTGATGTAAATAAAAAAGATTCTAAATTACTGAAACTATCTGATAGGAAAAGATGAAGATTCTATAGTGAAACAGGCCTTACAAATTTCAATCGACCTTCACCATAATTAACAGAAAAACTAGCTTTTACTCTAATCATGTCTAATATCGTGAAAATGGTTTGAGTACTATGGTCTAAACTATGACTTTTCCTGTAATTCATTACAATACAATACAATACAAATTTTATTGTCAACTCCCATGGGGGCTTTTCAGAGACAAATATTAATAGCACAGGCAATCAAAACAAACAAACAAACAAAAAATACTCAAGAATTGTCGATAAACAATTACTAAGAAACAATTATTATAAAACTATTTGCATATAGGATTTATGCCATCACAAATTGATTATCAATAAAACTATTAAAAAACTATTTACATATAAATTTATGACATTAAAAATTGATTTAAAAGGAAGGATTTCATTTTACGTTTAAAAATGGTAAGAGATTCACTTAATTTAAAATGGGGTTTTAACGCATTCCACAATGTTACAGTTCTGTAATAAAAAGATCTTTGTCCCGACTTGGTTTTAAAAAGTGGTATATTAAGCTGGGAAGATGATCTGGTCGTCCGACCACTGATATTCCCTCTGGAGATAAAATTTGAACTGAGGTAGTTTGGTACCTGACCTGTCATAGATTTAAAGGCCAATATGGCGTCTCTTAGATACACTTGGGACTTTACTGGTATCCATCTCAGGTCTTTCAGGGCAGGGGACACGTGATCAAACTTCCTTGTCCCAGAAACTATGCGAGCAGCGAAATTCTGTACTCCTTGTAGTTTGCGTATATTGCTGGCAGAAGTATTCGACCAGACGGACGAGCAGTAATACAACTTAGTAAACACGAGGGAATTAATTATTGTAACAAGTATGTCTTTTCTAAATATATGTTTAACTCGGCTAATTTGCCCTAGGGCAGACATACAAGATGATGTTGTTTTAATTATGTAGTCGTTGAATGAGAGTTTACTATCAAACACTACACCCAGGTCCTTGACAGAATCGACGGGTAAAAGTTCTTTACCCAAGAGAGTAAGGCGAAAATCCTGAAGTTTCGATGTCATTTGCCGACTTCCATATACAATCAGTTTAGTCTTGTCTGGTTCAGGAGTAGCCTATTATTAAAACACCAATTACGTAGTTTAATAAGATCATCGTTCATTGCGGCCATAGTCGGTTCACAGGCCTGCACTTGGAATGACATATTAAGCAATTTAGTGTCATTAACGTAGCAGTCCGTGGAACAGTGTTGTGGGATTGATGGTAAGTCATTGGTGTAAGCCGTGAAGAGCAACGGACCGAGGATGCTTCCTTGGGGAACACCGTACCTCATTAGCAGGGGTTCGGAAAGAGCAGTATTTATACGCACTGCTTGGTACCTGTTTGACAAATAGCTCTTGAACCACAGGATGGCAGAGGGTGACAAGCCAGTATCTTGTAATTTTTTAAGCAGAATATCGTGGTTGACACTGTCGAATGCTTTGCTCATATCAAGGAGAACTACAGCTGATGTTTTCTTTTGGTCAGTTGCGGTGAGAATGCGGTCAGAAGTGTAGATCAGTGAAGTCTCGGTGGAATGCCACTTTTTATTACCATTAGTTGATTTAAAGCGATACGCTCGCATAGTTTTGAAAGAACAGGTAGTGGGGATATAGGGCGGTAGGTATTTGGCTTTTCGTGATCGCCTTCTTTCAACACGGGGATCACTTCAGCTGTTTTCCACTCAATTGGAAAGGTATTAGTTGCGAGGGACTCGTTAATTATGGACGTCACGGATGGCAAAATAGCAGAAAGGCTATGCTTGATCACTCGAATGCTAATTTTGTCAATCCCCGGGGCTTTGTCGCTTGGCATTGATGTAATTACCTTTTGGACTTCATCACAATTGACGGGTCTAAATGAAAATTGTTGTGAAGGGAGATAGCACCTTGGCACAAAGGATGATTGTGTGAGGTCATAGCTGCATTCATTTGCCAACGAGTAAATTTTTTCAACTGTGTTTTGACCGATAGAGTTAAAGAATTCATTAAACTCTTTGGCCACTGCGTCATCGCTGTCGCTAAAAGACTTTTTCTTCACAGATTTTCTGGGGATACATGATCGTATCGTTTTCCAGACGCACCTTGGATTATTGGGATTGCTTCTAATCTGGTTTTTAATATGTTCCCGTTCAGCTAATCTTAATTCACGCTTAACTTCCCGCTTAAAATTCTTGTAGGCAGCCCACTCCAGGGGATCGTTAGACTTCCTTGCGATCTTTCTCCAGTAATCTTTAGTTCTAATTAAGGAACGGATCTCATCGGTGACGCATGGGTTTGGTCGGCTTCGTAATTTAATTTTTTTAATAGGCGCATGGTCGTCTAGGAGTGGGTTGAACAACAGGCTGAAAGCATTTAGTTTATCATCTACGTCCTCAAAACAATCGATAACCGACCATGGAGCGCAGTTAAAATCGACCAGAAAGGATTCAGGGACGAAGTCTTTGTAACTTCTAGTAGTAACATAAACCGGCTTGGAACGCTTTTTCTTTAACCCCAGCGAAATGAAGACCAGATCGTGATCGCTAAATGGAGCAGGTACATCGGCATAATGAAAAATAAATACGTCTCTTACTGGAATCAGACCCTTCAACAATCACAAAAACTCAGTTTTTATTGTACAATCAAAGACGAATATAGCCCCTCGCCGTACCTATTTTTAACAAGAAAAAACCCTTCTAGACAAGCATTAGTTAGATTTAGAATAAGAAGTCACCAACTTAGAACTGAAACAGGTAGATACGAAAAAATCCCTCTCGATGAAAGGATATGTTACTTTTGTACAGGTAACAAAATTGAAGATGAAAATCATTTCTTACAAGATTGTAAGGCTTATTCTTAGATCAGAGACACGTTTTTCTCCAAACTAGAAACTAAAATACCTGACTTGAAATCACTTTCACACGATACTTTAATATCTCTTCTTATGAATTCTACTGATTATTTGGTTAACTGTCAATTAGTTTCATTTATCTCGCAATGCTTTGAATTAAGAACCAAATTAATATCAATGAATGAGAACTGCAACGTTTTGTAATGTTTTGCACTTACTAATTAGTTGCGTTAGTTCTTAAATTTAGACTAATAGCTTTTGCAATACTGTAATTCATTTGTGGTCATGCAAATAAAGCATTTGTTGTTGTTGTTGTTGTTGAATTCCAAAATACCCAGTCTTTATCGTCTACAAAATCGCAAATCCTTCAGATAAAAAAATCCACTGAAATTCACCAAAAAATTCGCAAAAAGTTTCGGCTTTTTTTGATAGCGAGGGCCCCTTTTGGTGAATAACCGCTGATAAGTTGTAGTGTAGACGACTCTGATGAAAAGCCGCTGATTTGTTGTGCTCCGTAGACGGTGCTTTAGACACTGCTGTAGCATTTAAGCGGACTGAGCCCTTTCTTGGTCGGTAGGAATACAACAAAAAACGTTTCGTCAACATTTTGCCGTGAAATATTGACAGAATGTCGGGTGAATGCTCAAAGTGCTCCAAAATTCTCGAATTTGTCGATTTTCCCCCTAAAATTCCCGAGATTTTCCAAAATTCTTTTTGATGAGTAAAATTCCAACAAAAAAAAAGTTATTTCCGGAATTATGTAGCTAAGCCTAAGGTGGGCGGATTCTATGTTCGTGTGGACGGGGGACCGATTCGTGTAAAAAAAATTCGCGGTTTCCGGAGTATGTGGAATCCATTGTGTAGACGGGGCCTCTTGCGGATGGATTCATTTGCAGAATACGTGTTTAGCCGTCGCATTTGCTCACTAGAGTTTTTCGGGGTTGTGGTATGCCACAAACGCCTTCAAACCCTTCGCTACCCTGTATTAGTCAAGATACCTTTTTATGACCCTAAATCATTTTATTTCACACTCAGAATTAAGTATTTTCTCAAATTAATTAAGTAATAATTGCACAATAGAAAATTATTATTATTTTTAATTTGTACCATACAAGTCGACCACGCAAGGCCAACGTTGACACCCTGTTCAATGCTTCCGTCATGAAAAAAACGCTGTTCAAGACGTAAGTTAATAGTTTAATTGTATGCCCGAAAACCATACTCTTTTCGGCGCCGCAAACCCGTTCAGGCCAAATAAGGGAGAACCCCTGGGACTCAGGCCGGTTCAGTAAACATGCGTCTGGTATTTTTTATTAACTAGCAACAAAGATAATGTAGAACAACTAACAGCAGCAAAAAAACAAAAAACAACTGACTTTATTCACTGATAATCTTAAAAGTTTATTTTGCTACCTGTGGCTTGTTGAAAACTAGTCATGGCGTGATGATTTAACAACATGATGTTTTTGTGATTACGTTTTAATTGCCCATATTTTTAATTTTTATAGATCTACGGGTTGAACAGTATTATTGACAACTTGAATCAAAACTCGCTCGAAGAAACATTATTCTGTTCATTAGGGCGCCTTATTCGGGACTTGATTGATTCCCACAAAAAGTCGAAGAACTCGCAGATAGTCAGTACACTGCAGCCGAGAAGTAAGCCCATATTACCACCAAGTTCACCTGAAATTGTAGAAACGGACGCGTACATTTGTTATTAAAGTTTCCTCTCCTTCGTTTTGCTTTTTATTAATTTACAAGAATGAACAAGATAGAAAGGACGTCTGTTCGCACACGCGTTAATAGTGACTGTTTCGTTCCAGGCGTTCACCCACTCTCGCTAACCCCATGTTCTCTTGCTGTGTTTTTCTGCTCACTATTTTTTTGCGCCGTCCCCACTATCTGAATATGCTAGGAACAGGCTAGCACATAAAATGAATCCACTGCCAGAAGTAAGTAATTTTAACTTTTAGTGGTGTGATGAAATGGAGATAAGCTTCTCAGGACTGTGTATCAACTTTTCGAAACTTTAAGAAAGCGGGTTATATGCATGCGAGGAGATACTTGCTGAAAAGCTAGGTCGTCAATTGGCACGGAAATGAATCCTCGTCAATCAGAAGCGCAACAAGTTGAGAAAAATGGTTACACTGTTGTTAGTACAGTCACATTCTACGCCGAGTGGTAAGAGTAATTCTTGTCTTTTAGTGTCTGGTACTGATCTGACTAGAGCGTGCCAAACCCTACGTGGCAGGTGTCGGTTCCTTTTATTCGGTTAGAACCCCAGGGAACCACGTCTCCTCTTTTGCCTCCGTTCGGGCGCGAAATTTCTCCCTTTGCTCCGCCCTCAAAAAAACGGCGCCTGCTTGGTTGGACTATCGCAATGAAACTGTTCTGGATTAAAGAGAGTTTTTGTACTAAAACTGTGATTAACCGTCCATTTTCATCTAAGGAGATTGCGGAGAGCTTCAAATTAACCAGTATATTTGAAAAGAGTAAAGCCACTACTCATTTCGAAATTAACGATAAAAATGACCTTAAAAAACTCAAATAATTCTTTCTCGATACTTTACTCACCAAAGAGGCTTTCGGATCCATAGCTTGGAACATCTTCCCTTATTTCGTAGGACATTCGTTGAAAACCCACTTGAAGAAACACATAGTTTTCCCTTAGAATATGTAAAAAAAGTGAATAAGTAGGTATTATGCTGATATTTGGAATTGTCCATTGCTATGATCTTATGGTCTCATAATCAGTGGGTTGATATTGGATGACGTTTTTGTGATAACTGGAATAATCAAGGTTAGAAAGTGCTGATAACTCTTACGAAGACCTTGGTTATTCCGGATATCACAAAAACCCAATCTAATAACTGTTTTATAACTCACTGTTTTTTTAAAAAAAAATGAGGATAAACACAGCACCGCATGGAACACAGTTTGACATTGCCCTTAGAAATCATGCATTGCGCGCGCAACCTACAGTTTGTAGCAGATAACTAACTAAACTGTAGGTTGCGCTGATCTCTAAAATTAACTGTAGGCTCTTAGCCAATGAGAAGACAGATAGCGATTACAAAATGTATAATAATTGCTATAATCTGCATTTGATATTTAAAGTGTCGGGACTATGAGGACAATCTCGGGAGATTGAAAAGCACAAAGTCATAACATACAAGTCTGACTGACAAATACCGCAGTGGCTTTGAGAATTTTAGCTTTTAATTTTGTTTATGCGATTTGAGGTTAAAATTTTGCTTTTTCTTTCACCCTTTAGCTTCCCCTAGTCGTAATACATAATCGGGAAAATGCTAAAATCACAATTAAATACTTCCCTAAACCTTTCACTGTTGATGGAGTTTTATAAAGTGACTTTTTAACTTTTGAGCCTGCAGACAAAATCCTACGATGTGACCATTCAAATGAAAGCTCTCTGCATGTACTTAAACATGGTGCTATTTGCTTTTCAAAATTTCAGAAAATGAAATTTCTACATTGGGTCGAAATTTGCTTTTGGCTAAATTTGGCGGTGAAAGGGTTAATTAGTATTTAATTTGTTACTGCTTATAAAGGCTCTTTTGATAACAACTTACTGCATATATTTGAGACTCTCGGTTTTATGAAAGTAATGACGCAAAATCTCAGCTATTGAAAAGTCCGGGAATTTGGAATAGGAAACACGCGGTTCGTATTCCAGTTCGGAGCATGCGTTGCTGCAGCTGGAACATGACGTTATATTGAACTGACCTGAAAATAAACAAAAGGTGTAATAGAGCCCAAAGTTTCTACAATTAATAACTTAAAATACAATAATGTATAGCACACTCTTTCTAATATCATGAGTGACAAATGACTCTTTAATTATAGCGAGAAATTTTACGGTTAATTTATAATCTAACATCTGAAATTTTGTTTCAGCGCCAAGATGGCGTCGCGGTTTTAAAATGTTGTGAAATAATGAAAGATGCCAGGGCATTAAAAGACGCTTTAGAAAACCTAAACACAGGAAAGAGCTCATCAGGGAAGATCTAACAGGTTTTGTGTCGAAAATTTCAGATAATTGTGAACTTATTAAGCCTAAATTGATGCTCTAAAATTTTAAGTGAGTGTAGCCTGAGTTATATCCCCCGAAAAGTAATAATAGCGTAATTTGTCACCCATGATATCAATAAGTATACTTATGAAATGATTCCCTAATTTCACTCGTCACCTTTTGATTACACATCAAAGTAGTGAGTGGTAGAAAATTGCTCCATCAACCAAGATCATAGAAGCAAATGTCAGGCCCGGCCAGGTGGGGGGGGGGGGGGGGGGGGGGGGAGTGGGATATCAATATACCCGCTATTTTGCCCCCAAGATACCAATATACCTCAAAATCATAAATTGTGTGATACTTAATACCTAAAATTATTTTGAGACAGAATACTTAAATATGTACCGAATACCTAAAATTCAGGAAAAACTGAATACTTTATACCCGAATTTTGACAAAAAAAATACTATGTACCTGAAGTGAAATGGCCCGGGGTACCGTATACCCAAAACCCCTGGCCGGGCCTGAAATGTGGTCGCTAGTAGAATCCCTTGTTAAAGGCTCCGTTAACTCATATAAAGACAAAAACCGCATCCCCAAAAATAGGATTACTGAGAGTGAATATCAAGACCTCAAAAGACAATGTCATCCTGGAAAGAACACTAGCTGCTTCCTTTATCTAAAAGAGACAGATGTCAATTTGTTTGTATGCTTACTGTTTCCTGCGCCATTGAGTAAAATTCCATTCAAACGAAACTTAAACTTGAAGACAGTAAAATTTAAACAAGCTTTAGCATTAAGGAACGACTTCTGTGACGTCAATCTATAGTAATGAATTTGCGAGAAGCTTAAAATGATTGGCCGATAAGTTTGGTATTGTCCAAAGTTTAGACGAGCGAGGTTAGGGGAGAAAAAGTGCCACATTATTTTCGGCCGCTTATACTGAACGATTGCTCAAGTTTACAGACCCTTGATAGAGTGATCTCAATCATCAATTAAACTGATTTCAGCTTTCGATGCTAACATTCTGTAAAGGAGAATGTCAGTCGGATGGGGATGGATTTTAAAGTGCCAGGAGAACAGTCACTGACCATAAACACCAATTGCTTAGAAAAAGATGCTTTTTTTCTAGAGTTAAACAGTTGATTGCAGGTCGTTGGCCGTATTTTTATTATGAGGGCTATTCTTTATTATGTCTTAGTTTATATAATGTTTACGTCAATCTCAGTTAGATTTTATACATGAAAGTCTCGTTGCTTTCCACAACAATTAAAAAAGACTGACGGATTTACATGGAACCTAGTGACATAGAATAAACTGTAGCTTTTACCTCTAGATTGCTTTACACAATCAGAGTCCCGAGTCGAACACAGCGGTACGGTCTTTGGACCTTGGAAAAAAAAAAATGCGATTCAATGAGATAAATTAGAGAAACTGGGAAAAAAAAACGACATAACAGGCTACAAGATAACAAGGCAATACTTTAATTTTCCGTTTACTATCTCGTTGTTCCAAAACTGGCATCTCCTCGGGTCGCATACATGTCTTTCTCTCGGGCCTCCGGCCTGCGGCAATGAAAACAACGCCCAAAATTCCCGACTTCACGCAAATCAAAACTTAACGGAAACAATTGTATATCTAGCAATCTTCGCGTCATTTCATTCACAAGAGCTGGGAGAAAATCAATGCTAAGTCAAAATCAGGGCAAACTCAGTTGTGGTATGTAGTTGATCTTGAATCAAGTGGCAGTCGAGAAAGGTAGGTTTCGAGCAGCCGCAAACAAGATTCGTTCTTGAGGGAGGAAGAGAGCTGATAACCCTGGGAACGAGATTGCTAGCTGTCAGAACGGGAACTTTTTAAAGGCGCAGAGGTGGAACGACTAGCACAACAAATTCTTTATAGAGTGTTTATGACGTCACGGCGGCCATATTGCTGTCCCAAAGCAATGATACGGCGACCATGTTGGTGTCTCAAACCAGTCCTGTGGGAGTTGAACTCCTTTCTTATGCAAACGCTTGCTTTTGTTCCAATAAATTTGCATAGATGCTGGCCACAAGAGTGAAAACACTCCATATGTCACGAAAGATATTGTTCATGGTGGATAATGTGTATAAAGGGTTTCGTTTATCGTTTGCCTCGCGATTGTCACTTAGATATTGATCGACCGCTTACTACTGCTTGTGCCGAATATAATGGCTTGCATTTATTATAGAAACCCTTATCCATATTGGATAACAATTGTTTCAAGAGACTGGGAATATTTACAACACATGGAGTTAAATTCGGCACCATTATATCCGACACCTGAATCAACTGCCGTATTTAATTATTTTCATCGACTAAAATAAGTGTTCGGCACTCATAAAAAATTCCACGTTTGAAAGGGGCCTAACATGACAAAAGTTTTAGCTTTAATGTGGTACGCAGGCTGTTATTAATTTGTCTTTTCTTTTCAGTAAGAGCAATTCATATCTCTTTGTAAATTCATTTTATTCATCGGCTTGTGCCACGACTTAAAAATCAGCTGTAACAGTTGATTTTACTTTCTCTTCGACATGATTTGTATGTCACTGGTCATGATTTGCATGTATATCAAAACGAGCAATCAATTTTTATCCACTCATTTCAATAAAAGCAAATGACATAATTTGTCACTATAACGGACAACCTCGAACCGCCGTGACTTAGTCGTATAAATTTGCGGAAACCGAAGAAAGACGAAAAAGCTAAGTAAACCCGTTTTGATCAAATTATTTTAGGGTTTAAACTCGAAGCTTTATATTATAGTGTAAAATAATATTATAATTTACTTTTACCGGTATCACTTGTAATAATAATAATAATAATAACAATAATAATAATTATAATAATAATAATAATGGTTTATTAACAGCATTTCCATAAAAATAGGCACTACCTCTACTAGTAAATTATTCAGCTAGAAAAAAAAGACATTATGTGTGGTAATAAAAAAACAAACAAAAAAAAAAAAAAAAGAAAAAAAAAAACGAACCTTGATTGAGGTTACGTTGCTAACTAGTTGCTGAATTAACTGACTAAAAAACTAACTACCTAACAATGATTAAAATACTATATTTGGAACTATTACTACATTAGTGCACTTTACTTCGCTATTTTAAAATAGCCTGATGGAGGGAGGGAGGGGGAGGGGGTCTGTACACAGCTACTTAAAAATGTTAAAGATTTTTTGGGAAAAAGACCCAAACTTTGTGCAAGATTTGATTAGAGAAGTAAGGGAGTTGGATTTGTCCTTGTACTATAATTATGTATTTGGTTGCTTACTGGAAAAAAAGTTATTGAATTTTGTAACAATTCGTAAAAGAAAACATAAAAAGGCCTAATTGAAACAAGTGAAAATCTTGACATTTCAAGAGCTTTTTCTCCTAGAAGATCTGGTCAGTATGGGCATCGTACCTAGATTTGCTTACTACATATTCTTAGTGCACACTTCTGTAAAATACCTGTCCTTTTAAGATTATAATTGTAGGTATATCACCAAACTAGATTGTAATAATATATATACGGAAGGGTCATTGAATTATACCAGGTGCAAAGAGAGCGAGCAGAGAGAAAAAACCTAGATTTATGAATGATGCCGATAGATTTAGACACTGATTTTGAAGGCTACTAATGATATATGAGCTAGATTTCCAGGTTACATTGTCATCTAGAAGAACACCCAGAACCATTCATAGCGTCGATTTACTGAGTAAGACGATTAATTTGTATCACCATAGTTCATAACACCGGCAATACTATGTTTCATTC
The DNA here is from genome assembly GCA_038088405.1 of Porites divaricata. Classification (NCBI taxonomy): domain Eukaryota; kingdom Metazoa; phylum Cnidaria; class Anthozoa; order Scleractinia; family Poritidae; genus Porites; species Porites divaricata. Next base: position 4,556,753 of record JBBMOI010000019.1, on the reverse strand, counting down.
AAATTACTGACTGTCATACACACAAACGGATTCCGAAGTAAAATATGGCTTAGAAAAAAGAAATTAAAGAAATTAAAACTTTTCTAAACCTGGAAATCCAGGACGACGACATCCACATTGTTTGATGGTGTAGTTTGAGGAACACTCGAATCCACAGCCGTCCTTTGTGTATCTTTCAACTGCCACAAGTTTCATTTGTCTGCAGTTCGTTTTGTAGGGTGAAGGAAGTCTCTTGATCTAAGAAAAAGTTACAGAAATATACCAAATATTTCGCTCGATTTGATTGGTGGTCATCTTTTCTTTATGAGAGTTAATGATATATAATGATCCACCTCAAAGAGAATGAGTTGTTCAGTATGTCGCACAGAACTCAACGGGTTTCAAACATTATACCAGACTGACTGAGTTAAAATTCGACAAAATCAGTTTAAATTTAATTTTGCGAAATAGTGAACAACGAATATTACGATTCAAAAATAATACTAAAGAGAATTTTCTCCGTTTCGGCAGTTCGGTCTGAAATGGGTATAGATGTTGCCTATATACTCAAACTGCGCGGTCTGGAATCAGGTGCGGTTTTCGAGGGAGCTACGAGAGTGCGTGAACGTATTAAATTTTGTCGTTTCAATTCCAAATAAGGAAGAGTAATATGTCTAAAGTAAGTAATGATTTTGGTCAAGAATTACTAGGAGTACCCCTGGGTCAGTAACTCACCTTTGTAAGTTTGATCAAGGCAGACGCATGGGTGCCAGGCAAGACGTTGAAGCCATCATAACGATTGATAAATGTATTTTGTTCGTGAACAATCACTTTGAAACCAGTAGAGAATTCGTTCAATGTGCTCTCGCTGGTTTGAACATCGAGTAGAATACTAAGACCAGAATCAGCACCTTCATAAGTTGTATGATGTAATGGAGTGTCATTTAAACCCGAGTTAAAAGTGAAGCAGAGCCCTTCAGGAGTCAGGTGCAGAACAAAGTCCTTATCGGAACATGGGATTTCTGATTTAAAACGACAGTAGAGGACAAACATGCTACGCATTTCATGGCCATATCTGGTAAGAAATTCCTCTTCATTGTAAAAACGTTCTGATGACCGATTCAGAGCATCTAGTATCTTCTGCTGAGTTGACTCGTTGCAGCCTTTTACCAAAGCCGGTCCAAACCACTGATAGGCACACAAAAGAGCCTGGCCACAGGTGAGGTTTCCTCGAACACTACGAGTTTCACTGCATCCACTAATGTTTAATCCCATCTGATAAAACCTGTCATCATCATCAGGCACATCAATCTTAGATCGCATAAACATGTTCAAATTACAGATGGTTACGGCTGGGAAGGTCAAGCCATTCGTTGGTGTTTCCAATGAAATTACTGTCTTGATCGGCAAAGAAAAAAATTTTCTTAAGCTGATGACGGACAGAAACGTGAACAAGCTTGCAGAGGAGAAAAGAAACAGAAGCCAAATAGCTCGCTTCAAAGGAGAATGGTTTCTATGAACGACGTGCTTAAGTCCGTGGAGAGTTGTATTGGAAGCAAACTCTGCCCATTCTTGGGAATTCGGATTTTCTGGTTTCATTTCGTCCTTCATGGAATTCGAGCCATCATCGATGGGCCTCACAACCACTTTCCTTACCATACCTGAAAATCAAACAATCAGAACAGAATAAATCAGTAGCAGCTATAAATAAATATGTTAAATAATTTGGTTATCATGGGTTAGGCACTGTGGGTTGTTTCTCATATTAATTTTTCAAAATCGTTGTAGTTGTACCGAAAATGATATTTCTGAGACTCATAGAGGTAAACGGAATCTGAGTGTTCGACTCTTTCAGAATCAGAATACTATGCAAGTACGCTTTTAGCTAACTTTTTTTACTCCTGATGGCTGAAACCAGATTTAGCCAAAAAGTTAATCTATCCGTAAGAATCGCAGTATTGGGTGTTGAAAGGATTCATATTTGTTCTGAAGAAAGACTGGACATCAAATGTCCAAGGTTTTCGGATTAAAAAAAAAAACACCACTTTGGCTGTTAAATCTTTTTTTCCAAGCCAGAGAAAAATTTCGAATGAGCCATGTTTCAGTCAATTTTCTTCCTAAAGAATCTAAAAAGAAGCCTACCGATATCAGTCCATAAGATGCAAAACATGAAATGTAAGGTTTATACAACACCCATTTTGCGGTCTGCTAAGAAAAATAAAAGTAAAAAAGAAAACGCCGACGAATTATTCGCCACTATAAGCAAAAGGAACAAACTTGTTGAGTACATGTACATGTGCAGTTATGGTTTTTGACTGAAATGTTAATCTTTTTTGTTACGTACCTTCGTGAAGATGCGTTAGCAAATTAACAAATAAAAAATTAAAACGTTGCCCGCAACAGTGATAACATTTCTCAGAACCTACACTAACTCAGAACAAAGACTGCTGTCACTTTTGAGACGTCTGCGATAATCCGATCCAGAGTATGTTTGTAATCGATTACATTACCTGAATTTCGCATAAAGCGGCCCGACTTACTGATAACACACTAATGGACATTAAACTCCTCGACAGTCCCACAAACTGATTCAAGGCAAAGTCTGACTGTGTAGGCAATTACTGTTTTTTTAAGCAGTTTACATAACTTGGCATGTCACCTGAAAGTTACGATTGTTAGGAAGCCAACGAGGTAACGGTTCGTTGAGGTTCACAGTTGGTTGTTTGACTGTACAAATGTGCTACCAAAGCAGCTGCTTCATCATTTCGCCCAAAACCTCATAATTTAATTATGAGCAATTTCATCAATTTTTGGGTCGATTTCAGTCTCATGATTATGATGCTTTACCAAAAAGAAAAAATATATAATTTATATAAAAAAGAAAAATAAAAGAAGAAATATCTTTGTGTAATGTTCAAAGGAAATTAAAAAAATACATAATTATATTGCTTTCCTCGGAATCCTGAAGTCACTGAGGTTATCCGTTATCCGATTGGCTTTTTATCGTACCTCTTTATGGTCATTCAAATATTTGTGCAATGCATAAGAAAAATAAGGATAGAAACATATGTAAACAGTGTGAAATTAATTAGGTCCATGCCAAGTTTGTTCATTTTGGTGATTTTGGCGACGAGATCCAGTCCTCTGTATCGACGTTTCAGAGTTTAATCAGTAACCTGGGAGGAATAGTTTTTGTGTATCCTTAGGATGCCAGCCTTCCGAAAAATGTGAACGTAGCCAAACAGACTGCAAAGGAAAAAAAGTCTATTTTTATTTTCCTTGTAATTCTAATATGACGTGGGAAATTCGCATATTGCGGACTTGTTTGTTTTCCCAATACTAAATACCAGGGGGAGGGGGGGGGGGGGGGGGGGGCTGACTAAATACAGAGCTATTTTCTACGTTATTGTGCACGTATGGATTCTACTACCTACGCTGATGAAAATAGCAATATTGATATCGGCGCTATATAAGTATTATTATTATTATTATTATTATTATTATTATTATTACCTTCTGTATCAACCTGGTTCCCAAGGTCCTGGCCTCGTTCTGCCCCTTGGAGTGAGCAGGAGAGAAGGGAGGGAAAGATAAGAGACAACCCTTGGACCGACGCTCATTTGTCAGATTTCTTAGTGCCAAGGCTTTCGAAAATTCCGGAAGGCAAGTTCCAATATTTTTGGGTGCGTTCGATTGGGAAATCCGGATTTAGATTTTCAAAACGCGAAATCCGAAAAAGGATTTCACCCCCGAGAAATCCGTCCTCAGGGTGGATTTCAATTAAGAAATCCAAATCCGGATTTTTTCTTTTTACTAATTATGCGTGTGCATGCAAGACCGCTGTTCCTAAGGTCAGTTTTGAAATCCACCCTGAGGACGGATTTCTCGGAGGTGAAATCCGTTTTCGGATTTCGCGTTCGATTGGGAAATCCAGATTTAGATTTTGAAAATCTAAATCCGGATTTCCCAATCGAACGCACCCTTTATATCACTTTCCTAAATATTGATTGGATTACTGAGGACTTACAGGGCATGATACCCATGATTGGTTACACGAGTTAGCAATTTTCGCTCTTTTCTCGAAAAAAAGTAACAATATGATAATAAACATAAACATAAACTGAATGATATTATTTTCATAATTTTGCTAATCAACATTCATCATTTCTCGAGGTGGACACGAGAGGAGACGACACGAGAACGCTCGTCGCTTTTGCCTAAATATGATTCTAGTTACAGTGGAAGGGCATGGAACTGGCAGAATATTTTTGCTATTAATAGTGAGTTTTCGTTGTACGACGATTCTTTTCCATATATTTCACTAGGCTGGGCGGGGCGAAGGATATCGTTCAGTTTGGCTGAGGACTTCGTTATAAGAGGTTCGCTATATATATCTAGGTTCCACTGTACCATTTACGTCAAACAGAGAGACTTATAGTAATTTAAGTAAATGACACGTTCTGACCTGAACAGCCTTACCTGAAAACAGGCCAGGGAGTGAGACAGACTCAGACCCAACCTTTATATGCATCGAAAAACTACTAAGCGGGTTGTGATGGGACCAAACGATTGTTACTTAAAATCGATCCTCTCATTACTTAACATTGTGAATAGTACATAGGTATATAAACGGGAGTTTTTAAATAGTTTGCGAAACGGACACGGCGCAAATAAAATCTTGGCCCCGCGGATGTTTCATGATAGGTTATTGATGAACGAAAGTTCCAAATGCGACGAATGTAAAAAAAAGGATGTGATTAAAATATCTCCGTACTTGAGAAGATCCTCAAAAACAGATGTTTGACAGAGAAAAAATAAAGATGACGGGTTTAAAAAGACTTTTTAAGGGGCATTTCCGCTGACTCATAAGGAGTACAGCATCTAATATATGTATAGTATATTGTCACGCTAAGAAGAATAAATTTGTATGCTGCTATGCTAAGTACATTATAGGACAGCAAATCTTAGGATTATGAATGGACACAGTCGAGCTGAAAGGAAGCCTAGTTACATGGAGGCAGTACATAATTCCACAAAAGAGGAACCAGTAAAGTTGAAAAGCCTTAAGAGGACTTCAAGTTCCTTCAGTAGCGATTGTGAGGCGACTGTAAAGGGAAATTCAGTTTGTGGTGAGTGACACGCATGAAAACAATTCGTCTGATGATAATTTAGATCATTCGAGGTTATCGAAGGGTTTGTCGGTTTTCTTGAACTGGTTGGATTTTGAGTCATCCACAGCGTTATTATGGGAAAATAAAACAAAACCATATTCGATTCCTATAATTTTAACTTGTTCAAGGGTAATGCTCGAACTGCGGATATTAATCAATTCAAATTTTCATATTTTGTTTTCGCGTGGTTTAACAAGCGTAAACAAAGAGATGTTTTTGTTCTTTATTTTTTTAATAACTTATATATGCAATTTTTCAACATTGCGATGATTTTTGTTTAAATTTCTTATAATTTGTAAACTATTTTCATTGATATGTTTGCTCCGAAATGGGCACGCGGGCCCCATAATTTAGCACGTTTTCCCTCCTGGGACCCTTGCATTACCCCTGGGTATTGAGCGTGGTATTTAAATGTTTTGCCAACATCAGGATCACTCTTCAGATCGCTTTTCTATTCGTTCATGCCCCGAGAGGGCATATATACTTGCGTTTTTGGTGTGCCATTCCGGTTTTCGTCGCTGAGGATGGCCTAGGCTCCTTACGCTATCCTTCCTTATGTTTTGGAAGCCGTTCGCCCGGCTGTGATACCTCCTTCGAGTTACCTTTTACAGTGTGAGTCGCTTTCAGACTGGATTTCATGGCAGGTATCCATCTCCATTTCATTTCATAGCGAGTGTCGCTTCGAGTTGTTTCATAGCGTACGTCGCTTTCAGTTGTTATAGCATGTGTCGCCTTTCGCGTTGGTTTTTCTCGGCGTGTGTCGCCCTCCAGTTAGCCATTTCTCGCGTGAGTCGCTTTCACTAGTTTCATGGTGTCTTTCGTATTTTGCTCTCCATTTTGTGTTTATAGCGTGCGTCGCTTATAAGTCTGTTTTTTTTTTATTTTTTTTTATTTTTTTTTTTTATGGCGTGTGTCGCCTTCAGGTTGTTTTCACGCGTGTGTCGCCTTCCAGTTAGCCATTTCAGCGTGTGTCGCTTATAAGTTGTTTTCATGGCGTGACTAACGCCTTCAGGTTGTTTTCACTGCGTTTGTCGCCTTTAGGTTGTTTCTATGGCGTGTGTCGCCGTTTCTGGCGTGTGTCGCTTTCACTAGTTTCATGGTGTCTTTCGTAATTTTGCTCTCCATTTTGTGTTTGTAGCGTGTGTCGCCTTCCGCTCGTTTTTTACGGCGTGTGTCGCCTTCAGGTTGTTTTCACGGCCCGTGTCTCATGATCAGGTCTTAGTTTTCGTAACACCCTCATGGCATCTCTGTTTTGTTTTGTTTACAAATATCAGTGCTCGGTTTACACACTGGGGGCTCTTAAACGGAAGACGGCCGCTTTCATCCTGTTATTTGGAATTAGTTATCCGCAGTTCTATGGTTTACCTGCCTGGGCTGTTTTCTACGTTCTAGCTTTATTCGACGTTTGCCATTTGTTATTAGTTTTATGGGCTTATAGTTATTTATGCAGGTTCATCTCGACTAGATGTGTACCTCGTGTCACGCATATCGGTCCATCGCTTTGTTTTGGTTGGTTTTTTCTTGTGTGTTGTTTTACTCGCTTTGAGCAATGTGTCGTTATTTCCTGACTTTCGGTCTTGTACTCCAGCTATCAGTCCGGTCGATCTGGGGCGGGTAGTTCTAAATTATGCCCGATACTCTGTCTGTGACGGGGTTCCTGGATCGGCCTGGTTGGTGGCTCCCCTTTTTCTCTCTTATTTCTTTTTCCAGTTTCGGTTTAACGCTATCACGTGGGGTATATGTGCGTTGCCTTCGTTGTAATCTATTTCCAATTATTTCGCCTTTAGGCACTGTTTAACTGCTGTTAAAACGCAAGAGATTCCGTCGTGTCTTATAGGCCTACTCTGGGACCTTAACTCGCCGCGAGATTGTGCGAGCTAATGCGAGTTTAGGCGAGTTAAGGCGAGATAAGGAAAAATTGAGCTTACCTATCAGTTGCGAGTTTGTGCGAGTTAAGGCGAGTTAAGGCGAGTTAAGGGAAAATGATCAACCTAATGTTGAGGTGATAAGGGTTAAAACATACATGTTTTAGTAACATACATATAAAGATGCCTTGCAATCTTTGTATGTCATATGTATATATATACCTTATAGTCTCCATGTTGCCCAATTACAAAAAAAATTAAACGAAAAATTTCAGATGAACTCCAAAGTTGACTGAAGCAAAATCTTATTTAAATTTAGTAATATTGAGTTTTTTTCCAAATTGGACAAGTTGAGTATAGAGTTCTGGCCCTGGTTGTTCAAACATTGGATAGTGCCATTCAATGGATAAATCAGTATACAGCAGATAAGTATTGGGAAAACTAATTGCACTATCAACTCGATAGAGATTGATCCAGTGGATGGCACTATCCAGCCTTTGAATAACCTAGGCCTGTTCTTTAATAATAATTTTATTATATAGCATGGGTTTCTGATAGCATTCAGACACCAAACTATACGATTTGGTGGCTGTTTGATACTACTACTAATAAAAATAGTCATCATCATATATTATTTATTATTATAGGTGCATAAATATTTGGCAGAATAATAAATTAGTAAAAAAAGAAACTAATGTAAACAAAACAATCATGAATAGATACGAAAATGAAATTTTAGTATAAAACACAGCTAGGATATTTAATTTTACTTATGTTTTTAATTCACCAACACTATGGTTTAAATATTAGACAGGTGTGCATAATAGGTATCACATTACATGGCATGACTTGTTATCACTAACTCCAGAATTTAAAAAAATGTTTTTACAGTCTGTGTCAATGTTCTTCAAAGAACTAGTATAGAAAAACGGGGAAGCTGACGAACTACATCTCAGATGAGGAAATTTTTATGACACAATCAATTTTACTAAACTGAAATGAAATTTCTTTCTCCTTGAAAGTTATAAGACTTATCTCTAAGTCCTCCATTCGACCCATTCTCTCCACTTCACTGATGGTTTCCCTTGGAATCCAGCATTGGTTTCACTGCCAGAAACGAAAACACCAATTGCCTTTTCACTCTTTTCGTTTCCTGTTCAGGCTTGCTTGCATTTTACAAAGTGTTCACAGTTGTGCAGAGAGCTATACATCATTTAAGTTGATGAGCAAGAATACTCTCCATTATCGGCTTTGTCTAGCAAACTCTTAAGAGTTGTCAGTGATGAATCTGCCCTGCTTCCCATTCTCACAAAAATGGCCACCGGCTGAGCCGTGTTGTAACGTGTTTTGATGTCATGTACGCCACGTTGAAGCTTCCCACCACCTAAAACTTGCTAGTGGACTGGGATCAATATTGACACGAGTTACCAGTATCTTCTGGGTAATTTACAAAATGGCGAACGAAGTTGGCTAGCAATGTAAAAACCTTTATTCAGTTAAGGGCTAAATGTAACAAGTCTTTATGAATCATGGCTTCTGGTTGCCAGCTTCACTACAATGTAAGCCAAACAGGATGTCACGTTGAACCAATGTACAGATCGTCTAGTACCAGGTATTTTTACTGCAATCAGTATGTGGAGTATTTCAAGGATTCTGGCTACATCCCAGACTTATATTTTTAGCTATAATCCTGAATAAGCTTCATCATATTATAAGATGATAATTATGCTGCTGCTTTTCATTATAAAAAACAGCTTGCATGCATTGCATTGCATTTTGAAATTTTCCACAACAATCAAACTTTATTGTAAATCGTTAGCTAGCTTAAAAGAAAAAAAAATTAACATTCTGTTATTATGTTTTTGTATTTCTTAGAAGTATAAGTAAATTTATTATTTCATGAAAACTTTTCCGTGCATTCACTGTTTCTACTTTTACTTAATGTCACTTACTTTGTGGCCCAAGCTGGCCCAAAATACTAGCAATCAATGTGGGTTTCTCTAGACCCTGTGACCCCATGCCTCTGGAATTTCTGCAATGCTTAGCATTGTAGCCTTTTTGTTAGGTATCTAGTTGTTGCATGTTCAGGTTGTTCCTGGTAGTTCCATTGACTGTCCATTAAGTACTAACAAAAACTTCATCAAATGTTAGTGGTGAAATACCCTCACCACAGAGGCTATTGGAAATTCTAGAAGGATGGGACTTACAAATCACTATTGTTTAAAATTTTTGAAATCCCCATTTTTTGGTGTCGTCCTTTTGTGGATTAATTGTGAAATTACCCTGAGAGTAGCTAGGATGAGGTATTAAAATTGGTGTCCACTTTGCAGTGGCGAGGGTGGGCGAGTTTGTGCGAGATAATGCGAGTTTAGGCGAGATAAGGAAATTTGAACATAATCTCAAGCTGCGAGTTAGGGCGAGTTAAGGCGAGTTAAGGTGAGTTAAGGTCCCAGGGTAGGCCTTCTTATCATTCCCAGTGTAACTGGAGGGGGAGCCAGCCAGTTGGGCCGGTCCGCTCCCGTCTCCCTCATTGGTCTCGCCTATTTCTTTGGCTTTGGGAAGTCGACCCTTGTTCCAGGCAAACATCGGTTTTTCTGTGGTATATCATAGATTTTCCTTACAGTACGTTTTTAATCCCCTAGATAAGAAGGTTAAACTTGCTTCTTTTCAAGAAAATATGCTTAGCCTCAAGACGCTAGTTCTAAGTCTCTGCAGAAGTCTGTGCCTCCAGGTTGTTTTCTCGTGCGGCGTGTTTGGCCATATCACACGGCACTGGCATCTCCAAGAGCTGTTCCCGTAGCGTGAGCTTCTGAGATTGGGGGGAATATGACGATTTTTCTAAGGTTGTTGGCTTAGTGGCGGCATTCGGCGCTCGGGTAGAAATTATTTTCGCCCATATCTTAGTATTGCCCGCGTGTGCCATAGAGGTGCAGCATATCAATGAAAATTCTCCTACTATTTTCATTGATATGTTTGCTCCGAAATGGGCACGCGGGCCCCATAATTTAGCACGTTTTCCCTCCTGGGACCCTTGCATTACCCCTGGGTATTGAGCGTGGTATTTAAATGTTTTGCCAACATCAGGATCACTCTTCAGATCGCTTTTCTATTCGTTCATGCCCCGAGAGGGCATATATACTTGCGTTTTTGCCCCCCCCCCCCTCCTCCCCTCAGCGACGAAAACCCGGTTATGCTGCACTTCTTCACATACGCGGAAATTATTTTCGCCCATATCTTAGTATTCCCCGCGTGTGCCATAGAGTTGCAGCATATCAATGAAAATTCTCCTACGTTGTTCTTTATTGAAAGATGCCACATTCATTCAATGACAGTTTTCGCGTGACCCAGCTCATTTGAAATTATATAAAGGGATAACAAAGCCGTAAATTCATTCCAGCGACAATTTAGTGGATAATACTAGTGGTGTGTCAGTTCCTTCATGCTGAATAATAAAAATAAGCTCATTGCGTTCAACTATGTGCGAACATCAGGTTCTTATCATAAACCGTGTTAAAAATTATAAAGTTACAACCTCCCTTATAGGTCGCAGCGAACCGTGAATAATTTCCATGACTAAATCACGCACTCTAAGCTATCAAAATATTGTACATGGATGTAAAGTCACACCTCTTTTTCTTTCAGCAGTTCTTACTAATCGCACTTTTAGGGAGTAAAGAGTTAACGACCTCATACAAGAAAAGTTTCCTTTTCCGCGTCGCCATAGTAACATGTCAGTTATTTTGAAAACCATTGCGTTATTTTTATATCTTGCCTTTTAAGTTTGTTACCAGAAAAAAACTGAAGGCAATATACGATGTTTTAAAAATGCGATAAGCAAAATTCTGTAAATAAGTTTGAGTAATCTAAGAATGGTAAATAATTTGCATAAGACAAATCATATTTCGAAACGTCAGTAGAACCACCATTAACCTCCTCGAGTACAGGCAAGTGTTTAATGGAGATTGATCACCCAAGAGAATTAAGTTCGCATAAATATGAAAGCATAATCTTTAGCAGAAACGTCATTTTTCTCTGAAAAAATCAAGCGACGAGATCCAGCGGCATTACTGGTCCACAATCAGTGGTCACCTTCTATTTCGGACTCTGAAACCAATCTTTGTGGTTCACGGCCGCGAGCGCGTGATAGATTTCTTTTACTAGGGCGTAGATAAAAAACAATACCGCTATAGCCCAATCACGCCTCACGCGGCTAATTTGGTCCCGATCAGGCATCGCGCTGAAAATTTGGGTTGGATCAGAACTGTAATTCTTTGTTTGATTTTTTTTTGTCTGGAAGGTATTGAAAGTCCTTCAAGTACATTTGTTGTCAGTTCTGATGTGGGGAATGTTGATCAAGAACAAAGCTTGCCTACCAGAAGCCACACGTGGAGAGATTTTTCGGAAAACTCAACCCTCCATGGTTTTAAATATATTTTTGTAAGAAAAAGACCATTTTGGGCACGCGTGCTTTGGCTTATTCTGTTAATGACTTTCACTGGGTATGTCATATATTCCCTCTTCAATAGCATCATAAAGTACTTCGACTTTCCTATTGCTACAATCATGAACATAAAGTACCCGGATGAGACAATGCCCTTCCCGGCAATCACTCTATGTCCCATGACAATGATATCAAAACGTAAAGCATCAATGACAGACGATGATCCAAATTTTATTAAGCTTGGACTCAACATAGAAGCCTGCGAGGCAACTGCGGGTGTCAGGACAGGGCGATCTTGCGGAGAAGCACTGCTATGCTGTTGTTTCAACAGCGATATCCTCGATGTCGAGGCTACTATAGACAACTGCACTGAAGACTACAAAAATGAGCTCAAGACAGTTCTCAACAGTAACAAGAGATTATTTAACCAAAGGGATTTTTATAAGGCTTATGGCCTCGATTTAAGCAGGATGATCGTACCAAGAACATGCCAGTTTGGGTCGTCAGACGAACCTTGCACTTACAGGAATTTCACTGAAGTTGTGACAGACTTTGGAAAGTGTTATTCATTCAACTCGGCTCCTGGTGACGATGCATTGCAAGTGTCTTACGGTGATCCATCAGCTGGCCTGTTTCTGATGCTTAACCTCCATATTGAAGACCATCAGTTTGGTTTGCTTTCTGAAGGGATCAGAGTGCTTGTTCACAATCAGGGAGAATACATCAATCCATGGAACAGTGTGCTGGTGGCTCCGGGGTCTCATGCTCAAATTAGTATCAAAAGAAAAGTGGTGAGTCAGAACTACTAATCAAAATATTTTTAGCTAAAGATTTATTGTGACTTACAGGTGATGTGACTGAGACAGTTGCTCTTCACGTTTAAGCCATCCTTTTATCAAATGAATTTTTAAACGAAGGTCCGTCAACATGTACCCTTTGTGCCAGAGGCTTTTCATGCGCGGTTTCCAGTTTCGCACTTATGTCCAGGTTTGCATGCAGCAGCAAAAATTTTTCGTGTGTTACGGAAAATCGTTAGTCTGACGATTTTTTGCCTTGCTCGCGATTTTTCGTTGTTCTTTGTCATGTTAATAATCACTAAAACAGCGAAAAATCGCGAGCACTGCAAAAAATCGTCAGGCTACGGTCAAGTCTTAAAAAGTGACCCGCGCCCGTTTTTCCACGCGGCTTCACCGCTCGTGTCTTCGGTCTTTGGCCGAAGAAGTCTCGGCCTGCGGCCGCCGAAGCTCCTCGTCGCACGCGAGCAAAAACCTCTGGTACACAGGGTAATCAACATGCAGATGGCAGCGTTTTTTACCAAATGTTAAAACAATCCAACTTCCCTGAGGAAGCTAAAGAACAGGTAAACATGTACTGATATACATCATGCATATAGAGGTTTCCACTCGGCTTCCTCACGTGGTTAAGGTAATCTATCACAGTCTGGGCTTCTGGATTCCACGCTGTGGATCCCGGATTCCAGGTACTGGATTCCAGATTCCTTGTCACTGGAACTTGGATTCCGGATTCCAACCATTAGCTGGATTCTGGATTCCTTGTGGGGAATTCCCAGGATTCCGGACTCCACAAGCCAAAATTTGCCGAATTCCGGATAGCCTTACATGGGACGAAAAAGCCCTCCCCCCCGCCCCGCCCTCACTACGTTAATTGAATTAATTAGTTTTCGTATTTTTCTTTGTAGTACCGAAACAAAAGAACTCCATACGAGACAAAGTGCGATGATTCTATAAAGCTGACCAATTTTCAGACTTACACGTCAGATGGTTGTTATTACGAGTGCCTCTCAAACAAAACCCTGGCAGCATGCAAGTGCAGGAATATTGGTGATAACAGTAAGGGTGTCTGTCTCATAATCCTTTGTTAGTTGTAATTTCGACTTTGGCCGAGAACCGCAGTGGATGGCGGGCTCACGATACTTTTATTTCTGGTAAAGACATTAGTGAAGTTGCCAGGAAACATGCCCTCTACCTCCAGGCGGCTGGTATGATTTTGTCGGCTCGATTGTTGAGGAGTTAGCCAGTTTATTCAATTTCAATTGGAACTTACTCAGTCAGGCATATTTATGTTAAGCCACATGGGTGCATTTAACACGTGCATGGTTTACTTCCCATTCCCCATCTTTCACGTTGTTATATAATTCAAAGTAAGTTAACTGTTTATTGTTTATTGTCATTTTTGCCATACACAAAAAAGAAAACTTAAAAGAATAAAAAGATAAGGCAAGGAAGCCCAAGAAAGCCAATAAGGCTTATGAATAGGACCACCTTTTAAGATTATAATACCTAATAAATTAATAATTACAATACTGACATTGGCAATTTAACTCTAAGTACGCATAATAGAAAATAATCATTAATCATTAAAATAGGATAAAAATAGAAAAGGCTGAACGTGTAAGTGCAAAAGAAAAAAAAAGTGAGGAAAAATAAAGCAAGAATAAAAACGAAAAAAGAAAAAAAAAAGCGAAAGAAGCGAAAAACTACACACAAGCATTAGGAGAACTAAAGTCTGCTAATAAAGATAGCTAATCGGTAAGAAATAGGCTACGGTAGGTAAATTAGATTTTATTTGTATTTATGAAGGAGTCTGAAATTTTGCACTTTTTCGTGTCTTAGGTAATTCCGCTGACCGAGTTTGTTTTCGAGAAGACCGATACTGTACTTATAAAGTTTACAGTGGTAAGTATTTTGGCAACACGTCAAAATTGACTAACTGGATTTGTTTATTTATAGTATATTTAGTGAACATTACATACTAATGACTTGTTATGAGGTACGCTGCTAAATTACGCTTTTAAGCCGAGTTTTCGTATTTTTTAAATTCTGTCCACACCGCTTTTGGCATCAATATATAAGAGAAAGCTTGTTCTCCTGGAAGTAATGGCACATTGTCATATATCGAAGATAAGACAGATACACAAAAACTTAACTATCTACCTGCCCTTTGGGGATACAGTCCGAAGTTGTATGTTATTTCGGTTACATATTAGTTTTATGTTGTTATACCTTGCCAGATGTGCTACATGAAGGAACAAATACATGTGATTGTCCTCTTGCTTGCGACGTCACAGTTTATGAGCCAACAATTTCAACTGCAGCATTTCCAAATCCTTCCATGGTGAAAATCCTACAACGCAAAGGCTTCAATCGAAGTGAGGACTATTTTAGGTACGTGTTCTATTTAAGATACAAACGGAAAAAACTCATTGAAAATATAACCTTGAGTAATTGCGTAAAGGTTGTGATATATCAGCGCCATACGGTATTAGTTTCCCTGCGGCGAGGTCTGACGGAACTACAGTAACGTAACGACTCAAATTTTGTAGATGGATAGACATTAGCCTTTTCACTTATTGGATGAATAGCGCTATGGTTCCAGGAGCAGCTGTAGCCCAGGAGACACTAGGGAACTTAAGTAAAGACGTTTTTGAGCGACGAACGTCTACCGGAAGTGAGGCTTTCTCCCTCCCTTTTTATATGCCTTGACGCTATCAAATTTTCATTGTTAACTTTCTTTTCTCTTTTAAAGACGATTTACCTGAGAGTTTTAACCAAACCACTGCCCAATGATGCAAAAAGTCCACTTCCGGTTGACGTCCGTCGCTTAAAAACGCTGTTGCTTAAGGTCCCTATTGACTCGGTTTCGGGGATAACTCCAACCCGACCTTTGCAATTTCTTAGCGAGCCTGAACCAGGAACCGATTCCTGCCTAAACCAAGTCACATTCAGTAAAGATCATTATAAATTAAAGTAATGTTTTAATTTTTTTGCCAATCTCTTATCCCTCAGAAACCGTCATTAAATGGCGAACCTTTCATTTTCCTATCCACAGATCCCATACTTTGTGAGAACTCCGGGTCCAAAATTTTTTCTTTCGATAAACACCTGATGCCGGGTGATTACGACGCAGTTTGGACCAATCATAGCGCGCAGACTATTTTTGTGGTCGCCCTTTCTCAATCCAAAGCCAGGTTTCTGCTGTAGGCACTGAGGCACAGATTACGTACGTATTATCTATCTCAAAACAGACAGGATAAGCTCATTAGCCAATCATTCGAAGTGGTTGGGTAAGTTTTTATATCTCGTCAGTTTTGATCAAAAAGAAAGTCAAAAAGTGAAAGAGGAGAACTCTGTTATTCGGTTCCTTTGTTTCTTTTGCGGTACCTGTAGAAAGACCCCATAGCCAGGGCTCATCCGGGGTACCAACGCTGTGAGAGACTCGTTACGTTTACTTGTTGTCCCACTCACTCATTTATCTTTCTGTTTTTTTTTTTTTTCATAGGAAGAACCTTGTCTACCTTCAAGTTGGGTACAAAACCTTCAGTTACGAATTTTTCAGACAGAAAGCTCAATATGACAGCGGAGCGCTAATGGGTAAGAATATAAATACAGTCGACCGTCCATAGAAGACCCACTCTCATAAGCGATCACTCATCCAAAACACCAAAATTTTCCCAGTCAAAGCTTTTTAGTTGAACCTCACGTCAAACGATCACCTTATCGCAGTTTCCTCTGCATCATATTTCAATTTGAATTTCGGTGGGAATGTAACAGAGTTAATGACTCATTGCGACTAGAACGGCCATGTCGAAGAATTTTAAAATTTCTCTTAAAGAGTTTTAGGGCTCCCTGATTTAGTATATAATAATGAGTGGCTCCAATCCCTCGACTAATTCTCCATAACTAACCGAAGCTGACAAGAAGAAGAAGAAGAAGAAGAAGAAGATGCGGGCAATATACCATCGATTTGATAGTACATTTGATTGGGAACGAGGTTGATCTATGGTATATTTGATTGAAAACGAGACTGTGCGGGCAATAGACCATCGATCAACTTTGTTTCTAGGCGCGGTGGCCTATTTCATTATTCTCGAATGAACAAAAAGAACGAAGTTCACAGCTATACGAAGACGAAATAGCTGAATTTTTGACTAAAACTGAACGGAAGAAAAGCAAGAATACGCAAAAACATATTGCTCGATGGGCGCTTTTTGAGGAGTATCTGCAAGAAAACATCTGTGTTTACATCCTTGATCTACACGTGTAATTCTCCATTCACACCCTACTCCCCCTCATTTCTATAATTGCGAAATATTTATCAAGAGAGAATGAAGGAAGAGAGCGAATCCTTTGTGTGGACGGACAAAAAGGGAGATTTTCGAATACGATGATGTCATGCATATCACAGCGCATGCCCAGTAAGGGAGGGATGCTATAGTCCTTTGTTTTATCAGTTTCTTGTGGACGGGCGAAAGTGATTCGTATACGATACGTATAACGATGTGGGCGAGGCCTTATTGTAATGTACTTATGTATGTTCTGTGCTTTAGGTGAGATTGGAGGTAACATGGGTCTGTTCCTCGGTTCCAGTATTCTGACGATTTTTGAGTTTGTCGACTTTGTCATTTATCTTTGTTTACGTCGAAACAAGAAAGACAGCTGATTACACAGGAGAGACGATTCACAGGGTTACCCAAGAATGTTCTAACCAGCGCGACTCGCTAAAGGAAAACAAAACACCGCCATTGCGTTCTTACTTAATTCATAAAAGTACGGTTAATTCAGGGAATTAAATAAATTAATAAGATTAAACACCTGCGATCGCTTTTCCCTTGTCTTAACCTTGTTTTAAAAGTTGTGCCCTAGCTTTAAGAGCGAAAAAGCCTTATGAAATGTAGGTAACGTTTTCAGTATAAAGTGGAAAGCGATGCTGTGCGTTTTAGCCTGTTGCAGGCGTTCACTGAGTAAGAAGGCACAGCGCGACGAGAAAAGGGAACGTCACTTACATCATCATCAACAATTGACCACTCCAGAAAACACCATAACATACCATAATACTCTTTCTTTGTCACCCCAAAAGTTTGCATAAGCATTGTTTTCAGTTTCTCTTGGGACCTTTTTAACTCCCAAGAGAAACTGAAGACAATGCTTATGCAAAATTTTGGGGTGACAAAGAAAGAGTATTATGGTATGTTATGGTATTTTCTGGAGTGGTCAATAGAGAGCTTAATCAACGACGACGGCCGCGACGGCGACGGTTACGAAAACGTCACTTAAAAGGTGAATTGGCGCTGCTTCAAACTTCATTCTATCTCGATTCAACTCGCCAAATGTTGGCAGTCTTTTTTTGGAGGTAAATACTAAAAGATTGTATCGAAGTTCGGGAAAAAAAAAAAGAAAGTCGTTGACTTGTGTTCACGTCCTCCACAAAAAGTGAAATTAGACATTTTTACGATGCAGTAGTGCAGTGACGACTGAGAAAAGGGTGATGCATGTGCATAGTTTTTGTTTTGCTAATCTAAACCTATGGAGCGTTTTCACATGACGTCACCGCGACCATATTGATGTTCCAAAACAACTAGTAATAGTTGATACTACAGCTGCCCCCGCTCCGTATATAGTATCCTTGCTCCTTGTGTAGCAACCTGAAATATACCGTTTCATAATGAAGATGTTCACATATATTCCATACAAAAGGTGAGATAAATACAGGAAATAAACGCAAGGTTCCATGCACAGTTTCGGTTCGATTTACACAGCTTTGATCAAAACATTCTCTACTGACTGTATATTTGAACGGTAAGTACTGTCCTTAATATACGCGTGAGTTACTAGGGTGCCTCCTCGGGATTTCGCCTCTGGGCGAAATCCCTGCGGGGGTAATAAAACGGCGACCATGTTGGTGTTCCAAATCAATCCTGTGGGATTTGAACTCTTTTCTTACGTTTCTTACGCTTTCTTTTGTGCCATTAAATTTGCATAGGTGCTGGCCACGTGAGTGAAAACGCTCTTTTTCTTTTTTGCCGTTCTCGTTGAGGTCGCCGTCATCGTTGCTTAAGCTTTCTTTTGACAGCAAGGCAAGGAAACTGGGGCGAGGGACGAGTATCCTGCTAGCAGCCGTTCTTTATGACGACAAAAGGAATGACTTTGTAGTAGATTTAGGGCCGAGGGGCGACGTAGTAGCTTGTTATAAAACATTTTTAAATGTCAAACTAATCTCCCTGTTTCAACTCGTCAGCCTCCTAGCTCACTGGATCGTACAAACTGCTCCAATTTGGTGAAATTTATCTCCGTTCAATTCTAGTAGCCTCAGTCGCGAAAAAAATTGAATGTCAAGGTGGTTAAGAGCTCTAAATTAAACGTATTCCCATATTTTCAAAATTTCCCCATTTATCTATGTCTTTAAACTTCGGATAATTCCGGATATTGTTATCATTTATACAAGAGCCAGCTGGAAGTAAATTGAATTTGAAACGTAGAGATCAGAAGAGAAGAGAAAAGATTTAAAAGGTTTTAAAATGGTTTAAAGGCTTTTTTATAGTGGAAAGTGCACTTAGCTTATCCAGCTAGTTTAGAAACAAATTATTCAGATACAACTGCACACAGGATTAAAAACCCCAACTGGCAGGAGGCAACCAGTTGGCTATTTACAAGCGCGGCCGAGGATATGAACTCGGGACGACCGAGAAAAAATCCAGCAATTGGTCAGAGCGGGACTAAGACCCGGGACCGGCGGATGGTGAGTCCGACGCGCTGAACATTCGGCCATGCTGCCTCTCCTATAAAGAGAAGAGGAGAGGAGAGGAGAATAAAACTCTGCTGCCGAAGAAACTGGGGCCATTTTTTCTGCCTGGTCACCATTTTCATATCAAAGACTTCGCGGTTACCTCGCTTTGAAAAAATACCTTTTAGGCAGCTCGGAAATCATCAAAGTACGTGCTACTTGAGGTAAAGCAAATTAAAGCTCGTACATTTTTCTGTAAAAAGAGATAATCTATATAGCTACTAGTAGAAGAGGACCCTGGAAACGGGATGAGCTCTTTTTCTATCTCCCCAGTCTTCCCATTACACGCAGCGGCCCTATGCGGAGGAGAGAGATCTCCTACCACTTTAATTTTTTAGCATGTGTCGCAGTCACATTCAATTCAACCCCGGCTAGCACCTCTGAGAAGCAGCGCCGATATCCTTGTTGTGGGCTCTTAAAGGACTTAACGAATAACCAGAAGTGCGTTTCGAATTTTATCTTGATTGGGAAATCGACAATGACTTTTTTGAACAGGCCAGTCATGGCGTGTACACAAATCCTTGTACACAAGTGGGGGCCAACAGAATTACAAGGATTTCGGCGCTGTTTCGCAGACGGACTTTACCAGTGTTTAGTTTCGTCTGTGACGCAGGCTACTTTTTTGTCTGGTTGATCTTATCCGTTGCTTTTTCATCCCCAATTAATAAAGGTTTTGCTTACGTCCTCAATATCGCTTTCAATGTCTTGCGTACTATACTTCTTGGATGAGCGGCTTTTGTTGAAAGCCTTTTCTCAAGGTCAAAAATCGATTTTATAGAAAGATAACTTTATTATGCCATCGAGATCTTAGTGACTTATTGTTATTATTATTATTATTATTTTAATTTAATGTTCGCGTGTTTAGCCTGTACACAGACGTTGTTTAATTTTTCTTTTCGTTCTTTTCCAAAACATCGGCGAACTTGCCAGAACGAGGCTATTTTCTTCTTCCCCAACCCCTACCCTCCTTGCGCTGGCGGTCAATAAATCCCCAGCGGTTTTTATTTTATCACGCGCGTTCGACTAACTTTGAAGAGAAAAAAGAGGGTCGTCTGTGAACAGGCTAGTGTTTGACTCTCCATTGCAGTAAATTGAGACTAGCTGTCACGCGCAGCTGTATATTTACAGAGTAATGACCGTTTTTCACTTACTCAAGAGGAATACAGCAATGAACTCACGTTCATTATCGGACCATTAAACAAAACGTTGATTACTAAACACAAAACAGTATTGTTTGATATCATCACTAAGACTAATTGCTTACAAAAATTTAACCTAACGCTGCCCGGCACTTGTTTTTAAATTGTATATTCGAAAAGTAATGTAATTTAGACTCGCAAAAAGATCCTTGTATTATTTAATATTACATGTTAACATTTATTTCGTTTGGTTGTCGCTTGTCTTTGTTTTATTTGACAAAGCTCGCAATTTCTCTGAAAAGAAATCGCAAACTGGGAAAATCCAACAACATACGTCATCACATACGGCGGTTTTCTCATTTTAAAATAATAATTGACAGCTAGCTATATAGGACAAGTAAAATAAATTATTGTAAGTATGCTGTACGAATGGACAGCACAACCCCCATAGCATCAAAACAAACAATTCAAGTTATTAAAACTGCACACCTGTCCCTTTTTTTTTGTTGTTGATATTTTATCCCCCATGAGTTTCTTTTTACTCATGTACATAAATTTTAGATGGTGGTGTGTGGTCAAAATATTCAAGTTAGCTTTTCCCCTTTCTCTGCTTTCAACAGCGGCCCGTCAATTTTTTTAGAAAATATTTAAATATGAACAACACAACAAAGAATCAGAAAATCTTTCTGATTGATCCAATGGATGATGATGAAATTGAAGAAATTTTGGGATTCAGTCCTGAATACGACATCTTCCCTCTAGTTTTGACAGTTGCAATCGTGGTTTGTAATACACCGGTGTTATGTCTGATTATAGGAGTGAAACCTCTCCGAACAGTTGCAAACTTTATCCTTGGAAGTTTGGCTTTTTGCGACTTGCTCAGTGGAGTGCCAGGAATACCGCTATATTTGGCGTGCAGTGCGGTTCAGACTACAATATTATGCAGTATCACTCAAGTACTCTCAAAGTTCTTCTCCATTTCAATTGTATTACATCTCGTCTTAGTGTCCATTGACCGTTATGTTGCTGTTACTCGAGCTATGCGTTACCGCTCCTTAGTCACGAAACAAAAAGCGTTCTTTTTGCTGTTCTTTGTGTGGACTGCAGCTGCATTCGTCGCGCTGATTCAGTTGTCATGGATTGGTTTTGATGTTGATGTTAATGAAGAAAGTGATGCTTTCACCATAAAGATAAGTATCATCTACGACGTTGTTTGTATTGTCCTGTTTTTTACCCTACCGCTTCTAGCCATGGCATTCTGCTACTGGAAAATATTTATTGCTCTAAAGAAACAGCTGCGCGCAATAAAGAAGAACATCCCAGCATCCATGCCTAGTTATCACTCGAACGCGCAGGAACGGCGCGCTGCTCTAGCCTTCATCGGGATGATCGCCATTTACATCTTTTGCTGGCTTCCCTTTTTCATGCTCAATCTCCAGCACCAATTAGGCGACGAATTTTTCACTCTTCCCATTCCCGTTGAATATGCGGTATTTTACTACCCGAGGTTTTTAAACTCTGCTTTGAATCCATTGCTTTACGTAGTTTTCAAGCATGACTTTCGGCAAGCAGTCCAAAAGCTACGAGGGAAAGAACAAGGAAAGAAAAGATCTTCCACACTAAGTTTACAGAATACTATTGGAAGAAGCTTTCCAGCAGCGTCAAGTCTCCGTAGCGTGCGAACAGCCAGCTATTAAGCAGAGCCATGTTTAATGAGGTAAACGGCAGACCGTGGCTATGTTTCCATAATATCTATCCGATATGTGATAGATATGTGAGAGATCTGCGCGGCGCAGCTTCGCTATGTTACAGAAATTGAGCCTAAATCACCGTAAGTTCTTTTGTGTTGGTTTTTGTGCCGACACGAAACTTTAATGGCAAAGCATGCACACCTATCCGATGTGATTATCCACTTTAGGGATCGAGCGTCGCGACGGAACTTCGCTCGGTTGTAGAAATCGCGTCAAAATCACCGTTTTCATGTGTGAAGAGAATCCCTATCCAGTGGGGCTTTCGTGCTGGCACAAAAGGTATCCGGTATAGTATTAATATAGCTTTAGAATACGTACATCAGTCGCCCCTCACTGCTCCTCGTCTCTCCCCCCGCGGCCGGCGACGGGGACCGATGAAAGGCGATTCTATTCGCAGGCTATAGTTTGTTGCGATAAATCAGTTGCTTACGCCTGCTTATTATTGCTTTTATTTCCTCTGCTGATTTCTAATAAGGTACGACTCACAGCACTTCATATGAATTACGCAAAATTTCTGCAAGAAAGTTGTGTCAGTTATGCACCGCATGACTCTGATGATGACTCCAATCGACCGTCGCTTGTCAATGTCTTTTAACTGCAGATCAACAGGAGCTGTAGCCTCAAGACGTCCAGAACTAGACGGCCATTTCCTGACCATAGTCTAGAACAAACTATAAAGAGCCCGAGGGATTAATCAGCGCTAGAACTGACAGGACCCTTTATCTCAAACTTTCTGTACTTATATCATTAAGTTTATGCAGGCAGCGGATTAAAAGTATTTGAAATAAAACAGTACTCTTCTCTTAACTGACCGATGAACTTGAAAATTTAAGTTCTTAGATAGCTGGAAAAAAATGTTTTGTTAGCCATATTCTTAATTAAATTCGACTTCAGATTCAAAATGTAAACTAAATATTCAGCTTCCGTTTGAGCGACTTGTACATTAATTAATTGTGCTATATTGAAAGCATATTACATGACCCATGTTTTAAACTCTGCCTTTAAGTGAAACGGATTAATACCTAAAATTAAGGTCAAGCTTGTAACTGCTCAGTATTTAGCAATATGTAGAAAATAAAACTGATTTTATAATCCAGTTATGAGTTTTCTGATTACCATAATAACCCTTTTCAATTTAGTTGGAAAACAGAAGCCAATACTTTCAAAAAAAGTTCAGAATGAACTGTTTCTCACTCACAAATGACTTTATACCCTAGTCAGGCTGCATCTTCTAAAATGTTTTTAATACAGTAATATCTCGACAAATTTCCCAAGGAGACTTATTTTTTCCTGCCATTTTTTGAGAGGAGAGCTCATGTATGGGAGAGAGGGAGGGGAGACTTTTTAAACTGGAGAGGACACAATGAATTCGTGAATGAAATCAAAATCACGTATGGTGACAAAATCATGTATAGGGCAGTCAATGACTCTCAACAAGAAGAGGTAAAGGGGGAAGAGAATGCATCCGTCATACACGCCATTTTTTACAGGTAATTCGTCTCGAGATATGAGTGAGTTTACGTAACAGGACAGCAGGAAAAAGAGGACGGCAAAACGCTTGTGCGTGACACACGTGACAGGGCTATTACTTCCGTGTTTTGTCTTAATCTTCACTTAACATTAATATTTTCTGGTCTTTTACAAAATGATCTATTTAAAGGAAGGTGAAGTTTGGCGGAAAGTTGTTTCAAGCGAAATATTCTCCTTCTTGTCACACAAGGTTTGCTCTCTTCTTTCCTCCCCGTGGGCCTGTTGCGTAAGTTCACTATTTTAGAACTGCTCCTAGACATGCAGCTGGTCTAAAGTGGATCAAGAATGAAACCCAAATCCCAATTTATGGATGTCTAGTCAAAACGTTACAATTTTGTTATAGGATATGTTTTCTATTTTTCTTCGCTCGGGCTCCGTACTCGCTAGAAAAATAAAAGACCGTAGCCACTTAATTCATCGAACTATTTTTATTTTATTCTTAGGTTGCACGTGACGTCACCAAAAATCAAACTAAGAAACTATCGATTCTTCTGAGTTTCTACTTTCACGAGGTATTACAGTACCTAAACATCTTTACATAAACAAATTTTTGGTTCGAAAGGGTTCTTCGTTTTGCGAGAGAGGACGCTTGAATTTCCAGGCTTTTGCGTGACGCGGCATTTTGCTGGTGGCCGGGAAAGCCTTATGTGGGTTAAAAACATTACCGTTTTTGGGAGATTTTGCAATCTAAACATTCCTTGTCTCAGAATAAATATTACTGTAATCTGTATGAGTTCCTCAAGCGAAGAATTTACGCATTAGTAAGAAAACTCGAAAACAGATGTTTCTGTTGGTTTCCGGCGGCCATATTGGTGTTCCTGAAAGGGACACCAACATGGCGTTTCCATACAAAGCTTTATAAATTTAGGTAAACCGTTTTTCCCAATATCTCGCAATTGAAATATTTCACAGACCTGATTCTTGGCAAGGGCTTTTGTATATTTATCTTTTTTCATTTCCCAGATTCTAGTCCTTCTGTATTGAATGGTTTGCATTTTTATTTTTCATTGCGTGACAGTGCAAGCCGAGAATTTTGATATCAGTAAAAAAGATATGAAAACACCTTTTTACTTTTGTTTACTCAATGTATAAATTAGTGCACGCGTCCTTTAATTTCAGGGGTGTAAGCGAGCTATGAAGTTTGTGTATGTATAGTCTATGTACAAGCCAGGATGGTGGTACATTATATGTACTCATACACAACCCAGCTTCCTTGTCGCTAGTGTCCGCCGCTGGTCGTAATTTTCTCCTTCATTTCATGACGTCAGATCGTCCTTTGTAAAAGCATACACGTCTGGCTTATCATGATGAAACCACGGGGAAACATATGGATCATTATTTCTTTTTTTTACTTCTAACGACCTGCATTTCTTCTGGCGATCAATTAAATCAGCGAGGGATTGGTAAGCATAGCATGCCGTCATAACATCCTATTGCTAAGTCATCCATCTTCCGAAACTGAAAATTTCACTTAGGTACAATGGATTGTCCAGATCGATCCAGTCACAAATTCGGAATTTAAATTACATTTCTCTGAAGTCTGATAAAAATTCATCTCAATCAAAAGCAACTTCGCTTGAGCTGTCTTACAATACCAATCTATTATTCCTATACTGGCACGCTGCAGTAAATCGTTCGAATAATGAATAAACCCGTTTTCTTGCTTGTTATGACACGTCCATGACCCAAACATATTTTTTAGTGGTCTTTTTAACTGACTAGCATTATATCGCCTTACTGGAAGTTTATCTTGATCCAGAAAAGAGAAAAGTTATGAAGCCATTTTCTCAAGCTAATCAGAGCAACTTTGAACACTGAAAATTTGAATATTAATCTCCAGACAACACTGGTCAGCTTAAACAATGTTTTGTTTGCCTCACGTCAATATTTTGGCCTCAAAATGACCTGGGCAATGCATGAGACTTGTTAGTTTTAAAAATAACATTCCGGTTTCTGAACAGTTTTACGCAATATGAAACGATTTTTACTTTGACCCGTTGAAACAAAAATCTCTTTGTTAATGATATATGAAATGAATCATATATCATTGTTATTCGCAATTGTTTTGGCGGTCACGCGTCGATTCACTCATTGATCGAGTGACACTTGCACCTGTATTTTTACCACATGGCGCGCGCTTGTCTGACTTGCATCACGTACTGGCTGACGAACCTATATCATATTCAAGCCTTTTTGCCAAGAACTACGTGTCATACCGAAAAGGAAGTTGTCATTTGCATTTTCGTGTTACATTTAGGCTTTGCTATCGGTCAAGCTTGACGCGTTGTGCCTTGCAAACTTTGCTTCTAACAACAAGTCAAAATTAAAACTAATACTAGGAGTAATCGGAGCTTAGGAGAGTGCGTTCGATATGTTTGTTAGGCGTACAGGTAGCGGTTGAGGGGGAAGGGTGGTTGCAATATAGATAAATATGATTAAGGCATATTTTGAACGTAAGGTTTGCGTACAGCGAAACCTTTATTTAAACTGTGTATTATTATTATAAGAAGGTTTTGAAAAGGTATCATATGGTTCGGTGTCAAGCGGTCAGTATAAAATATGGACTGCGGACTGCGGACTGGGTATAAAACACGGACTAGGTTTAAAATGCGGACTGCGGACTGAGTATAAAACACGGACTAGGTATAAAATACAGACTACGGACTGAGTATAAAACACGGACTAGGTATAAAATGAAGACTACGGACTGAGTATAAAACACGGACTAGATATAAAATGAGGACTACGGACTGAGTATAAAACACGGACTAGGTATAAAACGCGGTCTACGAACTATGAGGTAAAAATGAGAGAAACGGAAAGCGGGCTTGCATGAAACAGTACCAGCTCCGTGCCTCACACAAAAACATTCCGTAAGCCGGTCACCAGTCTATATTCTCCTCATGTGGAGAAGGAAAGCATACTGCACGGACAAGGAAGGTTATGCCGCCATTCAAGGCAACTGAAATTAAACTCTGAATTTTATTAAAAGAAGGAGTTAGAAGAGAACCAATCAGAGAAGCACCGAATAAAAAGAATAGTATTGGTGTTAGCCGAGTCAGAGTAAAATTCCTAAAGATGCCTCTATTCCGTTTCAAATAAAGCCTTGGGAATATGAGAAAATGAAGAACTCAGACGAGAAGGTCAACATAGGGGCATTCCGCGAGGTAAAAAGTAGTATTTAGGGGGGAGGGATTACTCACCCATACGTGAATAACAACCGAAATGAATCATCCAACCCAACGTTATATTCTACGCGATGATTATGATGACATGATTTACACCCTGCTCCTGAACCCCGGAAGGGTGTACTCCTAGGAATTTTTTGGTGGGGTTATGCTCCCTGGTTCTCTAAATCCTTACCCTGTTTCAGAATAAAAAATGTCATTTTCCACACCACTTTTCAGACCTGATCTCTAAAATCCATACCCATTATCAGACCTGGCCTAATTTAGCCTGTTCCATGCAGGCTCTCAGATAAAGAGGAGACTACCCAGTTTCCTCTCGTTTTATTTTCGCGCTGTCTCAATTTAGCGGACCCAACTATCTCAGAGCCTGGAACAGGCTAGGCCTGATTAGGCAGAAATTATGTCATCATTATAAATTTATAGATTAGAGCGCAACAGTAGATCATTCTCTCTAGAGCGCAAACAAAAAATTCTTCAAATGCATTTCAAATTCGCATATTTCTATTTCGTTCTTATTCATTTAGAACTGAAAACGATAAATACATTCGTACACGTACGCTCCCGTATTTTCCTCGAAAACCATATCCGATTCCAAAATAGGCAAAGTGTTTTCAGACAACCAAAACGGCCCATAAACCATACCCTTTAGGGCGGCAAATAAGTATATGGATTATATAAGAGAGTACCCCCCCGGGTTTTGACCCCTTTCATGATTGTTGGAGACCAAGACCATGTCTAAAATGGGTGAAGAAAATAGCATTTTTGTCAGGCTCTTGATTCAGAGAACCTCCACCAAGAATTCTATTTTATTCTCAGTCCGAAGCCTGCAGTCCGCGTTTTATACCTAGTCCGTGTTTTATACCCAGTCCGTATTTTCCAGTCCGCGTTTTATACCTAGTCCGTATTTTATACCCAGTCCGCAGTCCTAGTCCGCAGTCCGCAGTCCGTGTTTTATACTGACCGCGGTGTCAAGTGCTTGTAATCGGAGGAGACATTGGCCATAGTGTGTCGGATGTGCAAATAAAACATTTTGTTTTACTGGCGCGATTACAGGGCGCAGTTGCTCATAGGCCCTGAACCCGGTATTCTTTTTCTTTCTTCAAAAACATTTCTTCGGATAATTTTCTCTGTTATTTTAAAGTTTTTCCTAACAAATAACATAGAGTTAAAGTGTTCGTTTGTCCGGTGCCAAAAATATCACAAGTCATGATCAAATGGCGCCGCCGAGCTTCACATCTCGGTAGATTTACTTTGTGACACAACGGCCGCCGATCTACACAACTCGATGAATTTACTTCACATCTCGGTAGATTTACTTTGTGACACAACGGCCGCCGAGCTACACAACTCGATAAATTTACTTCACATCTCGGTAGATTTACATTGTGGCACAACGGCCGCCAAGCTACACAACTCGGTAAAATTACTTCACATCTCGGTAGATTTACATTGTGGCACAACGGCCGCCAAGCTACACAACTCGGTAAAATTACTTCACATTTCGGTAGATTTTCTTTGTGGCACAACGGTTGCCGAGCTACACAACTCGGTGGATTTACTTTGTGACAGAACGGCCGCCGAGCTACACAACTCGGTAGATTTACTTTGTGGTACAACGGCCGTGGAAGAAGAAAGTCGACTAAACGACGTTTAAACCGGTCGTAGGACACAGAGTGGCTATGAAATAAAGGTAAGGGAACTTTTTGAATCATTGATTGGAAGCCATCCGATTTTAAGTGCATTCCGAAAGTTCTTAACATAGTGAGCGAGTACATAAGGGGGTGTTTACATGACACCGGGGCGACTTTCGCCCCGGAGCGAGTTCACTCCGGTTCCCTCTCACGGCTCTATATTTGTTTACATGATACTGCCACAAATTTCGTGCTGGCGCGAGTCACCCCGGCGCGAGTTCACCCCGGTTCTTGTACCGGGGCGAGAATTTCACTCCGGTAGGAAATCTCGCAACGGTATCATGTAAACACGAAACGACCACCCGTTTCGGTGTGAAATCGGTCTGCCGGTAGACTGGAACGGGTAGCGCATGCGTAATGTTCGCGATTTTGAATCATACGTGCATTTTATCAACATGAAGTGTACCTTCAAATAACGAGATGTGAAATGACCCAGTCATCATGTAAACGCGATACGAAATAAAAAAGTCATGTCGGTATGAAACTCGCGCCGGTGCGAGTTTTCTCATGTAAACACCCCCTTACTTGCGGCAGCAAACTGAACTCGTTGCAAACGGCGAAGTAAGAATTGTGGTAGAGGGTAAAAAACCAGATCGGCATAATCTAGTTTTGACAAAATCAATGTTTCTGCCAGTTGCTTTCTAAGCTCATATTTGGCGAGATAGCTCAGTTTTCTTAGTGTTGATAGAGTGGCGTAGCATCCAGATACCGTGTGCTTGGTGTGATCGTCCCACTTAAGATGTTCATTGATGTGAACTCCAAGCAGTTTGCAAGATTTAATACGTTCTAGTTTATAACCACTGACTTTGATGTTAGGATCATACTCGTCGAGGCGATGTACTCTGAACATTTGCGGGGTGGATAGGATCATAACCTTGGTTTTGTTGTTGTTAAAGACGAGGCTACTCTCCTTAGACCAGACACTTAGTTTATTAGTTGATTGGTAGATAGTGTTTCTACAGTTATTTAGGTCAGATATTTTGGCTTGATCGTAGATTGTTGTGTCGTCCTCATATTGGAAGCATTTGATATTTACGTTCTCCTGAAGATCAGCAAGATACATATTGAATAACACAGGGCCCAAGATGGAGCCTTGGGGAACCCCAAAATTCACGTTTTTAAACTCTGAGTACGTGTCATCGATCGTTTTGAACTGGTCCTGTTCAAAAAGTTGATGTGCTAAATTGTGTAAATCACCGGACCTCAGCAAAATATAAATGAATAAATAAACATAAAAATGAAATTAGTACATGATTTAATCGTTACCAGTGGCGAAGTGGTAGTCGTGTAGAGGATATTTATTATAACTACATTTTCCTGCTCGGGACAATGCCAAACAACTGTTACCATAGACGACGATGTGGGCGCCTTTATTTGTGTAAATGTTTTTTAGAGAGAAACAGTAAATGAATCAGTGGGGTTAATAAACTTTAGAAACAGTTGCCTATACAGGTGGCCTTTGCGTCAAGGTGGCCGGTGGCTGGTGCATGGTTGAAATGATTACTTTTCTATCTTTTGCACAGTATTTTAAATGTTTATTACCGCTGCATCCCGCATTAGGTAGATTAGTGAAAATTAAATTCAAAGCCATAAGCCAGGGGCGTAGCTACCTGTCCGCACGATAATAGAATTTTTAAAAAAGGTAATTATTAAAAAAGTAAAAAGACAATAAATAACAATAACACAGGACATCCAGACTTACAACAGCCCATTAGAAGCCAAATTGTAAGGATTTGTATGCGAATTTACTGCAAGATCGATAAAACGGTTAAAATGCTATAAACAGCCATTAACATGTACATACCTCATAAAGAGTTTTGTCTGTGTTGTTTTTGTTGTCCGGGCTTTTAGCCAATTTTAATGTTTTCGTTCCTCACCTACTAAGAAGAAGACAAGAGAAAACTCGGCTGTCCTACCCTGCCCGAAGAAAAAGCTCCAAAAAATTACCCTCTTTCCACTTCAATTGCTCCAAATGTTCGTTTGAGCATAGACCGAAGTTTTTCCTTCCTTGAAAACGTCAATTTAGTTCCAAACATTTGTTTTTATGAGGTTTGGACGTGAGAATCATAAGGGTAAAGTTAGGAGATACGCAAATTCGGTGTTGCCGCTGACCAGCCCATAGAGCCTTCCAATCAGTGGATTTGTGGTTGCGTTGCATTATGGCACTCACAAGCCAGTCTTAAATAATTTACCTCTTTTGTAAGACATGATCAGAGGCTTGTTACAGATTGTTTCCAGAAGAGGCTTATCTTCTATTAGACTTCAGTTTTCCAGTTGGGTGGTATGTAGTAATGAAAGTCAGTTGTCTCTCTACTTTTCCCTTTTTTTTGAGGACCGAACGATTGTCCTGAGTCAAACAAAACTGGTCTTTGACAGCCATCTTTCAATTAATATGTGTTAAGATACCCAGCCCACGTGCCCCTAGGTATAGTTTAAAGTCTGCAGAGTTCTATGCCATCTTGTTGTTTCACCTTTGATAAAATCCGCACTCTTTACCCAGGAGAGTTGCAACTTAGTTACGTAATTTAATAGACAACAAAAACGCTAAGGCTTAAAGGCACCCTCATATCTCATAAAGTCCTAACTAAAGAAGAGCGAAGGCGGGGGGGAGGGGGGGAGGGGGGGAGGGGAGGGAATTGGAAAATTGTGAATACCTCATGAAAAATCCTGGCTACGCCACTGGTAAGATTCTGGTTTAAAAATGTACACACCGGACTAAAGATACATTATCGCTGGTGGAAATGGGACCTATTTTCTTAACCACGGTGCGTTTGCTTGTTTCTTTGCGAGTAGAGTTCTTTTTTCAAGATGACATGTGCTTTGATTTCTTTCTAACATAACCCTTCAACAATCTTGTTTTAGTCCTAGGAAAAAGGAAAGTAATATCCAGAGGCAAATTATGGAATATCCAAGGTAAACGTTGTTAAACGTCACATCTCGTTATTTCTGTATGATGTATGGTTCAATCCACTTTACACAAAAAAATAATTATCATTGTATCGTGCTGGAACAATGCCAATGTATTACATATGTTGATTTTCAGTTTTGTGACACGTGATCCTCCTCTTGAAGATTTGCCTTTTCCAATACCACAGGTTTGTGTCAATGATTTCATTGAAATACATGTAGATTGATTCAGTGAATGCGAAACTTCTACCG
Source organism: Porites divaricata (assembly GCA_038088405.1). NCBI lineage: Eukaryota > Metazoa > Cnidaria > Anthozoa > Scleractinia > Poritidae > Porites > Porites divaricata. The sequence continues at coordinate 4,525,258 of JBBMOI010000019.1, read as the reverse complement.
AAACGTTCTTAAGTTGTTGCAAAAATAAATGAATAAATATAGAAAAAATCTTCAAAAAGATTCAAACTTCTTCTTCTTTATCATCTTCTTCTTTTTAATAGTCGGCGTTTGCCTGATAGATATTTCACAAATCAGGTAAAGTACAAACATTTCAGTGGGATAGACTTCGTTAGTTAAATATGAATTTGCGTGCATAAATCCACATAAACAGTGCTACTATGGACAAATCTCAGAAAGCTGCTGTAACAAAACGAGCTACAAACTACAACGAGGTGTTATCAAATTTGCGTTAGCTATCTTTTGCCTTCTTTTGCCCAAATTATATAGAGATAAATTATGAACTGAAGATAGAAGTATTGTTAAAAATATTCCAACATTGGCAAGTAGTGTTGGAAGAAAAACAATCCGGCCAAGTTGAGCTAATATCTCTTTGAGTCCCGCAAGTGAAAGTTTTTTTTTGGCCATATAATAAATCCTTTATTGAGTAAGCTCGTTCTGTCCAGATGCTGAAATTGGCCTTGCTACTTTTGGTCTTTTATCGACTTTGACTTTGTCTTAGTCCATGAAAACGCAAAAAAAAAAAAGACCGTTTTAGTGAATATCAAGCCATCTTGACCTCATGCTTGGTCAATAATGCATATATATTACCATCTTCAAATGCGCATTATCTCATGGTGTTCAGGTTCTTAAGATTTCAGCCCAAAGAAAGTTAACATCTTTTGTCTTCCCGGCTTTTATACATCAGGCTCTTTATGCATCTGTTCTCGTATCACCCAACATCGATGATACCCTGTCCAACGCTGAACAATTTATGGTTGTTAGAGATTATCGCACAGCCGCAGCACTCTTCACTGTAGCAAAACAGCGACTTGGAGATCTGGCTTCTCCTCAGACGGTGGCTGATTTGTTGTGCAAACGAGCTGAATGTTTACTTCTCATGGTAAGCTGGGTGTTTTTTAAGATGTTTAACATTCATTTAAAGAACGTGATGCCAACCATACAACGTAAATTATATTATATAGAAAGGACTGATGGAAACGTAATTGTGGACGCGTGTGGTACTTCAGACACGTAAATTTTATTCCCTACAAAACAAGTACAGCTAAGTAAGTAAAGCTAAGTACAGCTAACGAAACGATAACACAAAAGATTGCAGCAGCTAGGTAAACTTACAGATGAAAGGAACGCGGGATGAGCACACAAAGAGCTTAAGGTGGCTCCCTAGAGTAAATTGGCCGTGCGCAGCCTGAGCACTAGTATGGCGCGAGCTTTAAAATCCGCGCGACGTCCACGCAAAAATTAAAACAAATATGGCCTCGCAGTTTCGAAATATTCCACCCAAAAAACTTTATTAACTTTCTGTTGAAGCTCATTGTGCAAAAAGTTTGATTAGTGTAGGTCAAACATTTATGAGAGGAGACAATGTTACACCGGTTACAAGTCACTATCGATCTCCGTAAGAATAAATTGTGTGCAAAAACAAAGCAGAAATTTTCCAAAGACATCAATTCTTTCGCTTCAAAAGTAGACAAACGTTAAATAGTCGAAGTAAATGGTGGGTGGAAACTTTACTTAGAAAACAAAGAAGTAAGTACACTAAATTAGAAGGAAGCAATGTTGCTGTTTCTGGCCTTTGGTTTACGGTCAGTGGAAAGATCTGAAAGATCGAGCCAATTCCCGAACAAACACAGAAGATTGTCTTCACTGGTGGAGCTCCTCGGTCACTTTATTTCTCTTAAATTTTATTTGATTTAATTATTCTAGAAGTGGCTTTAAGACAAGATAACGGGGAGTGTAAATTTTTGTTTTGTTTTGCCGACTCTATTACATTGTTTTAAAAACTTATCAGAAAAAAGGTTTCCCACGTAATTTGCATCCTATCGAAGGAACCTTTCCATCGACGAACCAACATGCTTGTATTTTTTCTTGTTTCAAACGTCCTTCAACGCACATGCAAGAAGCAATAGAAAATGTTTTTGCACAACGAGAAATAATCTTTACTCACAGATTGACCCTTGAAAAAAGCAATAGTTGTCCGTCGAGACCTACGGTCTTGTACGTGTAGCTGAGGACAATGGACATGATGTACGATTTATAGATCGGCGCCATCTTCTACAGCAGACTTTTAAAGAAAAACTTCGCCGTCGAAATTATCCCTGAAGAAGAACAAGGTTGAAAAAGCATCCGGAAGTGGGCTGACATTTGAAGATCTGCAAACAGTGTACAGCAGATTAGGAAATGAAGGGCTTATTGCGATCCTTGTACCGTCTTCATCTCCGACGATCGCCATCCTCACGAGTGACCACCACGGTTCGAATTTTAACTACAATAGTCAAGTACTTCGGAGAAAACATCCTGTGTTAGGTGAAAAATTGAATCCGCTAACTCTCCTTTCTCAACTGGCGAGATATCACCGTAATAATACTAATAAACGGCTTCAAAACAATGGCTTTCGTACTCTTCAGAGAAACCACATGTTCTCAGTAGCTTTGTGCATTATGCGCATGCGGGCGTGATGGCTCGCGCGCGTATTTTGCTCACACGACCCCGAATCACGCGTGTGTTTCGGATTTTTGTGACGTCAGCGCAGTTAATTAACCGTGAATTTCTCGCGTTTCCTTCGGTAAATTTTTTTAAAAATCACCTCATTTCTTAACAGTCGCAGAACCTTTGTACTGTCATTTTTTTGTCAAAATCTGTAAGAGCTAAACTCTTCTATTAAGAAAAATTACAAATTTCAAAATATTGGCAAAACCGTCTTAACGATCCCAAGTTTTTTCCACTTTAAAATGTTAAGCAAAATCATTAATATAAAGAGGCAAAGTTTAAAGACATTTCACCGCGAGAAATTGGAAATATTAAGGAAAAATGGGCAAAAATGACAAAATTACTGCCTGTTTAAGGATGTGATGTTTCCATGGCAACGGTCTTAATCCAGAAAACTGAAACTTGAAAAAGGAGCCTTCTTATATGGGTAACCTTAGCGGTGAATCTCGTGAACAATATCGCAAAGACAAAGTAACTAGATTTCCTTCTGTAACGTATGCTTGATAGCTCGGATTATTAGTAAATACTCTAGGGAGCCACCTTAAATCGGTCCGCGTACAGCCTACAATGCCTACCAAAGCTGCTTGCCAATTACGCTTCGCTTAGCGCACCTGATTCCACAAGAAGTCAACAATGATATCACTGAAATAGTTTAAGAGAACTTAGTTTTCGAATTGACATCCTTTTTTTCGTTTTTTCATCATGATTTTCGCTTGACTATTTATTGGTCAGTATGCTTGTGTGTTCCCTGTTACAAGTTCGCTATTATATTACTACAAGAAATTGGAGATTAATAAACTTATCATCTTTAACTGATGTTGTTTCAGAATTATGTTCAACACGTTATACGAGATTGCCAAGTAGGTGGGTATCATTTAGATAAATAAAATCACGTTTGACTGGCAAAGAACACTTGCCCACGACAGCTTTTAATTGTAATGTCAAATTAGGCAAAGTCACTCTGGAGACGCCACCGGTGACTTTGCGCGTTTATCGCAATAATTAACACCCTCAGAAGCCTATTTAAGACTTCTGACACCTTTGACGATTTTCAAGTTTTTATAAAGATGGGTGACTGTCATCGAAACTGTCAGCATCATAAGACTTTTCTTGGCTATGCTTTGAGCACATTTAACAACACAATATTTAAATAGATGCTAACTTTACTAGCCTGATGAATTTCTTCAAGAAGAAAGTAGATAGAGTAATTTCTTGGATTCCGTACTATTTAACAATTGTTTTAGATTATTCGACAAAATGAAAGTATTGATCAATTTCCGACTCCGAAACATCAAAAAATCTGGCTGCCATTTTGAAAACTTCTAGCCTTCAACGTTATAATCACCGCACGGTGATTATAGCGGGATAACGCGAAGCTCCTAGCCAATCAAAGCGCTCTATTTTCGATAATCATCAATGTAATTATACTAATAGTATTTAGTAAAGCATTTTTCAAGTACACTTGGCGTGTCTTATAGAACCCACCTAAGCACTTCAGTTTAAAGCGGTACTATGACACTTTATGAAGACATTTCGTAAAGCACCGTTATGCAGTATACCCTATATACCCTAGTATATACCTCTTTACTTGAACATTTCAATTCTATTTCGACAGGTTTGCTTGCACCTTTAAGGGATCGAGGTTTTTCAATCCTATCTTACGCCACCACAGCTTTCCTGTTGTACAATCCAACCCCATTAATAATTATAACTTATTACACTATTTTGTTGACTGTTGTTTAGCAAAGAGTATGATCGGCAGGGTTAACGAACACATCGCATTTCTACTGTTCCGCGCATTTGAAATGCAAGGGGAAGTAGAGGAAGCCTTTGGATATGCAATCATATACAAAGCCCTTGATCCTCAGGTAACGTTTGGCTCAACACCCCAGAATAAATAGCTATCCAATTTTGGATTAAAGTCTTGTTTAAACCAGCCAACCCTGAGTCCCTAATAGCGAAGCTCTACGCACTCGCGAAGCGTAGCCCCATACATAAGAAAATATGGTAATCTACTCATGCGAGAAATTTCGGTAATCAGGTGGCCATACGTCCGTCTGTCCGCACCACAGTCATACCATTCTAAAATAACTCAATCAACTGGTATGGCGACCCAAATGCAAATAGAGGTTATTTTGGCGGGAAATCGCATAACCACCCGCGTCTTGTGAAGCACTCAGACATAAAGACGAAAACGGAAAGCGGAAGTTGTTTCTGTATCCGTGTTGTTTAAAGTATTAAGCTTAGATTAATTTCCGGGTGTCCACAAATTTGGAATATAGAGAAAAAGAGAAAGACAGAGAAAAAGAGAAAATAGGCGACAGGCCAGCGAGGGAGACTTAGAGCGAGAGATAAGGAGCCATTTTTTGTTGGAAGAACCGCATGAATCTGTAGCGGCGGTGAGAAAATGAGAAATGCTAGCGGCCACCAAGGAAAAAATGGGCGACAGTGAAAAAAAAAGTGAACAAGAACATTTACGACATTTTCTCCATTCAACGTGTAACCAGGAAGTTTCTGGACGTTTCACGTTGTAGTCGTGCAAAACTGACAACGGAAAAGAAATGTGCAAAAATAATGTGCTGCACGTGCAAAGTTTTGTTTTTTTGCTAATTAGACCTATTGTTGCTTTTCACCGTTCTGGCTGCCTTCGCCGCTTAGTATTACACTATTTTATATTTAGTTTGAGACCATAAATATTATCGAGAGCTTCGCTTTTAGCTTTGGCTAAATTTATACATTAAAAACTCCCATTTAAGCTTAACATTAAACTACAGTAACTAAAGGTCGGACCCGCTGTCTAGAGGTCCTGGGCTTGTCCCGCTTTGACCACTCGGACAAGCTGGCTTGTTCCTTGGTCCTCCCGAACTCCATTCCTTTACTGCACTTGTAAACGGGTAAGTAGCTGCCAACGAGTTGGGGCTCTAGTTAATCCCGCTTGGTCCTTTTTAGACGATTTTTGTTTAATTATTTACTAAGAGTAATGCATATCCATAAACTAGCTAAGTAGTAAACTCCCAGTTTAAACAGAGCACAGTTCACTGACATGGCCGTGTGGAGGAAGCACTAGTGTAGTGACCAATTTAGTGTATAAATCTTAAAGTTAAGACCGTTAAGATTCATTTTTACAAGTGTATTTATAGAACCATTGCTACCAAATACGTTGCCACATGGAGATCCATATTTCTTGTGGTTGCTTCATGCCGAAAAAGTCTAACTATGCTCTCTCTTCGTCCTCTTCTTGTAATATCCCGAACAATTATGCATTACTTGCTGTCCTGCTGCAGAGTGAAAGGTTTGAATGCTGTTCGTGGTTCCGCATGGGAAGTTAAAGACTTTTGTTTTGCTATGGAAAACACCGACTCTTTGAACTTGACAGGATAATCAGTTTGCAAAACCAAAATTGTTTCTAGGTTCCTGGTTAATAAATCCGCCAGTTGAGAGGCTTGGAGCGACCCTTTTCTGATTCCAAATGTCCATTTTTGTTTTCTTAGATGAAGAGAGATAAAGATTCTGTAAGCAGACTAAGGAAAAGGGTATTGTGGCTGTGTGGCCAGGTGAGGTCCGGGTTCGACCCTGGTTTGCGATCTTTTTTCTTTTTAATATAAATACTCTCGATGACGTGTCTTAAAAATGGCAACGCAATCGTTCACGAAAGGGACATTTGCGCCGCAGCAAAGAATAATTAAAAATTATTCCTCGAGCCCGAATGGGCTCTGAGTCAATAGCTATTGACTTCAGAGGCCATGAGGGCGAAAGGAATAATTGTTTTAGTAGAATCCAACTAGTTGGTCAAAAATATCGAGAATGAAACAAGTTTAGCTAGTTAAAGCTAGTCTTTAATCCTTTTTTGCCGCCAAAAAGCTCGCGCTTTTCGTTACTAGTGGGCTATAACAGGGCTCTTTTTTGCATGAGCATGTGCGACCGCTGACTTGACAAAGAGCACGCGACCAGTGACAGCGACCGTGGTGCATAGTCATAGGAGCCAAATTGTTCACTTTGAAAGCTTGCTTGACATTGAAATGGTAGCAGGAACTTAGGAAAGACCTTCGTTGTACAAGATAAGTAAAGATCTGGTGATTTAAAGTGGAGACTGATGCGCTGAACGAGGTGAAAGAGCAAGTTTCTCAAGGATGTCTGACACGAACATGGGTGCTTGTTATTGTTTGGCGCTCGACTCGTGTCTTAATACCCGTTCAAGAACCGTAAAGTTTGGCATAGAATGCATTGCTGATGCGTACTTATTGAGCAAAATGTTCTTTATTTAGTGTTTGTCTATAAATCGGATGTAAATTAGTTTCTCGATACCGTAGAGGATTTCTGTCAATAATTTGTTGATAGCTGATTTAGCCATATTTCGGGAGTTGATTAACAACGATCAGCGGGCGACTACCACGCTGTTATCAGTTGGAATAGAAAGTTGTTCCCTTAAGTATTTTAGCGATACAAAGTTTGTTTATCGAAAAATTGTAGAACGTCTTGTTTTTGCGTGGATTAACTTTGTAACGCATTATTAACAGGAATATTCATTTAGCCAGAACTTAAGTGCTGTAAAAATTTTAACTTTTGGTCGGCATCACATGTTTACTGTACTTCATGGGAAACCTAACCGCTTGTTTCATCGAAATCGGTCACAAGATTCGACTTTAATTTCGGTCCTATTGAATGCAGTTTTGACTGTGTCTCATTGATATTCATTTTTTTTATTTTTTGAGACATACAGAGTGACTACCACCAACATCTCACCAGGTGACTAATCTACGTCTCTTGTGCTGTTAATTTTGTAGCTTTTAAGTGCTGGGAAAATTGTAGAACATATATTAATTCACTGCTGAACTCAACACCGGCTTTTGCGCTCTTCGCGCCCGCTCGCTGAAATTTGCTGGTTTTTTTTGTAATATTTCTGTTCCTTTCTCATTTCAAAACGAAGAAAATTGAAAGTGTTTACTCGCATCGACAAACGTTTCGGCACTTTGTTTAGACTTTGATGAGGTTAGCGCTATCCTGCAGGCACTACATATACGCGCAAAGTTGTCCAGGTCAAGTGGGGAGGTGAAATTTGATGGTAGCTCGTGTATGTTAAAGCCGGTCTACTTCGCTTTTGTTAAGACCATGTTACAGTTTTTTTGCAAACTACACATTTTGTTAAATCACGAGCACATTCGCCAAGACCAGCGAGAAAAATAATCGCGATAATGGCTTTGAGACGCGCCATTTTGATGAAGGCAGACCCTGTGGTGAGCCTCCATGCACATCGCTTGTTCAGCGGTCGCGCATGCTCATGCAGAAAAGACCCCTGTTGTGGGCTATAACATATAGCCTAGTAGCAGGTCAACCAATCAGAACGCAGCATTGATAATAGACCACTAGTTGGATTTTACTAAAGGGAGAAAGCGTGCTTTAGACAGCTAATGTTAGGACTTTTTCTTCCATAGCGTGCGCAAAATAATGCTTGGGACTGAACACTCAACTGTCAGGCGTTAAGAGAAATACACATCATTGACAACGACACTAAGCGGTTCACTTTACAACATGAGTGGACAACGAAGGGGATCAACTCTAGGTGTCCCTTTCAGAAGGGCCATAGCTAGCAAGAGGAAATACGAGGCACTTGCCTAATAACTAGTTTCTTTCATTAACTGGGCCACAAGGATTGTCTTTACTCGCATTGTTTCGCAGTTTAGTTTGCTTTAGCCTTCTACGATCTTTCACTAAGGGCATCAGAGAAAAACAGTGGAAAAACAGAGAATTACTTGAAGAATGAATACGTTAATGTTTCTAAAATTCATTTTGTAGGGTCATCACCAAATCTCCAGGACTATCGACTTCTTGATGGAAAGGAGCAAGTTGTTATTTTCCATAAACGATGTCGACGTAGCCCTGGAGATTTTCACAGAGGTCTTGGAACTCTCACCTGAAGTTTTGGAGGCTCTCGAATACCGAGCAGAGTGTTACTTTTCCAGGGTGAGAAACAAATTTCCATTTAATTTTTAATTCGATTCGTAGCTTCTCATTTACGATCACTGACAAAATGAAAGGGGGGGGGGGGGGGGGGGAGGGTTCACGGTTAAGCGCATTCTCATTAATTAAATTACTTCTTTCCAATTTATTATTAACTCTATCGGTTTAAATAATCCCACTGACATGTATCTCAGCGATCTCAGAGTGTATTTCAAAGTAGAAGAGTATTTCAGAGTAACCTGAAGTAGGATGGAGGAGTACTAAAATCGCAGAAAAAATTAGAGCCGGGATTATGCCAACACTACCGATGTTCAATTTATTGCTGACCCGAAGGTTTTATACTATTTGCAAATATTTAAGTTGCTCAAGTGCAAGTGGCTGCCAGGGGAGTGTGCAGATTGGTTCTTTGACAACATTATGACATGATCATATTGCTTGCATTGACGATACAGCATGTCCAAGCAGAAAAAACAGCATTTTGATAAATGATAAGAGATGAAACGTGAACCTGTCCCTTTAATACAATAACAATGTGATGTTCAGTGGTTAAAAATGATATTAGCAACTTTCGTGCATCATTTGCAAAAATGCCATTTCTACTGGAACCCTTCCCTGTAGAGTAGAATACCGTTCATATACAGTACCAGATAGGCAGGAATCAGAATGGGATTAGACTAGTGGGCTCGTTAAACACATCTATTCACACGGACCTTGTGTACGGAAGATTATATTCCCTGTCTAATACTAGACTTGCACCTCTTCTAAACCTCTATTTTCATAGGTCTGCATAACCTGCACCTCCTAATGTGTTATTGTGTTTTTCATCAATGAACCTTTAATATAGCGCATGTACTGCACATTCTGTATGTCGCAAATAAAGGTCGATAAAGGCGATATAACTTGCAGCACAAGGAATTCTTTTGAAGTTAACCCCTATAGATACTAATCAAAGAATGACTGGCTTGATTTAGATAGGCTAGCAACTATTAAAGTTCGACTCCTTTCTTGTGAACGTGACCTGTGATAACGGCAGAGTTAAGTGCGCTCCTAACTTTCAAAAACTATCGTGAAAGTTAGTGTACTTGTAAATAATTTATATCAGTTAAAAAAAAAAAAAAAACGAACAAAATTTAGCACTGTTATTTTTTTTCATGAAAAATGCAAGAAGTATACTTGAACTTCTACGTAATGTTGTAATTTTTTCTTTAGGGCGCTCTTACAGAGGCAAATCATGATTGCGATCGAGGTAAAGTGAAAAAAATGGAAGTTATATGTTAATGTCAACGAATAGTTTCTGACGTCCGATTTCCATGATCTTCGAGAGTGAAGAAAATGGAAAATTGCGGCCGATTGGTTTGTTTGTTTGTGTTTTTTGATAACATAACCAACGTTTTTGAAGGTGGACGGGCCAGATTTCAAGGAAAATCGCGTGCTCACTAGAGAAAGGCAATTGCCTGTCTTTGTGTAATTTCCAGTGAGTGTCTATAAGCGCTTATGGGTATTAGCTCTCGACCAATGAGCTTGCTCAGCTAACACAGTGGGTCATATTTTTTTTTAACAGCTTAGAAGTCTTTCAGTCCACATCTTCCACTTAAGGGGCTAATTAGGCCGGGGTCAAAGGGCGGTGTTTGAACAAACAAGGTTTTTACGCGATATCTCTCATTAGGATACCTAGAACGAGACGAAATTTTCCCCAAATATAAATCGTGAGGTCTTCTTGTGCCTTTTTAAAGTATATTCTTTGTCACATGACATGTCACTTGGCCAAAATTAAAAATGAAGGAAATCCGCGAATTGGTGGCGAATATAGTATTACTTTCTATGGCTAGATATACTGGCGTTTCTGATAGAATGAAAACACATTTATCTTTCTACGTTTGGAATGAATGCACTCGAAGTTTAGAATTAAAGTTTTGAAGTATTTAACAATTATTCAGAGGCCATGAGGGCGAGAGAAATAATTGTTTTTAATTAGTAAAATCCAACTAGCTGGTCAAAAATATCGAGACAAAACAACTTTAGCTGGTTAAAGCTAGTCTTTAATCCTTTTTTTGCCGCCAAAAAGCCGGCGCTTTCGCTACTAGTGGGCTATAACATATCGCCTAGTAGTAGCTCAACCAATCAGAACACAGCATTGATAATAGACCACTAATTGGATTTTACTAATTAATGTTAAACGTGGGTTCTAGATAGGGTGCTTGTCCTCAATTTTTTTTACTGAAGCGCAGTCAGTGGACAATCATTCCATACGTGAAGCGTTAGCTCGTAAATATTAAATACAAAGCATAAAAATGTTATTACTTGACTTCTTCATGATTAATTCTTAAACCCAGTAGCAATTTGTCAATCATTCATGAATTTCAGTAAAATAGTGGCGTAAATTAGCACGTGACTAATTGGCGCAATATTAATATTATGTTATGGTCAAGAGGGTCTTTAATTTTTGTGTACCAAAATATATTCAGTTCCATTCTTTTTGCCAAAGTGATAGGCAATAAATCATTTCTCCTGTATAAACGTATTAGACCCAGGCCTTAAACTACTTGAGCAGTAATCGTTAATTTTTGCTGAAAAAATGTTAAGGAAATATATTAAAATTGGTAATTTAATTGAAAGATATCAACATAAGTAATTATTGAACAACCTTTGACGGGATCCCCATTTTTATTAGATCCAAGGGTGCGTTTGTTGTTTTGTATTGAGAAAAAAGGAAAAATTCATTTACGGGGTGTCCCAAAAGTTCGTTCCTCTACTTCATAAGTCTGTATTTCAGTACGATTGGACTTAGTAAGCAAATCATTTCAACAAAAGTTGTGTCTTTCAATATAATTCACTATTTTCATATTTGTTGTGCCGTCTTTTGACTCGAATATTCGATCTGTGTACTTCCGGGCCAAAGGTGCGCGTGCGCGAGTATATGTTCCATCCACATATTTTTTGTATTTCATAGCCCGAATTGCTCGAACTCCTTCCTTGTTTTTTTGTGAATATCACCAAAGATAAACCCCCTTAACGCAAAAACGTTCTGCTGCGTGAGAGCATAAGCCTGTACACTTCGATTTACTGGCTTATCTGTTGTAGAAATTACTGAAAACTGGAAAAATCCGAATGTTGGGTGGTAGAATGATCATGGAGAAATGAAGGTTTTGAAGGCAAGAAACTAAGGGGAAGACCAAAAGCCCTGAATAAAGTAGCTAAAATAGTTTTAATGAAGGCTAGATACAAAATAAGAGACTCAACAATGAAGCTCAGTCTCGCATAGTTACCAAGCCAAATAAAAGGGTCATGAAAAGCTGTTTAAAATGTTTAAAGTTAAGGCCCCTGAGATGGCAAAAAAACGTCTACTTAGTCTGCCAATTAATGCCCAGCTCGTTTCAAATTTGTAAAGAAGTACAAAAGCCTTACTGTGGAAGGGGGCCAGGATTATTATCTTTTTGGGTGAATGTCCAAAATATATTTTTTCAGCTGCCTAAACTAAACAAATGTTGTTTGGGGGTTGAACTGGATCCTGCTTACCAGGTGATAAAAAAGCTTAAAATGGATCATTTGTGGGTCTACACGCTGAATTCCATTTCATGCCGCAACGGCTGCAGAATGTGATAAAACAACAAAAAGGGCATGCCAGTTTCTGAAATTCTGAATACATGTACTTGATAGACAAATAAACATCTTCTAGAAATTTCATGTAAAAATAAAGTTTTGATAAAAAGTTATAGTGCATGAAATGATAGAGGAACGAACTTTTGGGACATCCTGTATATTCCGGAATACGACCAATAGGCCATTTCCGAGTTCCAAAAAATCTCACTTTCAAAACGAGGCTAAGTGCGAAGCCATTGATATGAAAATGATTTGCAATTATTATGCAAATAAAACTCATTTTCACAACAAAGGTTTCGCACTTAGCCTCGTTTTGAAAGTGAGATTTTTTGGAACTAGGAAATGGCCTATTGAACGTGCTTTTAATTCCACTATCCTTGGTATCCGCACTGACATAACCCACGAGATAATTAACTACGAGGCCGGCTTAATAACATTACTAGTCGAGTTGCGGTTTCAAAAAGAGCCCATTCCCACCACACAAAAAGTTTGACCACAGATTCTGTTAGCCAGATACCCACAGATAACCTGTTCGACAATCGGATCTTCAACTTGTGGGGTCAGTGACTTGTTACGCTGCGATTTCTGAGGGATGTGGGGGGGGGGGGGGGGGGAGTGTATTTTGAAGCATGACCCGTAAACTGTAAAATTTTGTCGCGTTAAATGATCGTGATTTCCTTGCAATGTTTGCACCAATGTCATGTAATGTACCATTTCCTGGGAACTTTCGTTGTAAAAAAAGACTTGACTCTCCGTACATAATTTTTTGTAAATACTAAAACGTCACACATTTAAATATGATATGTCCAACACAGAAAAATATCGAGTGTGCCCGTTTTTCAGCTCTACTCCTTTCTCAGCGTACAAGCACAACTGCGTTTGGAACCAAAATCAAGATCAAAATTCAACTTGGCGGACTTGAAGAGGCCTTGGAACTCCTGAAGGAATGGCGGATCATTGACCCCGAGGTGAGATTAGATGATTCTAACCGGCCTGCAGGCGCAGTTGGTTATTATTTCCACGTCATTTCACCATGGCCAATTTAGGAGTTAATTATTGAGGCTGAGTATCTTATGAAGAATGATGGAGATCAAGGAGGGTGTTATGAGCCGAGGCGGATAAAACCCTCTTAGATCTCCATAATTCTTCATATGATACGAAAGCCGAATTCAATAATTGTTTTATTATTTATTCAAAATAATTCCTATTAAAAAAATAGCTAAAACGTGCTTACCTTTATCGATGTTAAGTTCATCTTCGATAGTGCACGTTTAGGGTTGTTCAAGTTGCAAATATTCTCCAAATAGCAGATGTCGCCCTTCGAGTTGTCTTCTTGCTGTTCTTGCCATGTTTTTAGCTATTATTTCGCCCAGTTCTTACTCTTGGAACGTAGTGAAATGTCCGCCATTTTTGTTTCACAACCAAAACAACTCAACCTCGTCCCCAGGTCTTCTCGGTTAACGATGCATTAACCTGCAAGGTTCAGGGCGGAAAAACGTAATGAGCATGCGTGAACTTTTTTGCCCAGATCCCCTGGCCGGGATGGCGGGATTTCAAATATTTTTTTGCATAAAAATATCATGTTTCTACTCATAACCTGGAAAGAACGAGCAATTTGTCTTCAAAAGTTGCAAGCTGTGGTTATAACCTTATCATTACTTAATTTTCACGAAGAATACCTCATAGGAAAACGGACTTTAACGACATTAATTTCCTTGCGTTGTACTGGAAATGTGCACGCGTAGGTCCTATTTTTTTCAAGATGCATTCCCAAAATGTGTTCATATAAGGAAGTTCCTGGATATATAAGGTCCGGAGCTCCACTGTGGACACAAAAACAACATATCTTTGTACAGTGATTTGCCCAAAAAAATTAACGCTTACCCACGATGTATTTTAAGTCACTGAACTTTGTCGCACTGGAGCTGATATTTTAAAACACGCTCGATCGGACACTCGTGGCTTTGCAGATCACTAATATATAAACAAAATCCTCAGTGTAAAAGTTATTGCGTTGATATGTGGGCAGAAAAAAGGTCAATCTTTATCTAGTAAAATCTTCCCAAAATTCGGTTTCAAAGCAACTGTAGCTTATTTTTAAACTTGATCGTTTCGCATACTAAGAGATAAATATAAATTATGCTTTGTGTTGTCAAATTGAACATGCATAACATCTGTCAAAAACCTACGCGTAAGTAGGATTTCCTTCAAACAAAGTTAAAATTATATTATTGCAAAAACTTCTTACTGACAATGAAGAAATGATTCTTTTGTACGAAAACAACCTACCTAAAGATCTTAAAAGCAAAAGATCAGTTGCAGTGAGCTTCGCAGCTAAACCATGATTCGCCATGTAGCTATTTTTCATAACTCAGTGAATAACTGGTCCATGTGAGGGTCTTCATCCAAGCAAATTAAACTCAGCCAATCGATAGAAAATATAGAAAACTGCACATAAGGGAATTCAATTTGTTTTGCTCGCCTCAGACAAATCCAGCTCCAGTAATTGTTTACGGGCAGAGTCAATTGTTTTAAAGTCACTGCCGGCAGTTGTCACGTTCTCTACTTCACAGCGAGTGAAAAGGAAAATTTGCGTACAGAAAGTTATTTCTAATAAAGAACAGAAACTTTCACAGTGCACTGGAAAACAAAACTATGTAATTAAAAGTGAAGAAAACTCTGACTGCTATTACTTGAGCAACAGAAAAATGATCGAAGTAGTCTTTTCTCCTCGATTAAGCCTACTGGCCTTCTATTTCCGAGAAAGTTTTACGGCGCACAATGGTTCTTTGACTGAAGAGATGGATAAAGCTTGTTCTGCAAAGTGAATAAATCTGGGCATGTGAAAAAGTATTTATACACAAGAAGAAAAATGAAATTTAAGTGTTCTTAAACACGAATTAATCTTGTCTTAAACTTAGCTTTAATAAGTTTAAGTCGACGTTTAAGTTCCTTAAACCCAAATTTTAATTTAACGTAAACCCAGCTTAAAGCAGCTTTAAGGCTAAAGTTTAAGGTAGGTTTAATCAGCTGTTTAATTGTGTGAAACGCCTTGTTTTGGTTGCATTAAATCAAGCTTAAATGTGCTTGAAACGTTTAGTTTAAGCAGGAGCGTACTATAAAACCATACTTAAACGGAGCCTAAACTCAAGGTTTTAGCTAAAAATAATCAATCTTAAATATGCCCAAAACTTGATTTTTAAAGTCAAAGGACTTGAACTTGAATTGTTAATTGGACTTCAGAAACTACAGTTTAAACTAATCGGCTGGTTCCAGTGGGCTCAAGAATGGTATGGCCCTGATCATTTTGTCTGGTACTATTTTATGAGTTACTGCTCTCGAAAAGTTAAGTAGTTTTCAAAATCCTTTTGGAAAAATGAAATTAATCTATCCCTTTTAAGTCAATCCCTTTCCCTACAGAATGAAGACAAGCAGTTTTTCCGCTTTCAACTCGCTTTATTTTATTTAACAGAGATGGTTACAATTCTTTTTTAAAAAAAATTACTTAAACGAAATTCATTGGCCTTTGAAAATACAAAGAGCACATAATTTTAAGAAAACACTAAAACAGAAATCTAAATATATTTAACACTAATAACGACAGCATAAAGAATTGTAATTGGTAAAACTACCGTCTCCAATACATTTCTTATGGTTCAAAACAGTTCATTTCTTCTGGTAGTACCGGACACCTTTACAAGACAAACACCTCGGTAAGACGGGCATCTAGAGTTGGTCCCCGCTTCTCTACTCTCTTTATTCGACAGACAGCTAGTTAGTAATGCCAGTCCCAAAGGTGTCTGTCTTATAGAGAGTTGATTTTATAATTATAAAATAAAGTCCAGACAAAAAGGCCTGTTTCTTATATTAAAATGATATCTAAATCCATTTAAGGAAACACCGACAACAAAAAGTAAATGCCTCATAGGTTTGTTTGGTGGGCTATTAATGCTTGCCAAAGGAAACAAAACTTATGGAATAGCTGAAATGTGGATTGAGTGCAAAAGAGCTAAATGTACATTAATCAATAATGCTACTAAAAAATTTGTAAACAGCAAAAATCTGACATATAATATTTACACAATATATAATAATAAATATTACATAATTATAATAATTATATATATAATAATAAATATTAAATAATTATATTATTGAGAGCTTGAGAATTTGGAAAAGTTAAGCGTAATCAATGACTTCAGCTTGCAGCTTGTTTTCTACAGTTAACCAAATATCAGTTGAACCTTGATTAATATCTCAAACAAACTTTATGGTTATCCCATTCTTCTGATCCCAGATTTCTCATATGAATATTGCAAACTCAAACCTGATTTTCTTTCTTTAAGTCTCTTTCTCTTTGAAAATCAAAGTTAGTGCTTATATGTGTTGTTCATCATATAAGCTACCCTATTAAGAAAGCCACAGTAAATGGCATTTTTGAAAGTCAACCTATGGCTTGTAGATATCAATTTTCTTATCATCCACACTCCTTTTTTTGCCATTTAAATATTTATTGCCACCAGTCTTGCTGAGTCTGTATAAACAAGGTTCCACTCACTGACTTAAATTTTAAATAAATAGCCATATTTTACTAAGGACCAGGTTATGCAATGCTGGTTTATGCAAAATTTGAGTTGAGATAAGAAAGCCTATTATTGAGCAATGGCCTGTCTCACCACCCATGATGGACCATCGGATGCTGGCCTCTTTGATATATCACCCTCAAACCTGGGCTTTGCCAATGCTTTGGCATGAGGGGTGAGGCTTCTATAATGGGCTCTGTCAAGCTTGCTTTTTTAAGTTTGTCAGGGCTGTTCTCTCCCAAGAGAGCTTCCTGTTTAAATAACCCTTTAGTTTCTGTGTTACTTCACCAGTGATGGGATCTTCCTCATCTTCACAGGCAGACTCCTCACTGCTCATGTACTTGACATAGAGCACCTCTGGGGCAAGCTGCTTCTGACTCCAGGATAAGGATTCTCTTATAAGCTCAAAAGTCCCACATCGCCTGTCCAGCTTCTAATAAAAACATAAAGAAGGACAAAAATCAAACTAAATAATGGTGTTGCAGTCCTTCGGTAATAAATATAATCTATCAATTTATGTTTGTAATAATGGAATTTTTTCAAGAAGGTAAAAATAAAATAACTAAGGATAAGAGTGGCCTCACCCATATACCGGTAAGGTCAGGAAAAAAAAACAATGTATCACTGACAATAAATATCATTATGACATTATAAACATATTATACATTGTTTTTCATAAGGACATGAAAAACTGTCCAGTACATACAGGTGTCCCTATTAATGGAATACCACTGCATTTATAATTATCAAAAAAAGTTTTTATATTTGACCATGTTCAGATGTTTGGAAAAAAACTTCCTTATACTTACACATGTGAGACGTCTACTCATTTTGCACCTTTGTGTGTTCTCTTCATTTTTTCCTTTTTTTATTCTTTGACATTTCTCCTTTACCATTCTGAAGTAACGAAGGAATTGAGCTGTTGACGTAAAGACCAATAATTAGCAAAAAGAAATTTTAATTAAAAGTAGGCAACATTTTATAAAAAAAACTGCTGAGATTTCTTATTCATAAGAGTGATACTCAGGATCATTCATTAATTGTTTATTAATAAGAGTACTTTGATTCATGTAACAACAATCCTTCCATTTGCAGATCAGTCCATGGGCAATTTTCTCCTCCGTGCTCTTTTTTAGAACTTCTTTTATTTTAGACAAGATGTCCTGGTTCACCTCTGACTGGGAACTGTGCCAAAAACAGTATGTTAATTTCAAAGTGAAGGCTCAGTAAAATATCCCCAGTTAAAACAAGACCTAATTCATGTAATAGGTCAATTTTAACTGAAGCCTATCAATGACATTTTACAGTGGACTATTTCCAATTTTATGAACAACTTTTAAAGTTAATTGATGTTTTTGTTTAAAAATATATCATATAAAAATAATTATTTAAACTATAATATTAACTGTACAATTATTGAAGGTGAAAACACCCAAGGCTGTGTTCTGGCAGTGCATAGTCACCCCTGGCAACTAACTTTTGCTCCTGAGTGACTAGAAAATCTCAGGTTTCTATGGGCACTCCGTATTTCAGGTTCATGGCAATGGACTCCCTTCAAAGTTTCTTTGAGCACAGCCTTGAGGACTAAAAAATATGTTATTTCACCCATACCAATTCAGACCTGAGCTAACAATCACCACAGATCAATGACGACACAGGCATGTCGGCGCCTTTGAAGACACGCTATCACACGGTCAGCTCTAAAGAATAAGCACAAACTCTGATCTCTCATGATGAAAAGCTTTTCTTCTAACACTGTCTAACATCAAAGCAATAAAATAAGTACGTAAACCTACCCTTAAATCCACAGGAACTTCTAATTTGGATCCAGTACGTTTACGTTTTGAGCCGCGTTTGTATTTATAGTCTCTCCTGTTTTGAGAGTCCATGATCAGTTCGCAACTTGATGTTTTCTTGCTGAAGGCTCTCTAAAAATGAATCCAATCTTCCAATCTCCTGTTCATACTTTCCATAAGCACAAGCTGTCTTTCTTGAGAAGGACTGCACGAAGCCATGATTCGGTTGTAAAATACGATACTAACAACCAGGGCAAAAGCTCGCAACAAACAGCACAACTTTTCGAATTGAACTGACGAAGACGAGGTCAAAACAGTGATCAAACATACCGCGTTTGTAGCTGTGGACATTTGATTGGCGTTCTATTGCTGACGTACCTTTAACGTCACCAATATCCGATTTCACATGCGTGGGAGAATATTTTTCGCGCATTCGCGCGCGCGTTCGTTCAAGGAGACGACGATCAAGATGAGTTCGCTTGACTCAGACAATGAAGTTTTTTCTTTCAGTTCAGAAACTCCGGTTTCTGTGTTTAGCAATAAGTGTGATACTTGTGGAAAGTCATTTCAATTACACATACCTTGACTTGTAGGTCTTCAACTCTTACTTTCGTGTGAAAAGATTAGTATTATATAGTGAAAAAATTAGGCTGTTAGAGGCACTCCTTTTTACCTCTAGCTGAACAAGGCACCATTTTAATTTTTGTGTACCTTATTCCAAAATGGCAAAAAATTTTAAGCCAAAGGCCAATACATGTATGCATGGATGGAGAAGGATAATTTCTTGTAAGGGATTGGGGGAAGAGAGTGTGTAGCAGACTTACTACGCTTAAAAGAGGCTTCATTGGACTTGGAATAAATTCTGGAAAAGATTTAATAATAATAAATAATAAAAGTATTATTATTAAATTATCATTTGAATAATTATGATGTAATATTTTTTTACCTTTAAATCAATAATACATGTCTTAATCTGGTATTAAATTTTTGGCATATCTAAGAACACTTTAATTTGTCTTATATCTTTCAGTCCGTTTATAATTAATGATATATTTAAGAAGACTTAAATTTGTCTTAAATCTTTCAGTCCATTTAATGGTATATTTAGGAAGACTTAAATTTGTCTTAAATCTTTCAGTCCATTTAATGGTATATTTAAGAAGACTTTAATTTGTCTTAAATCTTTCATTCCGTTTAATGACATATTTAAGAAGACTTAAATGTAATTAAATCCTTACAGTAATTTAGGGATGTTTAAAGTGACTTAAATATATCTTAAATATAAAGCTAGTTTTAATATACATTTAACTTAAAGGTAAACATGACTTAAAATAAACTTTGCTTTTAAGTCATGTTTAATATCCTTAAACCTGACTTAAAACTATCTTCAAATTTAATATTTATTTAATGTTGCTTAAACTGGACCGAAATAAGTTATTTTGCCCAGTGAATTACTATATAACAACAGAATACAAGCGAGTTTTAATTCAGCCCGGCGAAAGACGGCGAAAACAACTCACAAATAAATCGAATGCACAATCAAAATACTCGCCTCTTTTGAAATGTTCAAAACTTTTTATTCCTGACCTCAGACTGACGGGATGATCCGTTTTTCCTTTAACATTTGTTGTTCCGAGTCCAAAGTAATTTTCAAGTGACGAAAAACAAAAACCACACAAAAGTATAAAGGCTTTTCGAGAAGCAAACGTTCACACCTTGTGCATTTCATTGACTCTCTCAGTGACAAACAAACAAACAGTCGAACACTGTCGAACACAGTCAACTACACAGTCACAGAAAAGCCCGCCTTGAGCCTGCAATAAGGGATGCGCAGAAGCTTGCGCAGAACCTTTTCCGCCCTGAACCTGCAAGGTAGCTGCACTTTTGACGTTATCGGTTGATTAATCGCAAAATTCTTCTAAATTTGGTCATCATTAGCTGGTTATGGTGAATTATGTGGGTGCTTTTAGCCAATCAGCATTGGGGAAATATTTTGAATGAATAATAATATGGTTTAACATGGTTCATCTTTCGTTTTCTTGCAGTTGTTAGTGATGACTTGAGAAAACGAAATAGGCCTTTTCGAAGTTGCCTCCAGCCTCTCTTTTCAGAACGATGCTAAGTTTAAAGTCGTTGACACAAAAACAGCGGTTGGCCCTAACCTTACCCCAAACGTCCCTGAAAACCAACGTACTGTAAACAATGAATTAGTTCTTTTATTCTCGATTTAGCAGATTATAGCGTGAAATTTGCACCAGAACTTTTACAGGGTCTTTAAAATAAGGTGGCTGCATTACCTAGAATTTGGAAGGAGATAAAAAAGATACCATCTTTTTGCCGCTGTTTTCTGGAAAACAAGCTTGATTATTTTTAAGCGCCCTCTATGTACTAGTAAATTTTATCTGAAAATCTGTATTTGCTCGCACACATGTGGAACATTTTCTAAATTTCATGTGGCAAATATGCTTACCAAAACTGAACTGAGTGATCACGCCATTTTTTGACGCTGAAATATCGTTTTCTCTGAAGAGTTGTCTGGGTACACGACTAGAGTTGACAGTCCTTCTTAGCTCCCCCTTCTGAGTGCAGGTGAATTTCTGCCATCATGCCTGTCATACATGGTTTTGCTCTTTTCAGAGTCATTTTTGGCGCGTGTGTAAACGCTCTTTGAACGAACATAAAATTTGGCGAGTTATTTGGTGAGCACCAGTTACTCTTTTTCTAGCATTTATAGTTTCCATCTTATCTATATTTCATCATATTTTACCATACAGAACGAGAAATTAGACGGTATCGAAATGGAGATCAAAGACAGGATTGGCGACGGGCAATCTCGCAAGATCGCAGTCATCAGCAAGTCACAGTCAGTAAGGATATACATTTTAACCATCGCCTTCTTGGAATTTATGTTATATTAGTCAAGAATGTCTGACATAGCTAGCTAATCAGAACGTGAAGCAGTAACATGGTGACAGGAAAGCATACTAGCAAAGACGCAGTAATTGTAAATTATAACCATTTTTTTTCACTGTAGTTCTTTCCTTGTTTTTAATTGGCTTAGCTTTTAGAGTTATCCGTGACAGGACATGAATCAGACGATGCAGATGAAACACCAGAAAAGCAGAAAGTTAGAAAACCTCCCATACGAGCGTCGAGGCGATGCAGCGGTGCTAAGGTTAGGGTTTCGACATTTTGCTGCTCAACCGAATACAGTTAACTCTCTCTCATAGGCCATAGCGACCTCTTCTCGCAAGGAAGCGACCACTTTTTGTTTCTCAGTCAAACATTGTTTCAAAAACTCTCTGGTAAGCGACCATGCACTCGTAAATTTCTTAAACGACTGCGAACACTTTTTAAACCAGTAATCTGACATACTCTTTTGTTTTTTATTTCCGGTAAGCGACCATCAAGCATTATCACTTATGATTTTAAGAAAACCATTGCTCGAATGTCACAAAAGTTCAGTTTCTTAAAGCGCTAACCAAGGGTCCTGACAGGTTATTATAAATAACAGCTGACTTCATTCTTGCACTGTCAAATTATTTTTCTTTAAAATAACTTTCCATCAGAAATCTCATGAATGTACCATAAAGTTAACTGATTAGTGCTTATTGTTTGATTTAAATTATTAATTTATTAACGTGAGCTTCACTTTTAGCCCTGGCTAAATCTATATATAGCATAACTGCTCGATTTCTCTCTGCAAGAGAGCCGATCATCTATAATCAAACCAAAAGATTTGGTATTATCGACCCTCTCTACTGTTTTCGAGTCAATATTTACCTGTATCTCGTTATCTCCTTCAGCTTGTAGTTTTTGCCGAGAACCAATTACCATAATGATAAATTCTGTTTAGCTGTGTTTACACTGAGTCTGCTTGCTTTTAGCCAACGGGAAAGATTCATTAGCTCAGGATTTATTATTGGTTAGAGCTCGGTTAAGCTTCCAGCAGAGGTGCATATGTTCTTCTCGTCCATAGACATCTTCGTAGATTCGAGTAGATGCTGCATTAAGGCGTTAGGTGTTTAACAGAAGTAGGTTTGTTAATGATATATGAAATGAATCATATATGAACTGCGGAAATGAAATGAACACTCATTTCTTTCACGGGAACATATGAACCCATAATTGACCTGCTCCCAACGTCAGTGGCTTCATAGCTCAGTTGGTAGAGCATCGCACCGGTATCGCGAGGTCACGGGTTCAAACCCCGTTGAAGTCCTGAATTTTTTTCAGGCTTTTTTACGCAATTGCTTAAATTGCGTTTCACTGCGACGATCATACCTTCATTTCATTTCATTTCCGCAGTTCATATATGATTCATTTCATATATCATTAACACTCATTTCTTTCACGGGAACATATGAACCCATAATTGACCTGCTCCCAACGTCAGTGGCTTCATAGCTCAGTTGGTAGAGCATCGCACCGGTATCGCGAGGTCACGGGTTCAAACCCCGTTGAAGTCCTGAATTTTTTCAGGCTTCTTTACGCAATTGCTTAAATTGCGTTTCACTGCGACGATCATACCTTCATTTCAGAAGTAGGTTTGTTACTAAAATATAAATAAGCAATTATCATTAATTAAACGGTGACAAAGTGGAATATAGGACGCCCGAACTAAGGGCTTTCTACGGTGGACGGCATATCACTTCCAGCTGGCCGATTATGCGTTATTGGCTCTAAAGGTGATTGTTCATCCATTAAAGTTTAAGGTGGCTAGACTGGATTTTTCAGGAGCATTTAACATCATCCAAGATTGTGCATTGATTATGCCGTCATTAGCAAAGACACAGAAACCGATCACCACAGATGTAGCAGTATCAGATGAATAGAAATCGATATATTGACATTGAGTTGTCGTAGCTGCGTACTGATGTTATTACTCATAATATTTGCAGTCTTAATTCATAGCACGCCACTGGCAGGTTTTTTTTTTTCGAAAATCATCTGATTGAGCTTGCGTTTGTTACTCATAGCTTGCACATGAATTAAACAGCAGTAACAAGCAATACATTTGAAATACATGTATACAGAAATGTTAGTTATTGTTGTCGACACAGATCATGACATTCGGAGATCCATGAAGAATGAGAGACTCTCACTCTGTAAACACGAATATTGGAATTATTCTCTATTTGCACTCTTATAGTAAAAGTCGGGCCGCGAATAGAAAAAGGTTTTCGTGTGTACTGTTACTATTAAGTCCCCTGTGCTTTTATTTTATAGGCAAAAAGCAACAGCGATTTGAAGTGGGAAGCGTGGAAGAGAGAAAAGGTAAACGTGAAAACCCTAAACATAAGTCCAAACTTACTTCTGTGGTCTTGAACGTAAACGACTAGCGTGCATCGTTTTAAATGTATTCAGTATCACGATCAACAGATAGAAGCGTTAAAGTTTGGAGCCGTGTTGGTTTAAGACCCATCTGCCGGTGGAAATTGATATACCCTTTAATGAAGTTGGGGGAAGGGTTATAGGAAAAGATAACTGAGTTTAAAGGAGCTGTGTCACGAAATTCAGCCAAATTAGGAAATTACAAAATCCCCATTAAATTAAGAGAAACATAAAAATAACCGCTCAAAACTTTAAAGTAAGGTTAAAATAACATAACAGAAACAACAGATGCCACGGATGGGCAAAACTGAAGAAGATTGAAACGGATTGAAATTAGGGTTTTTGAAAACTGTTCAGCCTAACAGTTTTTCAAAGTTGATCCCTGCTGCTTGTAACTTCAAAAATAATGCTCAGGAGAGATATTTGTTTGTCGCGGATCTCTGATTTTGTCATTTACATGTAATTTCTTTCCTTACTTTAAGTTCTATAGCGATTGAGGGCGAGTAATTGGCAAAATTAAACAAAATGAACGGGACTGCCGTGACACAGCCCTTTTAAGTCTGATTGAAGTTGTTTTTCTCTGTACTGCAGGAGCGCGAGGAGATAGCGAGAGAATTGGAGGAAAGGCAGAGGGAGAAGGAAAATAGACGCCAAAAGGTATGCTGTTCTCTTACAACTTTGAACCAAGCTTGATTGTGGGAATAGTATTACAGTTGACTCCAGATTACTCGAACCCTCGCTAACTCGAACCATAAATTCTATTTTTAAATCGATTTCCCCTGGATTTTCTTCATACATTTACTGTTATTTTACCCTCGGTGACTCGCACCCTCGATAACTCGAACCCCCGCTAACTCGAAGCAATTTTTGTTTCCCCTCAGTTCATTTTTATTATTCTACCCTCGATAACTCGAACAATGTTTTGAGTGCTTAAAATGTATGGTAAACACAGTGTGCTGGCGTCCGAAACATTGGATTTTGGAGTCCCATTATTGACGTGTTTTAGACATACAGTTTACTAGTGGAGGCTGGTGTTGTTTGTCACAAATCTAACGTGAAACAGCGTTACTTCTCGAAGCAGTAAAACGCATGCTCTATTAAGGCAATGTTTTGTTACTTTACGTTCCAAGCTATAATCTAAAAGGATCTTTCAATTTCCACTTAACATTTCTACAATAAAATGTGATTAAAATGTTCAATGTATAGCAAAAACTGCTTTTTTACCTTACTTGCGGCTATTTTCTTCTACCTCCCGATAACTCTGAATTTTTTTCGATTTCCCTTGAAGGTCCGGGAGCAAGGTAAAAAATGCCTGAAATACGTCAATAATGGGACTCCAAAATCCAACGTTTCCGACGCCAGTACACTGTTTTTTTCCCCTACGTTTTAAGGTGGCTCGACTGAAGCGAATTGTGTGGATAGCATGCTATTTCACTGTTTTTATGATGCTTATAACTTCGTTTCAAAATATTTCGAAAACGCTCCCATAGAATTTGTTCAAACTTTGCCGTAATTGAGGCAATTATGGCAGGTACAAACTCCCTTAAGCGATTTAAAAAAAAAAAAAACTCCTGGTACAGAGAAACACAAAGATAAATAAAAAACGTAATGGCGTCGTTACGTTGCCATGGCGACTCCAATTGCATTAAAACCCAGATCATAAGAAATTTTTATCTTTATATAATACAGTTGTGGTAATCTTTTATCCATATCTTTACTCATGGCGACGTAGTTGATGCTCAAACTTGGAGGTATCCCCCCTAAAAAATCCAGTCGAGCCAAATTATATAAAAATGACCTGAGAGCAAAACAAATTACTTCGAGTTAGTGGGAGGTACAGGTTATTGAGGGTGTGAGGTACCGAGGGTAAAATTACAGTAAATGTATGAAGAAAATCCAGGGGAAATCGATTTTATGGTTCGAGTTAGCGAGGGTTCGAGTAATCTGGAGTCAACTGTAATTACATTATTATCCCACCCGCATAGCGAAAACAAAGCTCTCTTTGCAGCGGACCTACAGCGGCAAGAAATTAAGCATATTTAACATCCATAAAGCAAAAGAAATGTTAATATTTGAAACAGAAGTGGATCAGCGTGGAAGTAGTGGTTTGCCCTCTTATTTCTTTTTTTTTTTTCACATTGAGGATGTGTAGCGTTTTAGTATCAAATAAAATGATAATAACTAATGGACTAATGTTACTGGTGCCATTGGTAACGGTGCAAAGGTTAAGTTCTTTACTGGTTACTTTCTCATAAAAGGATAAAGCTGGTGAACAAATAGGAGCAACTCAACGTGAAGCAAACCAAAAGCCAGAAGGTAAATATAATGTAACTACATAACTTTCGGACACCAGTTTTCCCTTTCTTGGTACTTTCTTAGTATATCGGAATTGGTGTTTATGGTCACCTAATTATAGGCTCAGTTTTGTTCAACAGACTGCACCAAGAGAAAACTGTCTAGGTCGTTTTTTAATGCGCATGTTTATCAAAGCCTCAAAGCGGCTAAGAGGTAATATCTATTTAGGCATTTAATTCAAGACTGCTCTTCCATCGCTCGGATTAATCATGAAACCGCAAGGCATTTCAATAGTTTTACTGGTATTTCTCTCTTAGGAGCCCTGGCAAACGAACACACGGCATCAGCTATGGCGCCACCGCCTTTGGCTACAGGTACAAAGCCTTGATTTTGTTTTCTGATACGAGACCGGGCAGAGTTCGGGCTTGGCCCAAACCCTACATTGTCTTTATGATAAAACGTAGAACAAAAACTCAATGGACTGATCAAGTCCGACCTACTGATCCTCATCCTGACTTGCGAGCAAATTTTAAGGCCTTTCAAGTTCTTGTTTCCCCTTTTAATCAAAACACTGTAAGGACCTGTCGTCAGATCAAGGTTTTTTTTTTTAATGTTGTTGAGTAAGGTCTACGAATACCGCAAGTGAACCGTAGAATAAAAATATTAAATTAATAAACTTCGCTAGATTTGAAGGCAAAATGGCTTTGAATGCAAACAGTTTTCAAATTTCAAATGAATTTCTAAGGAAGTACATACTGTTTTCATTCTTTTAAGAATCAACGTTCCGTTTATTATACAGCAGTGGTGGCGGTAACGAAACGACCTCGGACTGCGCGCGGAAAATAAAGCGACCAAAATTGGCTTTTTTCCATACCCATTTTTCCTCATAAAGCAACTGAAATTTCTTTTCACTTACTTGTAATAGAATAGGTCATTTTAAATAGAATAGGTCCTTTCAAAATGCTAGTTAGCATAAGAATAGCTTGATTTACATAACAAAGCAGGGAGGTTTGTATCAAAACAAGGTCAACTCCAGCCTCGCTTCCATCCATAACTGTAAAACGGCCTATTGTATGTTTGGCTACATTTTCGATTACGTAACGTTAATTTTATGCAACACATTTTATTATTGGAGGGGTCGGCAAAATTAAAGTAATGTGATTTTGTGTTATTGTTTGATAAATAAACAGCACTGGACATAACTGAGGATGTTTTGTACAATATTCATTTACAGGTCCTTTGTTTCCATCGCGAACAAAGAAAAGAAGGGTTAGACGAAAGACTCTAAACCTAAGAGCCAAAAGAGAGGGTGAGACATTTTTTGTGCTTTTCTGTAGAGGAGATGATTATAATTGCTCTCTGTGGCATTCGCGCTTTCTTGTTGCCTGTTTCTTGTATGCAAATTTATACATATTAGAAAAAGTTACAATCCATCAACTACCAGACTTAGCCTGTGAATACAGCCGCCTCTCGTCTAGCCTGCGAGCAAGCTCTACATTTGTAGCGAGAGAAAGCTCGTGCGAGAAAAATGACTTTCTCCCTCGCCCCTCACTCTCACGTCTCGCTTTTACGTAATGCTCTCGCGTGACTTCTAGCGACGTCCCCAATTGGAGAACAAATGGAGAACTTGCTCGCAGACTACTTTTCATCGTTCCCCGTCGCTAGCGATGAAAGGCGGCTGAATTCGCAGGCTAGGTTTGACTAAGCCCCATATAAAAAATAAATGTTCGTTTTTCATATCGTTTTCTCGTACGTACCAGGAGTTGATGATGACTCTGATGCCAGCAGTGTTTGTAGCATAAGTACCTGTCCTGGCGATCTGGGTTTCAGAGCAAGCACACAATATAGCCCAAAGATGCCTTCGTTTGCGGACATGAGCATAAGCGCTGTCAGTGAACAACCAAGATCTGGAGCTGGTCAAGAACAGACTCATAAAACATCTTTGAAAACCTCCCATGGGCAGAACTATGTAGTTCGTTCTAGGCCGACTGAAATCTATGGCCGCTACAAGCTCTGTGCGTTTATAGAACGAAAGCAACCTTGTTTCCAAGGCAAGCTGTGTAAATTTGCTCACAGTGAAGATGAAAGAATTGCCTGGGAGAAAGATCGAAAAAAAGGTACTTGAAGTTGCCTTAGGATCTCTGCGCAGAAACGGCGACCAAATTTTACCTTTATTTGCAGCAATATAATGAAGAAAAGAAAACGTAAAATAATCGTATGGCGTTTTGGTGTTGTTAGGACTTCAAACGGTTCAGAATAACCTATCAGAAACAAGTTGGCTGAAGATTTCTTTCAATTATTATGTAGTGTCACTCAAATTTTATTGACTCATATCTTCTTCTGACAGTTTATTCTGAATATTTTTAGCTTGGAAATGGAGTCATGACCACACCGAAACGTTGTTCGATTTTTAATGCTTTTTTTCATGCTTAAATGTTAGAATTTAATTATTCTTTTTCCAATAATTTAGAATTTAGCCTTCTCTAATTGGAGTTTTGGCCGATCTATAGCTATAATCCTGGCCAAAAGGTTTTGGGACACTTCCCTTTTCAAGTGTTGTTTCTTTTGTTTTTGGTTTTGTTTGTTGTTATTGTTTTTTTAATGGAATTTGAAGGCAAACGGTAATTAACAGTCTTAAGTATTATTCATTCAAAATATTTCCCCGATGCTGATTGGCTAGAAGCACACGTTTAATTCACCATAAACAGTTAGGGGGTGTTTACATGAGAAAACTCGCACCGGCGCGAGTTCATACCGACATGACTTTTTGATTTCGTATCACGTTTACATGATGACTGGGTTATTTCACATCTCGTTATTTGAAGGTACACTTCATGTTGATAAAATGCACGTATGATTCAAAATCGCGAACATTACGCATGCGCTACCCTTTCCAGTCTACCGGCAGACCAATTTCACACCGAAACGGTTGGTCGTTTCATTTCGGGTGGTCGTTTTGCGAGATTTGGTACCGGATTGAAATTCCCTCCCCAGTACAAGAACCGGGGTGAACTCGCGCCGGGGTGACTCTCGCCAGCATGAAATTTGTGGTGGTATCATTTAAAAAAATATAGAACCATGAGAGGGAACCGGAGTGAACTCGCTCCGGGGCGAAAGTCGCCCCGGTGTCATGTAAACACCCCCTTACTGATGACCAAATTTGGTAGAATTTTGTGTTTAGCGAGGAAATGACGTCAAAAATGCAGCCCGCTAGAGGATAAGGCACCGTTAACCGGGAAGACCTGGGGAAGAGGTTGAGTTGTTTTCGGTGTGAACTTGAAAAATGGCGGACATTTCACTCGTTTCAAGAGTAAGAACTAGGCGAAAAAATAGCTAAAAACATGGCAAGAACAGCAAGAAGACAACTTGAAGGGCGACATCTGCTATTTGGAGAATATTTGCGGAGCTGAACAACCCTAAACGTGTACTATCGAAGATTAACTTAACATCGATGGATAGATGGAGGTAAGAATGTTTTAGCCATGTTTTTAAACTAGAAATTATTTTGAATGAATAATAAAGCAGTTAAGGAATTCGGCGTTCGTATCTTATGAAGAATTATGGAGATTGAGGAGGGTGTTATCCGTCGAGGCCGTAGGCCGAGGCGGATAACACCCTCCTCAATCTCCATAATTCTTCATAAGATACTCAGCCTCATTTATTAATGGTTAATAAACACGGCACCAAACACTCATGTACACGACCTTATCCACTCCAGGCCCTTGATCAAAGTCGAGGCCTATAAACTTTACAAGATGTGTAAAGGATACTTGACTTAATTATAAAGCCCAACACTGTCCAGGGGGTTGTGGGGGATTACTTGAAAAGCAGTTTCCACGCATGAAAGAGGATTGCAGGCAGCAAAAAACACATACATGACAAATTAACACTTTATTTGGGACGGATCATTTACTTATAAAAAAGCTAAAGTGGAACAACTCACAATAATTACCCTACCGATTACTAACATGTTATTTATATATATTGAAACTGTTCCCAGTCTCCTATTTTTCCGTAAGATCGTCGAGGTCGAAGTCTTTGCGTTACGGGAGGCCATCTGGGATGAGTGTTAAATCTACTTAGAGGGTGGGGGACGGCTTCTATAAACCCCGACGCCCATCCCCTCGTACCAGTAAGCCCTCGATACTGACGATGTTACGAAAAAATAGGGGATTGTGAACAGTCTAATAGCATGTTTAGTACAAATTTTTCCCATTTTTTTTCCAAAAACAGCTGCATAAACTTGACCTAATTCACAGCTGTAATGATGGCATTATTTGGAGTATAAATGACTCATAGGTTACACGGTGCGACAGAGAGATCAGAGTTCTAACTCCTTCTCAGAAACTTAGTTCGCTGGACACAACTGTTCTGGATTAAAGTTTTATAATTCAAAAACAAAAAGTACGCAAAATCACGTGATTTCTAAAAAAAACAAATCAAATGTTTTTCACTGAAAAAGAAGTGTTGTTGTTTTAAGGATATCATCCTCAACTGACAAATTGGAACGAGTCACTGACTTGCAGCACTATTATCCTTTGATACATAATTTTTTATTTGATTTGCTTTTCTTAGAAATCTCGTGATTTTTCGTCCCTTTGTGATTTCGTTACCAAGTTGGATACGCCTTAACGCAAGTCATCCTCGAGTGATTAATTATAAAATGAAAATATTTTTCCATGTGTGGAAATTAATAAAGCTTAAAAGAGAAAAATATAGTTGAGGTTCTTTGGTTTGTTTCATTTTTGTATAGTAAAAGGTCAATCCAGAACAGTTTTGTTCAGTGTACTATTAAGTGAAATCACTTGTCAGACTGTGAAGAATACTTAAGGTTGGAATCGTGTATTACAAATAGTCCAGATCTAGAGCGACCTAAAAGATCATCTTCCAGAGTGGATTATTTTGCTAGTGTTAACGTATCGTCCTCATGTAAACAGCCATGAACATTCAAGCTTTTAACTCGCGTTTACAAGCTTTTAACCACCTGTATGGAGCTGGCCTTAATAACTGTTTTCTCCTTTATCCCTTCAGTCTCAAGAAAACAGCAATCGAAAAGAGAAAATGTCAAAAGAGAGAAGGAAAGTGAAGGCTCTTCTTCTTTATTAAAAGAATGGCGACAACAATTTAGAGGGCCCTGTCGAGCACCTTGGCACATTCCCAGGAAAGGCCAAAAATACAAAATGTGTCCGACGTAAGTGACAATTTAATAGCCATGTTATTAAATACCAGGAGGATCGAAGACGGTTAAGGGGCTAATATGTCACGCTATTTGCCATCTTTTTAAAAGCTAATAGAGCTTGTCTTTGCGTCAATTGAATATAAAAACAATGGTCTAATTTTGTCATTCAAGACTATATTTCAGCATTGAAACTGTTTCCTGAGCGAAGTATTACAACCATTCATAACATTCAGTAGTAGAGGTAGTGGTTGGTGGTGGTGGTGGCTGCGACGACGGGGGTAGCAGTGGTAGCGGCAGCAGTGGTAGCGGTAGCCGTAGCGGTAGTGGTAGTAGTATGGTAGTGGTAGTGGCAGTGATAGTATTACTATTATTATTATTATTATTATTATTATTATTATTATTATTATTGTTATTATCATCATCATGTGTTATCAAGTACTCATTGTCATCTGTAAATTCTATTTGGTCAGAGGCCCAGTCTCATCTACCCAAGAACATTTACAATTTTACCATCCGCTACATCAACAACTCCCTCCCTACACGTAAGAATATGGCAAGATGGGGATTATCACAAAGTCCTGATTGCTCTTTTTCTCTTAATCCTGAATCACTCCTTCACGTTGTCGCTGGTTGTCAACAGTACCTTGATCGCTTTACCTGGAGACACGACTCAATCCTTAACTTCATTGCCAAGTCATTTCAACCTGTAATTAATGTTCACTCTTCACTCCATGCAGATGTTAATAGTTTTCTGAATCCCTCAATAATAACTGGTGAAAATTATCGTCCAGATCTTCTTTTCCTAATCCAGTCCAAGTGCCTATATGTTCTAGAATTAACAGTTGGTTTCGAGTCCAACCTTAACAACAATGCAGTGCGTAAGAGAGAAAAATATGTGAACTTGATCAACGAAATGAGTAGAAATTACAGACGTGTGAGATCTGTAAATCTCTCCATGAGTTCCCTTGGGGTTTTCTCCGATGAATGCTCCACGTTCTTAGACATGATGAATGACATTGGCGTTGGCAAAGAGCAGCAACGTTATATAATCAAGAAAATGATAAATATAGCCATTAGAGCAACATATTACATCTTTTGTTGTAGAAACAGGAACTGGGATAGCCCTGACTTAATGCAATTTTGGTTTATTTTTCATTTTATTTTATTTTTTCTTTTTGGATTTTGTTTTGTTTTGTTTTTGTTGTTTGTTTTTTTTTTTTTTTTAATAATTCAGTCTCAAGCAGCATTTGTAAATTGCCTATACGTAGCGAGATTTACAATTGTACATTCAAAAACACAAATAAAGTTTTCATTATTATTAGTAGTAGTAGTAGTAGTAGTAGTAGTAGCAGTAGTAGTAGTAGGTAGTAGTAGTAGTGTTTATTTTATTATCATTATTTTAATTGTTTTTGGTTAATTATTCAAGTTGGATGAAAGGAGTTTGCCCGCGCGCTAGAACATGTACTGGTGCTCATGGTGAAACGGAGCTTAAAGCGTGGAATGAACACTTGGAAAGAATGGGACCGGAAATGCACACACAAGACAAAGCGAAAAATGAAGAACTTGGAGAAGCTTCTACTTACAAGGTTGATAGCTGACAGCTTATTATGCATTGTATATTCTCAGTCATCTTTAGTGGTACTGAACTCAAATTAGCCTGGGAAAAACAGCCGACATTTCGCGAAGCCACTACTGGTTTCCCCGCGAAATGACGTCTGAGAAACGAGCGCAGAAATTCTATACTGATTGCCCGTCACTACCCAGATCGGTGTAGTGCTTCTGATTAGATGAAGCAATTTTCCCACGTGGCACGACAATTCAGAAGCACTATCCAGGCGTAATCAGTGTCAAAAAGGAACTTCTGTGCTCGTCTCTTAGACGTCATTTCGCGGGGAAACCAGTAGTGGCTTCGCGAAATATCGGCTGTTTTCTCAGGCTAAATTAAAATAAACATCTTTCAACATTTTCATTTCTTTCATTCGTGCACAGCCTAACAACACGACGTCCCCGAAGACGAATACGCCACTACATTCTTCCAAAAAGGAAAGCAACGGAATTCGTCCTCGGCCGTCCAATGTTTTTGGTGTCTATCGCATTTGTCCACAAATCCGTCATGGACGTGAATGTCATGTCGGTGACCACTGCAGTTTTGCCCATAGTGAAGCGGAGAGAAAGGCTTGGGAAGAAGACAGACGAAAAGGTAGGACGAAAAAAAAAACACTATATCGTTTAATATATGAAAATGCTACTGTGAATTTATTTAGAAGAATTGTCGTCCTCGGCATGAACAACAATAATTAACTTGAATATGAAGCTAAACCCGAAGAAAACATATTAAATAAACCAAAAAAAAAAGAACATTCAGATGAATCTTTTCATTTTTCAGGAAGAAGGAAGCAGGTTGTTAAAAAAGTTAAAAAGAGAGTAAGTTCTTCCCCCTTATTAAAAGAATGGCGTCAAGCGTTTAGAGGGCAGTGTCGAGCACCATGGAGGATTCCGAACAAAGGCAAACAATACATAATGTGTCCTGAGTGAGTATCATTACATTGGCGAGCTAAAACTTTCAGTGCTCTTAGTTTTGACCGGATAAACTTTTTCTACATGGATTTCACTTTCTTGGAAAGCCTTTGTTATGTGCTATTGTTTTCTTGAGCCAGAAAAAACTTTCTTTTCTGACGCCTGTCAAATGACTGTCAAATCGCGTGTCCTGCACTTGTTTCCGGTCTCTCAAACAGGAAGCCATATAATAAACATATTATTGGCCTCGTTTTCTCGGTCCGTGCTGTAAGGGCCATAAATCGATAGAAAAAAACTCGGTCCGTAATTTACTGTACGGATTGAGAACTCGGCTAATAAGATTTATTTACTGAGTATCTTTATTGCGCAAAAATGTTTCAGTACATGTATCAATGTTATTAGCCAAAACCCGTTAAAAAATACTGTACAGTAAGTTGTTACTAGTTTGGTCTATCATTGGAATGTGATTATCCAGTAAATTGCCGCGGCGTGTGTTGATTTTATTTCTTGGATGATAGCTACCATATAAAGAAAGCGAAACTGTGTGATATGCAAAAATTTGAGACAATCTAAGAAGAACTTGTAGGAAAAAAAAAAATATGTTGTCGCTAATTTCATTCAAATAAATAATCAACTTAATGTTGAATATAATTTTATTTGAAGATTTTGGGATTTTATTCCTAGCTTTGCCGATGATCAATTATACTGTATATATTTATCATCATTACCACTCGCTGAAATCCTTTCTTAGTTTCGACTGAAATTTTCTTACCCTCAACTACGAGGGGATGTTTCTTTTTCTTTGTTTTTGCTACGTCTTTAGGCTGAAATCTTGCCTCTAAGAGGTGCTTACTTACGGTGATCTGACAAAAAACGCACTCTCTCCTCTCAGCTTACTCTCGGTATTGCGGGAAAGGAAGTCCAAATCGAGTTAAACGAAATTGGGTCACATTTTCAGGGAGTTAGGCTGCAATAATTTTGTTTCAAAATGGCCCTGCCAGTTAATGATGGTTTTTTATCACTTTGGACGTAGATTGTATTGGATCTATAATCTCTTGAAGAGGTTTAAACTTGGGGAAGTATCTTTTCTTCGTTTGTAGTTTGTATTGACGAAAAAGTAAGACTTCGACGCACGCAATTAAATCTCAAAGTAGTGGTAACAATTCATAGCTATTATCACTCTTGAATTAAAGGTGGATAAAAGGAGTATGCAAGCTAGGACGAGGGTGTACTAATGCGCATGGTGACAAAGAACTAGCAGCATGGAATGAGCACTTAGAAAAAATGGCAAAAGAAATGGAAAACAGGAAAGAAGCGCAAAACAAGAAGGAAGACGATGAATCCTCAGGGAAAATGGAACAAAGTTCATTGATAATGGATAATCATCGACCTCCTACTTATAAGGTTAGAAGTTAGAAATAATAAATTAACTTTTGTGTGGTTTGTTGATGAAAAGATGAGCACCTAACGTCTTCGTAAATATCTTCTGGGTAGGAGCAAACTAATCACACCGAAATAGTGAATGTTATGGCCTTGAGCAAGTGTATTCGCTTCACTTCGTTGCAAGGATCCCTAGCAATCCAGATGTGGTATTCTTTACATAGACCGTGTATCATGTATCTAGTAAAATAGTCAACATCGAAGTCAGCTTCCTTCAAATAACACAACATGAACAAGTTCAGAAATCTTAGCATGCGGTCTGAACGAAACTTGAAACTGAGCGTCCAGATTCATTGTTAAGCTCCCTAATCACATACAATGTCACACCACCACTAGGTGTTACATTTAGATAGTCAGCAAATATTACCCTGGTTATGCTTTTTTATTTCTCCTGTGTTCAAGGCGTGACGAACCAGAACTACAAGTAAAGGACTGTCCTTAGCTTTTCGCGCATTAGCTATAGGTTCTCGGCATATTTGCAAGTACCATTTGCTGGGGGTGTTAAAGCAGCATCAATCAGTAACAAGGCCAACAGAGCCATTTTTTCTACAGCGTGGTGAACATTGAGGGACTGATATTTCAAGGGAAACCATCATCTGACTTAATCTGTCTACCATTTTCTTTTGTTTCAAGCTCAAGGAACTTGTCTCCAGCCTTCCAGGAGTGTCAGTGACGTGTCGACCACGGGATCTCAATGTTACATTGCAGGTCCCGCTAGAAAGCGAAGGAGAGATAAAGTACAGCTGGACCTTACATATCTGCTATGAGGTTAGATAATATCTACTATTATTTCGATTATATAAAACTAGAACGACTGCAATTTGCTGGATAATTAAGGGGAATGAGGTATACCCAAGCGGTACACGCAATAAGCACTATTATATCATGTGCCCTAAAGTTTTACGTACCCTGATTACCGGTTTTTTCTGTTCCGGAGAAATATTTTTGCTTGAATTTTTTGTCTGATAATTTCGCGTCGGGAACAAATACCTTAAATCCTCTATTAAGCCCCCCTGGGGGCTTATTTTTTTCAAGCACTTTTGAGGGGGGGGGGGGGGGGGGCTTAATAGAGGGAGCGGGGCTTAAAAGAGATGGGGGGGCTTCTTTAATTTAGCGAAACGCATCACCTGTAGCAAAAATACCGTGGTATGAGACAGAGTAGACTTACGCGTTGTACAATTACAGTCACTGTCAAAAGTATTTAATTCACTTGTGGGAGCCTAAAAGTAACAAAAACAAAATTCTTATTCTTCAAAACTGTGCTTTCGGCCTCATGTTCTGCGGTAATTTTTATGAGAATGGTTACTTGTATTGATTTGCCGTACACAAACGAAAATCTCTGGAAAACTCCTCTTATATTTACATTTTTTTTATCTCTTACTTTAAATGTTTTATATAAACAGCCTTGAAATTTATGATACTATAATACTATAAGAAAATGGTGACAATTCTCTACAGAGAACCAGAGCGCAAAGTTGAGAGAGTTAAGTGAAATATTTTTGCTTGAAGTTGGAGGTCATGCGGCCGAAGACCAAAAACAATATGAACTTTCAGCCAGAATAAACCATAACTGATTAGTCCACGTTAATCGTTAATTGTTTTGTAAAGAATAAGGATTGGGGGAAGGGGGGGGGGGGGGCTTAATAGGGAGGGGGGGCTTATTAACTTTCCTCCTCTGAAAGGGGGGGGGGGGGCTTATTAGAGAGGGGGCTGTCTGATAGCCTAAACTAGAATTAAGCGATGTGAATTTGTCTTAGTTTGTAATCGTTTTCCTAAAATGTTAATGTTACGAGTTTTTTATCACAACTTTGTATGTCATCTGCCAGGGATAGTTTAAAGCGACCTTAATCGTTATATACGTAGTTATTTATAATAAGCAACTGTTTATTTTTTCTTTCCATAGTCAAATGTTACGGGCCATCTAAGACTCGTTTCACTGCTCTCACAGTGCCACAAATGTTATACTCTCTCAAGTGTCAATTTCCTGTGCGCTGTGGTATCCCCGGATGGTTCGACTACTACCCATAACTCTTACAATGAAGAATTGACTGATTATTTTCACTATCAAATAGAGCCAAATTTGCGTAAGTTGCAGGGAAGTTGTGAGGTCGACATCGTGGTTTCATTCTCTACCCTTATGTTTGGAAACTTTGGTCAAGTTTTAGTCCTGGACTTTGGGAATCAATCTTATCTCTCTGTGGAAATGAATATTGAGGTTGGCAGTCAAGAATTTCTCGAGGAGTTTAGCGAAAAAAAGTCACACCTGAATTTAGCGTGGACTCTATGGGATGATGGTTCCCGAGAAATAGTTAAGCCTGAAGCAAAGAGTCCCTCAGTCTTTAAAAATGAGCATCTGATAGACAAGTATCAGCTGCCAAGAGCAGAAGAAATTGTGCCTTCCCCTCTTTTAGACAAATCTCAAGGTTTAAATCAGGGAAATTACGCAAATGTTATGCATCAGCTTTTGTTCGTGGAGGAGGTGTATATCAGGAAACAAATCGCTAGGTAAATTATAAATGTATGCTTCTATATAAATGACGTATAGTTTGTTCATTTGATTGAGAGGAACACATCTTCTATATCTTTCGTCCATAGTACATATATGGTTTATATTACATATTCTAAAAAAGCGATATTAAGGGTTTCTTAGTTGAAAACGTCTCTATCTGGAGCTGATAGCCTTGGTCAAATATCCCTCTCGGTATCAAATAGTTCGAGAACCTCATTTAAAAAGTCATTTTTGGAGGCTAAACCAGTTACAGTCGTATTACCTTGATGCATAAACCTTGCAGTTTGTCGGTAACGAAAGTTAGACTTTCAACTCCCATACTTCAGGGCAAAAGCTCATCACGTTACGAATTTTTTTTCAACTTATCTTTGGGGGAGATTGATCCATTGACTTGCATTTGAAGAATTACTGACTCGCCAGCGCAGTGAAGTACATTTTGGAAAAGTAACCAAATTCCACTTTTATCTCACAGTTTTAACGCGCAGGAAATAAGCTTGTACGCAGCAAACCTAGTTGCAAAGAAGGACGAAGTCGTATGCGCCCAAGAAGGATGGCTGTATGGATCTTTTCACGTAAAACGTCCGATAACAGCAGATGATGCACAAGGAAGGCTTCTGTTGAGGAATCTTTTCAGGAGCTCTGGATCAGTACTCATAGCAAAACATAATGCAGATTCTGTGATCTACGAAGCCTTGGTTGACTCAATAGAGGACAGCCGAGTCATTTTGAAGCTTTCTGAAAAGTGCTGTAGGGACTTGACACTCTCTCATGGTAGCTTTATAACAGTGGACGTCCAGTTCCACATTAACCGGCTTCCTTTTTGTGAGATGCACGATAACATCGACAGGCTGGGACCAGAGCATTTTAGAATACTGTTTCCAGAGCTAAGCGTTGGTTTGGAAGATAAGGTAAAAGACCGATGCGTCCATTAAAACGCCTTAGTAGAGGTCTTTAGATTCTAAGATAAGTATGACAACGAATTCGAGATTTTCTCATTATTAAGTAGTGTGTGCACGTGAACTCGCATCATTTTGGCGGGAAAACGTGATAGCCGTCCTCATTCTACTCGGAAACGAGTTATCACGTGTTGCTGAGAAGTTTTATCATTTTGAAATAAGGAGAGGGCTGAACCTTCTTCCATAAAAAAACAACAGTGCCAACGTTTCTGGTGCAAGAAAGCAGGGGTATCTGTTTTGGAGGATATACGAAAAAAAAATTAAGTTAAATCTCGTCCTTGTAGTCGTTCTCATCCTCGAATCTAAAGGTCTCTAGTATAACAGTCTGAAATCGAATGAGAATGAACGGAAAAACGACGAAGATAACAGTCTCCTACGCAGCCGTTTTTAGGGTCGCCACTCAAAGCTCCTCTCTAAAAACGGCGGCGTTAGGAGACTAAGTGCAATTATGACTTTAAAAATAAAACAATTAAAAATTGTTAGAGTAGAAAGTGCATACTAAACGTTTGGTGGAGAAATGAAGATTTCCGGTCTTTTTGCACTGATAATTTATAGTGATCTATGGTGTGGTGAAAGTTCTTCACGATTTCGATAATATATACAATGAGCGAGTAATAAATGCAAAGAAGATCATTACATTTAAAGGCAAAACCTATGGGAAAGCCTGAAAAAATTTAGGCTTGCCGGGATTCGAACCCAGACCTATATAATACCGGCGAGTGTTGAGAATATGTCATTTAAAGCGAATCAGTCTATGGGCCTCAGTACAATTTCACAGTCTTTCTTCAACGTTTTTCAGATTCAACACCTTCCATGGATTCTTGATCCAAAGTTAAACGAAGATCAGAAAGAAATCATCAAGAAAATAGCTGCACCTGCAATCGATTCTCCTCCTCTTGTGGTTTTTGGTCCTTTTGGGACTGGCAAAACATTCACCCTGAATCAAGCCATTCGCCGTATTTCGGTGAACCAAAATAACCGAGTACTCCTTTGCACACACTCAAACAGCGCGGCAGATTTACATGTTAAGTTGCTTGATACATACCTAAAAAACGAACACGGTATAGCGGCATGTAAGCCTTTGAGAATCTACACCCCTTTACGAAAACTGTCCACCGTACCAGACACTGTAAAGGGGTACTGCCCTATCTCTGACCGAGGAAAGCCAACAGAAGCATTTAGACTTCCAACTCGTGAGGAGGTGATTCGTCATAGAGTTATCATATCAACTCTCGCAATGTCACGAGCTCTTTTTGATATGGATCTTCATCGTGGATATTTCTCACACATTTTAATTGATGAAGCTGCACAGGCCTTGGAGACGGAAACATTAGCACCACTGACACTAGCAGGAAACAATACCAAAGTGATTTTCACTGGAGACCATATGCAGGTATGACCTTAATCCACCCATTACTTATCACTCTTCCAAACTTTAAAGGCTTCTCACCTAATCAAGAAGAAGATTCAACTTTCGATTGATCCTTGGACAAAAGTAGCTTTAGGCATGGACGTTAAATTTGAGATGCTGCAAGGCAAAACGGTGGCCGTGGATGGATCAAGTGTACTTACTAGTTGATAGATGTAAGAAGGGCGGAAGTTTTGATTGTAACTCGTTTACCTTTAACCGCTGAGGAACTGAATTTTCAATCTTTTTCTTGACGAACTCTGGGTGTATCAAACGTGGTCAAGGTTTTAGTACAGAGTTTGTTACGAATATTAGTTTATAGCATTTCAGCTTTTCATAATGTTCTCTTGATTATTTAGTTTGACCGTTCTCGATGATATGAAAGTATCGCCAAGACTCCTAAAGCTCCATGGGAAACAACAACATAAACGAAACATTATTATGTTGTATTGCCTTCCTATAATTAAGTACGCTTTTCAATTATTTGTAGATGAGCCCCGATGTGTTCTCGCCACAGGCAAAGGAGTGGGGATTCCAAATATCCTTACAGGAAAGATTATTTTACGACTACAACCAGCGTCGAAGCGAACCAACTCTTGATCCAAATCTGATTCTGCTAACAGAAAACTACCGCTCAAATGAACGAGTGCTTCAGTTCTCGTCAGACATGTTTTACGGAGGCCGGCTTACTTCAGGTAGCCAGCAACCTCTTCATCCTAGTTTAGGACCACTCCTATTTTTTGCTGCTCTAGGCAACGAAGAATTCGACGATACCAGGGCTTCTTTTCGTAACTTGGCAGAAGTAAACGAAGTTGTGAAAAGAGTCAAGGAACTATCTGAATGTTGGCCTAAAGAATGGGGAACAAAGAACCTCGGTGAAATTGCAGTTGTGTCATCATATAGTTATCAGGTAAAACACCTTTTTTCCAATTGTCAAAGTTTCATGTTTAGCAGAAGGAGTTATAGGACGTTATTTCATCAGCATCGATCGTCAGAAGAAGAACTGAAGGGCTCATATGCTCATATCTTTTAACAAGCAAACCTTTTTCATCAGGAAAACGCTATTTCTACTACTTTTTGCGCTGACAGAAGCATTTTACAGTCAGAGTATTTTTCCTTAAAAACTCATCAGTCTGTTCGTTGAAATTTTTTACAAATACTACAATAATTTGTACTTGGCTAATAATTGTGATCTAGCAGTGGCATACGTATTTGTAAAATCGTCTTTATGCACCACAGATGATCCTTCGACAATGTAGAATCACTTTAAGATTTGCCTCTGGCTTCAGAACACAGCCCACGTTAGTTCCACTCAAGTTACCTCACCACAGTGCGCCCTGACTCTTAATCTCTCTTTCATTCTTTAGGTTAAGACAATCCGAGACGGGCTTAGAAAAGTGGGCCTTGGAGACATAGATGTGGAAACTATTGAAAACGTTCAAGGTAAGTTAAAGATTCTCCAAAACTGTTTCAGACAAGCATTAATATTTAGGTGTAAGTACCCTGTACTTATTCAGATGGATCTTGGCGTGCAGAGCATAACTAGTCATTTTATCTCGTGGGACTGCGACAAGTTGAAAGCTCGGGAGGTGGGAGATTTTAGTTGTATTTAAATGACTCTAAAAAATACAATTCGAAAATTGCAAATTGGGCATCGGCGTTTCTGTGGGAGCGCCATCGAAATAGTATTAGTAGAAGCAGTAAAAGCTAGTGCAGTAGTTTTAATAGCAACTGCTGTATCTTATTCTACTACTCCATCTTGCTTCATTCAAATATTTTCAAAGACATTGCAACAAAAGGAGCTTTAACGTAACTGTTACTCTTGCTCTTTTCTGACGCAACCTCTGTTTTAACCAAACATTTTTTGGAAAAAGAGATCATTTAATTTTCCAGCTACTTTTAGTCTATTTTCAGGACCCCTTTCAATTTTGAATT
Organism: Porites divaricata; assembly: GCA_038088405.1. Lineage (NCBI taxonomy): Eukaryota > Metazoa > Cnidaria > Anthozoa > Scleractinia > Poritidae > Porites > Porites divaricata. The sequence goes on along the minus strand of JBBMOI010000019.1, from coordinate 4,483,201 downwards.
TATGCATTCTTCTTTTATCAGGAAAACAATTCAGAGCTCTGTTCGTCAGTACAGTTCGTACTCTTCATGGAAGCCAGGAGTCACGCAATGTTGATGACAGTTTGACTGAGAGCCCTTACTTATACTTTCTGTCAGACCCAAAGTTGCTCAACACCGCTCTCACTCGTGCCCAGTCACTCATTGCCGTAGTCGGAGACCCATTTTCACTAAAAACCATGGGTGATTGCCAAGGATTATGGGAAGAGTTTATCAAGCGATGCAGCGACGACAGAAATTTGTTTGGCATTGAAGACACTGAGTTGGAAGAAAGCATTTCCCAAAGTGGTCTAAACGTAAACGCCTACGAGTTTGTGCCAGGAAAGACAGCATTCCATCAAAGACAGCAGTCTTGCAAAGAACCTAGTGATTGGTTATCAAGATCGTTTTCCCTTGAAAATTGTTTGGATAAACCTAATCTGCTTAACTCGTCACCTGTTTATGAGGCGAGCCGTTGTTCTCAAATACACGACGTTTATTCTGACGATGCCAAGCATCATGTGTTAGACGAAAGTGCACTCGACTTTACTGATGCAAGTGACGAGGGTTCCGAAAATGACGGTAACGCTGATGATTTCGCAGAATTTGACGACGTTGATGAAACTGTTCCTCCGAAATCTATGGATCCCATCATTCAGGCCCTAAAGAAAAAGTGTGAGGAGAAAGCAATTAACCAAAAGCTCAACTTTAAGGCGAAGAATGAGGAAAACATCGACGAAGGAAGAAAACTAGACTCTTGCACAGAACAAGACCTAAATGAGTTGAAGCGTCATAATGTTCAAGAGCAGAACATAGATGATACGACCACTGGAACTCAAAGAGTTCACGGAGATTTTAAGATTACAACAAAGAGGGGGAAAGTTAACATCTCTCTGATCAACTTGAAATATAAGTACAGCGAACGCACCGAACGGCTTATTAGCCAACCTAATGCGCACGATCAGGAGCTATTACAAACGAAATATCTTGATCGATTGCTAGAGAAAGACCCTAGACACTATCGCGAATGCACATTAAGAGTTAACTTCGATAGAGAGAGAACTGCGTATGGCGTGTTACGAGACTCTGATAGCGAAGACATTATTCTCGAAGGAAACACACGACAAAGCTTTGATCGAGATGTTATTGTTGTTAAGTTGTTGGAAAAACCTTCCAACAACTGTGAAGAGCCTCAAGGCGCTGCAGAACTGAAAGGTTCAGTATGCGGTATTCGACACCACGCGATCAATCTCCGTGAACGGCAGTTTGTGTGCAAGATGTCAAGAGAAAACCCTAGGCTGATGTTTCCTATTAACAAATCAATGGCCCCGATAGCTAACCTCAACGACGAGTCTATTCGTGGAGTTCCAATTTACAAACGAATACAAGCAGATGAAAAAACAGTGCGTGTTAAAGTTCTCCCCCTTAAGGAAGCCTTAAGTGGTAAACATTACTTTGTAGTCCAATATTTACAGTGGAGGTCTGAATTTCCTTACCCTATGGGAATAGTGACTAAGACGATCCCCAGAGGAAAGAATCTTACAGATGCGTTCAAGCTGCTCCAAAATGAATATAATCTGAAAGAAGAATTTCCAGAAGACGTTACCAAAGAGGTGGAAAGACACACCAGGGACTGGTCGAATATCCCGTTATATGAAAAAAAGAGCCGTCGACGTGTATCGAAAGCCTTTACAGTTGACCCTCCCGGAAGCAAAGCTCTGGATGATGCCTTAACTCTCGAAGAACTAGAAAATAATTTCTACAAAGTTGGCATACACATCGCTGACGTGTCTTATTTTGTTCAAGAAGGAAGTAAAATCGACCAGGAGGCTCAAAAGAGAGGACTTAGTCACTTGAAAGGGCACCGTAACGGAGAGGTCCTCATGCTTCCAAAGGAGCTAAGCCAGTCTATTTGCAGTCTGCTACCAAAACAAGATCGGCTTGCGATCTCTATATTTATCACTTTGGACCAAGAAGGTCGTATTCAAGATGAACGAACGTTGGACTTCTGTCGAACGATTGTGACCTCGCAATGCCGTTTGACTTACACACAAGCACAGAGAATAATTCTTGGAGAGTCTGTCCATTGCTGTTTGGGGGATGGAGAGTTGACGTCGGAGATAGAAAACAGTATACGTGCCTTAAGTTTCTTAGCCCAGAAGAGACGGAGAATTCGTCTTTTCGATGCATCGTTTTTTCATTTTGAATACCCAGAACGAAAGCAAGACTTTGAGGCCCACGAAATGGTTGAAGAAATGATGATCCTAACCAATACAGCTGTGGCCAAATACCTTCTCACCGAAAAAATTGGGCTCTCGCCCTTGAGAATCCAGCTTCCGCCAAAAAGACGTAAGCTGGAGGAATGGCGTGAGAATTTTGGGGACTTTGCCAAGTTTTCGCTTTCCCTTAGTAAACATTTGGCTTCTACTCAAGATGTTGATTCCATGCAATCGTTTGTCATGCCAAAGTCTGCGTGGAGCGACATTTGTAATAAACGGCGCCAGCCCAATAAAAGAGATTTGAAACTTCTGCTTTGCAACGATAAGATCTACCCTCAACTTGCAGTTGCCCATTCTTTTCTTAATGAAGTAACAAGTAAAGCTGAGGATGTAAGAGCCGCTGAAGTGGACGAGGAAAAACGGGTACACTGGTCTTTAAATGTTCGTGGGTACACTCGCTTCACCTCCCCTATTCGTCGCTACCTTGACATTGTGGCCCATCGTTTGTTGCTAAATGAACCTGCGAGTCAAGACGCAGCGGTAGACGAAGTTGCCCAAGTTGTTCGCCGATGTGCATATCTGTCTGACAGATCAACGGCGTTTGAGAAAGATTGCGGCCGGGTCCAAGTGGCCGAAAAACTCAAGATTGCAACTTGTGAGTTCACCGCTGTTGTTGAAATTATTGGGCAGGATTTCCTTAGCTTGCATCTTATGTCAGAGGTAGATCAGTATCTCTCTCCAAAACAAAGGAAGGTTAAAATAAGTCACCTTGGACCAGTTGAGCAACCGCAGGTAGACGAGTCTTTTCAAACTTTAGAGCTGAAGTGGAAGCTTAGAATGTACGATGCTTCTACAAAGAATGTTGAACGGTCAAAACGGCTCTCACGTAACGCACAAGATCGCAATCTCCGACAAGACAGGAAGAAGATTGCGTCTTTGGTTTGTGAACGGTCAACGTGTAAGTCGTACAACATTCCTGGTGGTCTCTGGCACCGCGTTTTGGATGCCATTAAAAAAGACGATGATACAAAGCTAAACGCAAGTTTAGAAGAAATAGACACATTAATTACTAGCACTGACAAAGAAAGAATCACGGAAAACCCATGCTGTGAAGAGGTAGACCGTGGAGAGTATAAATACGACATGGATAGTGATAATGACGATGCCGTCGATGATGATGATGATGATGATGACGATGATGATGAAGAGGAGGAGGAGGAGGATGATGATGATGGTGATGGTGATGATGGTGATGGTGATAATGATGAAAAGAGTGATGTTGATAAAGAATATGAAAATAGCGATGACGATAAAGAGGATGCTGACGATGACTTGGACTATCAAGAACAAAGCAAGAAGAAGGATAAGACAACAAAGGATAATCAGGATAGGGGTGAAAGAAAAAAGTTGGCCGCGACGTCAAATAATGAGATCGAGAAGGCGCACTTCGTAGAGACATCCTTGGTTCTTCGAGTTGCTGACAGTGTGAGCATACAACTCTCAGCAAGCAACGCTGAAGCATTTATCTCACCAGAAGTGCAATGTTTCAACTTATCACCCAATATCAACATCTGCATCGAGCACAGAAAGCTAGCCGATAAATGTTTCGTAACTTCTGCATCAGGCAAAGATTCTCTGCAATGTTATAAGTCCATTAATGGCTATGTTTATGATTGGAAGCCAGTAGTTGCTATGGAAGCCGCGACAGTTGCCGTAAAGAATGACGATACACTCACTCTCCAAAACCTTGAAGTGGAATGGAGGGAGGATGAAAGTGGTAAATTTGTCGGAAAGTTTCGACTCGAAGAGAAGTACTGTAAAACAAGACAAATCGAGATTTTCACGGGAGATTATGCTTGCGTGAGAATTGCTTGCCCAAAGTCATGCTCAAGAGCCTTGCATAGCCCAGCTCGTTTTAGTGACCAGAGCGAGTCAACTACGTCTTTTGAATGCCGCAGAGAATGTGAAAAACATGACGACGTTTGGGGTGAAATAGAAAGGAACCAAGCATGGAGAAAGAATTTCTGGGTAGGTCACTGTAACATTGTTGTTCCTGGCAGCCAAGAGATGAACTTTACTCTTGAGTTGTTTCAGCATTCAACAGAATTTCCGGATCTTTCGGGAAACAGAAAAAGCTGGATTTGCACCGTGGAGATAATAAAGCAGACCGTTCCTTTCAGGTAATCATTTCTACCCCGCAACCAAAAGTATCCTTTTGTTCTATAGTTAGTATTTATTTCCAGGCGTTTAATGTATCCCCAAACCGATCCACAGTTTTATTAAAATAGAAACGATTTTATATTTACCGTAAGTAATTTAAAGCACCATTTCGAACATAAACTGCTGCTCGTTTCATCAAATTTGTGGAGCGCTGGTTTGCTGAACGAGAGATCATGAGTTAATTATCCCTGACCGTAACCTTACTCAGCATCTATAATAAACTGGTGAAATCATGGTATGGTGTGGTTAGGACTTCACCGTAGATTAGAAAATAGCGTCATTGTGCGTTAAGACATTGGCGTCATCTACTTACTTAGAAGACATAACAGGGGACTCTACATTCCCCTCTCTTGGTTTATCTGTCTGGGAAGACAAAGTAAGCACACAACTGGACTGGAGCGGGACAGGGTTAAAAAGGCTATTATCTCTCGTCACATTAATAAAGTATTCGTTTGTGTATGACCAAAAAGAGAGGAAAGTGCAACCTGGTCATATAGAAGAACGTTTGTGACTGTTTGCAATACTATAATTAAAGCCGGAAATCATGAAGCATCGCAACGCGTTTAGAAGCCTAAATAGTAATTTAAATTTATACTGATTCAAGGATCAAGGCAATGTTTAGCAAAAAATCCCAAAGGAAATAACTGAAAGAAACTGATATCTTTGATAAGCTGTTCAAAGATAAAGGTAAGTAGGAGTGATGTGTCTTTTGTAACGCCCCTTGAGCAACTGTTTTGGTGAAAGCCCAACACCAGGAGTTACGAGTAATAATGCACGAGTGCAACAAATTTCCTCTAGCAAGGACAAACATGTTTGCAGTTAACACCTTCCAAAATCGATTGGGAACTGGATGAGGTAGTAGGGGCCTCTTGACTTGATAGTTCCTGTACTCTTTACAAAATCCACAACCAGCAATTTTCGATCTCTTCAACGTTCTTGCTTTTATTGGGCCAGAACAAACTTTCTTTAGCTCTGCTGAACCTTTTCTCTATCCCTAATTGACTGTCATAAATTCTCTCGAGCATTTTATCTCGCATATTATATTATTTAAAAAAAGTGATAAGACGATCAACATTCATCAACAATCCATCACAAATACACAATTCAAACTCGTGTGCTTGTGATCCAGACTTGAAATGACTAGCAGGGGTAAGGGAAAAACGAAGAGGAATTGGTCACCAGGTTGGCACTTCAAGGCTATCAAGTCGTGCTGTAGTTCACGAATTATCATTCACTCTATGCGCTGCGGTTCCAAATGCAGTTGTGTCTTGTACAAACTCTGGAAAGTTTTTATTCACTTTTACCTTAACTTTTTTTCCGACTTGTGAAGTATCCGGGTTCTAGAAAACAATTGGTAGCATTTGTTTTTAATCTGAGCATAATTTTGCTTGGTAAATTGTTCAGTAATCCTAATGCGCATGCTCCTTTGAATCAAACAGGCACCGAGGGCCTCTTAAGAGGCATCAATATAGACAATATTTATTAGCATCAAAATACCTCAATTAGTTGAGTATGATCGCCCGGCTGGACGTAGTCCTGAATAGGAATCTTGTCGTTGACAGTGACTGACGTTTCGCCAACCTGTGCGGTAGTCATCTTCAGAGTCAAAGTGAGTAGGTTCACGTCAGTTGATGGTATTAAACTCTGGTTCTTGACCTGATTGGTCAATAAAGTCGCGATGTTATTGGCTATGAAGACCCGTAACGTCACTGGTGAGTTTCGAACCGTCTATTGTCACAGTCAAGTAGTTTATTATTAGCCAAATTTTCAGTTGTCCAGTCGTTCTCTGGTAGTAAGGTTTGCTTAATACCGTCAATTAATGCTTGCTAAATTGCTGATAAACTAACGGAGGAAATTCAGCATATTCATTAATCATTTTAGGCTTTTTTTTTTTTTATTGTAGAATGACATATTCAATATGGCTTGAATGTCTAGGCTAGATCTTAAACCATAGTTCCAAAAACATGTTTTACATTTTTAATTCCTGCCGTTGAAACTTGAATTTTTGCTCATTAAATCAGTCTTAAATCATTCTCACTGCATCCTTCAAAACCTGCTTCAATTTGTGATCTAGATCCTCTATATTCTTGCCCCGCAATAGGAATCACCAACAATGCATTTCACTGTCTCTTGAAACATCGTGGCAATCATTGCTCTTTGAAGAAATTCTGGGGTGTACATCAGACCAAATGGCAACCTTTGTATTCTAACCTGATAAACCGTCTGCGGTGCGTAGTAAGCCAAATGCTTCCTTTGGCCAACTTGATCTGAAAGAACCTGACGTAGCATCAAGAGCTGATAAAATATTCGCTTCTGACTTGACTTGACTCACGCACAATACTCGCTGGCAGGGACGACGTTAAACTGAGCTCCATACCAGTGTCCATCATGAAATAAATTTGAATTTTCAAATTTAAATTGCCTGGAACCACTCATTCTCTCTTCATTCCTCATTAATACCTTCTTTGTAAACTGCATGACCTTTTCTTCAGCCTGGCATAATTTTGTGAAATGGTTAGGTCTGAGGAAAGTATTACACTGCTTTCTATATTCAGGAAAATGGGCTTTTTATCGACGATATCTACAGACTTCGAACACGCTTGTAAATAGCCAACTGCTTACCTCCTCCTGCCTACTACTGTCCAATTTACCCCTTTTTTGAATACTGTTGTTTCTTATTCTAATTATTTGAGTAGAGTGCCCATAAACTAGCTGGATAAGCTAAATGCACCTCCACTACAAACAAATCTTTATTTTTCATTTTTTATCTTATCATACCTGCTCTGCTTCATTCCCACGCTGGTCTTACCACTATCACTTTGCGCAGGCGTGCAAGTGGATCGGCAAATTTGTCTTGCCTCAAGGAAACAAGCAGGAAAGTGTACCCTGAAAATGAAGAGGAGTTAGCTTTTGGCCTGCCGTTACACTGTTATATTTGCAGCCTTCGTTGAACCAATTTTCCGTTAAATCCTCAATACCAAGTGTAACAAACTTCTCGTGGAAACAAACGGATGAGGATGCATCTATGACTATCTGAAATGAAAAAAACAAAAGTCTCACGCTATGTGCACTTGCACGGATCCGCGGCTGGTCAGTCGCGTAAGGGTATAATTTAGCACGCTACAAGTAGACCCAGATATTCCCAGAAGTTCAGTTTGTTAGGGCTGTTATAGAGGTAACTTATGTTATAACTATCGTTTTAATGATAAGCGGCGTAATTTTCTACATTTCGTCTTGTATTTAATATTTTAAGCTTTTCAAGGTCTAAAGAAAGAAATCATCTTTAGGTGATTTTCTCAGCTTTGACTTTTCTTTTCATCAATGCTTTGTTCACATCCGATATTTTAAACTTATTTTTTAGTCTTTAACATCTATATAGGAGGAGGCATCGTGGCCGAGTGGTTAGCGCGTCGGACTCGCAATCCGGCGGTTTTGGGCTCAAGTCCCACTCTGGCCACTTGCTGGATTTGTTCTCGGTCGTTCCGAGTTCAAATCCTGGTTGCCTCCTGCTAGTTGGAGTTTTTAATCCTGTTATGTTATACAGTAAAAACCCACGTATGCGAACCTGGATTTTCCCAACTTAGCCTAATAAGTGTTTTCAAAGTATTTAGGACAAAACCGCCGTTGGGTGCCCAGAGTGGTTAACACATCGGCACTAGAAAGTCGATGACGCGGGTTCAAATCCCATCATGGTTTCAGTTCATTTGCGGTATTTGCTGTATTAAATAATTATATATTAGAATACATCTTAGATGAGAACCATCATGATGATAACTAGCATGCATGTCTTTTATGCTGCAGTGTCCATAAAATGTTGTGTGACATTTTGAATCTCACTGACTGAAACCTAGGCTAAAACGTTCTTCTTTATTTTCACTTGTGCCTTCTTTTTTGTAAAATAAGAACCTATTGAAAATTTTAGGCTAAATAGCTTCTTATGAGAAGGGGGTTTAAAATGAAAATTTTAGCCTAAAAGGTTCTTAAATAAATTTTAGTTTCTCTGATACGCGGGTTTTTACTGTATTTGAATTCTTTGTGGTTTCTAAGCATTTGAGAGGAGTGCCTGTAAACTAGCCGGATAACCTAAGTGCACTTCGTACTATGAACAACCCTTTAACCTCCACAGGGGCAGGAACAAACTGTTTCATCATTTTTTAAAATAATTGAATCATTTTTTATTGGATTGCTGTATTCTGTTTTATTTCCAGGCGAATGATTTCGACTTTGAACAATCTTCGGAGGGCCACTAAGCTTGCAAACAACATTTGCTTAGGAACAGTACAAGGGTTAGAAGGTAAGAAGGCACAGTGAGACTAGTCGTTGCTTCTGAAGCTTCAGATGCATTATTGTTTATAGGTAGCAAAAATGTAGCATTCTAGTAATAAAAAATAATTGTCCTGACCTTCCAGCGGTTCATGTTTCTCCAGCATAATATTATGCAAAACTGACACAGGACGAAAATAGGGCTATTAATTATCCGTAGTTTTCATAAGAAACATTGGACATTAATGATTAAAATGTCTAGATCTGCTGTTTAAAAGTTTTTGTAATTCTAGTGCAATAATGAAAGAGATAAAGCCTAGTGAGACAAGTCGTTTTTCTTTGTAGTAGTTCAAGCGTGTTATGAGGAAACTTTAGCATCGACGACGGAGACGACAGCGAAAACGTCACTTTTAAGATGAATTCACTTTTTTTCAAACTTTGCTTGCTGATTCCAATTCGCAGAAAATTTCAAATGTAGGCGAATTTCCCTGGAGTTGATTTCTTGGGGACCATACTCAAGTTTTGAAAGAGAAAGAAAAATTCGTTGTTGCTTGTTTTAACGTCCTCCATAAAACGTCAAATTAGGGATTTTCACGCCGCAGTCGTTCAGTAACGGCAAAGAAATGTACAAAAGTTTGCTGCACGTGCAAAGTTGTTGTTTTGCTAATCAAACCTTAATTGCTTTTTTGACGTCCTCGATGCCGTCGTCGTCTTCGTTGCTAAAGCTGCCTGTTGATTGAAGGGAACGGACGTTCCAGGGCGTTCCTTTTAAGAGCGGCTGTCTGTAAATATCGAGAATTCGCCGTCAATACTGAAGTTTCGAGATTCTTCATATTCAGTCAGAAAAATCTCTTTGCAGTAGTAAAGCATTTTCGAAAATGACAATTAATCTTTCCAAAGAATTTTCTTTTTCGAGAAAAACGGCAAAAAGTGAAAAGCTGTCTTCACTCTATATGGTCGCTGGTCAAAATTACTGCAAAGAAAACGGACTAAGATTCAGACAAACATTGAATCGAATATGAGTTTCCATAAACGAGCTGATTGAAACATCAGGTGCTGTGTCAAATGCGTGTCAAATCTTGGCATCTGTGAGGTGTGTCTCTTGATTTCGTTGTTCACTTATTGCAAAAAATAGCAATCAATACAAAAATATAGACCGATCTTAGGCTGCTTTATTAGCGAATGGGCATTTTTTTTTTAAGAGGGCGAGGGAGAGGAGAGGCTGGGTAATTTTTTCCATTTTTTTTTCAGCCGCTCTTATTTGCAGACTGAAGATTTTTTCGCAACATAACCCTTTGCGGACTTATTTAAACATCTATGTATATTCGTAGCCTTTTATAACAGCCCACGCTTCATAAGTTTATATGGATTAAATGGTTCCAGAATTATTCAAAATGTGCTGTCAACTTCCCACAAGTTATAATTAGGCAAGCTACTGTTACTTTACATTAACAATAGAACAATTGGTTTTCTTTGTTCTCGAATGACACCTTTCTCGAAACAGTAAAACTCGGTAAGGATTATCAGATTATCGGCTTTGGCTGATCACCCCTACCTCGACCTTGATTACTCTGGACATCACAAAAACCTCATCTAATAATTGTTTATAAACACTGATGAAAACTAAATAATGAAAAAGAGAGTACCTTGAATGGTGTCGATATTATTTGTTGACCTTTGTTGTTTGATTCGCCAAACGCAGTTTTTCCCCACTTGAGCTCTAACAACTTTCAACCCCTCAGTGACGGGTTTTTATCGAATGAAACAAACTTTCAGATGCACTTTACCGACAAATTCTTGATTTGAGATACTGTACATGTATTACCGCTTTCGTTAAACCAGTATGAAATTGTCAGTATTGACCCTGTACTTGACCTTCTTCACGGCGGGTTTCACTTTATTCCATTTATACGTTAAAATTAAAAAAGATAGAAGAATTAAATATTCATTATTTCCTACATTATAGAACACTATCTATTCTTCGCCATCGAAAAAAAAAAAAATGCATATTTGGGCATATTAAATATTATTTCATGGAATTTGTTTTACCCCCGGTTGAGTGACGGTTTCAACATTTTATGCAAAGACATCGAAAATGAATTGCGCGTTTACTTCTCTCAACGAGTCGCTTTTGATTTTTTATATGCTATACTACAATAGTAGGGCTTTTCTGAGGTATAATAATTCGTCTAAGATTCCGTGTTCCAAGAAATGATTTTTTTCCTTCAAAGTTTCGCAGATTTTCATTGTCTATGAAAGTGCTGAAGATAGGAATCTATGGGCTTCTTTTAGCCGAGTAAAAAATGCATTATTCCAGTATTTAAACTGGAATGCCTTACTTACCTGCCAAGGATGAACTTGTTTTCTTGAACCGCTTTTCTTCCCGAGGGCTTTGAAAATGGTATAATTCAAGGGTTTGGCGATTTCTGAATGGAGACCATATGGCGTGAAGGCAGCATTTACACTTTTAGCCGGTTTTCTCGAAAAAGACAATTCTTTGGAAACTTTGATTTTCATTTTCGAAAATGTTTCGACAAAGGGCTTTCTGTGACTAGATATGAAGAATTTCGAAATTTCAGTTTTTACAGGCAGCCGCTCTTAAACAGGGGAAACACGTAACAGCTTCATGCTTTTGGTTTAGCTAAACTAATTTTTTCATTATGTTTCTTAGCCCTTTGCTCTTATTTTAAACCTTAGATCTTAGAATTGGTTTACCAGATGAAAGCCTTTCGATTGCTGACCATGACCGTGACTGCGAGCTGCAAACTCTCAACGACGATCAAGTAACGGCCGTAAGAAAGTCATTGAGAGGGCATTTTACTCTTATTCAAGGACCACCAGGTAGTTTTGGCTATTGTCACTAAGTATAACTTAACTAAGGCTGCATTTGTGAAAGTCATAATGTACTTTCATTCCCGTCTCAACTCTATCCCCACCCCTTGTCTTATTATTTTGGGCAGGACGTTAATATGTTCCTTTTTCTTGTTTGCCTATTGTTTTTTTTTTCCCTGGCTTTGAGTCTTTCCTCTGTCACAAGCCATTTTGCGTGTATCTGTTTTATTTTCAAACAAAAAGTTAATCCGCGAGTTCCTTTAATTTCCTTTTGCACGTCATCTACCATAAATTGTAGTCCGCGCCAAAAAGGGCCATCTCCTAATACTCGTTAACATTTAATTTTTAATGTAAGTCCTCAAATTTATCTTTTAGGAACTGGAAAAACCGTAACAGGAGTTCATATCGCCTACTGGTTTTCGCAATTAAACTTTGGTGACGACCCTCCAGCGGACACACCAAGAGACCAAACTCCCGATACAGCTCCTCGGCAGGTCCTGTATTGTGGTCCTTCGAACAAATCGGTCGACGTTGTTGCAGGTGCGTTTCATAAATTCCTTTCTTGGAATATATTGGAATTGTATTATATCCTATCCTCGGCTGCTCATTCATTAATAACCTTCAGCCATATACTTATTTATGTAGCTCATTAACACATGCATCCGCCCTTCCATCCATCCACCCATCTATCCATCCATCTTTCCTTCCTTTCTTCCATCCAACATTATTTCACTAGCTTATTAATTTAATGATGTACTTGTTCTCTAGAGTATTTGATAAAGATCAGGGGTATTCGGATCCTCCGAGTATACGGAAACGTAATCGAAGAAGAAGAGTTTCCGGTTCCAAATCAAGTGAAAAGCATTCGACAGACTTCTGTGCACAAAGTTCCCGAAAACTTGAAACCTTTCTCCTTGCATCATGTGATTAGAGACGAAGAAAGGTCACCAAAGGCACGGCTGCTGAAGGAATATGAGAAGGTATTTGCCAGAAAGAAGAAAGCAAAGAAAAAAGTGGCAGACGAAATAGTGGAGGAATATTTGCAGGTTGTGTGAAGAGTACTGATTTCAAATGTGATTGCAATGCATAAACTGTGAACATTGATACATTGACTTCTTTATCGCGAGTACATACTTCCCGAAATCAAATGATATTTTATGATAAACGTTAAAAAACCCAAACTTAATACACAGTCGGCTTCTATCCACACAGAAGTACTTACTAGACAAGTACGTGCGATGATCTTATCGCTACCATATTAGAAGTAGGCTTGACTGATAAAGTAGGAAAAGTAATTAATGACGCTAAAAATTTCACTGCTATCGAGCAACTGAAAGTTAAACCATCGCATTACATTTCGTCTAATTTGCATTGAAATTTGGATAGGTCTTCATTTGTCTGAGATAATTGAACTTTTCCCTTCCGGACGAAACCCAAAGTATCTGTAGCCCTGTAACACCAGTTTTTGACCGACACTATCACCTTTTTGCTAAAACGTGGAGAAAAGCTCTAGGACTCAGATATTAGTAGCATCATTTACTGTATTATTGTATAGCTTTTTCCTGGAGCGGGTTAGATGAACCGAATCCTGAGATCTGATTGGTGCTCGGAAAAACGCACTTTATTGACCGTGCTTTGTTGAGTCAGTTTCGCTGGATATTGACCTTGTTCTCTTTTTTGGAGTCTCTGTTGATTTCTACTTCGCTTCGTTCAAAAAAGGAACTTTCACTGATGGCCAATATCCAGCCATCTTGACTTCAGACTTAGTCGATAACACTTATGTGTATCCTTAATTATCAAAGGTAATAAAGGAAGCTGAGAGGTGGGTGTTCAGAAGCGTGTGTGAAAACAGTTACCATCAGATTGTTCTCTGCACCTGCTGTGTGGCCGGAAGTAAAAGAGTGAGAGAGGCATGTAATAACATCATTCAATGTATAGTGGACGAATGTGCTATGTGTCTGGAACCAGAAACTCTTGTTCCGATTCACTGGTCAAGAGCGGATCAAGTGGTTCTAATTGGAGATCACATGCAGCTTCAACCAATTGTGAAGAACAAGGTCGCAAAGTCGCTTGGACTAAACAAGTCTCTGTTTGAGCGTTACGCCGGGCGGGCTTTTATGCTTAAACAGCAATACAGAATGGTAGGTGAACCATATTAACTGCTTTTAAATCTTGACGGAGACCAGCAGCGCTGAATGTAAGAGAACACTATCGTGAGTCATATACTTGACCTTCAAAAGATATCGTGAACAAATCTCTCGTTCAGAGTGGCTCTCCTTAAAGTTTATTAACAATTCTTCTCCCAAAAGCTTTTACGCTAGGCGTTACAGATGTATCAATATCCTATCCTCATAAATTAGACAAACAGCCGAAGTCAAGAAACAGAACTACGAACTACAACTTCTTTCACTTGCACTCGGTTTTTACAACAACCCCGCATGTACATACGGGGAATCAGTGACGTAATAACATGTCACATCCCCAATATAAAAAAGAAGAAAAAAGAAGAAAAAAGCAATAACAAAACAAAACTAAAACTATCAAGGACCAAATCCGAACAAATCACAGCCGCTTTCGTTTTAGCGACAAGGTCATTCCCTACCTTGGTCGTATTTTGCGTCTACCGGAAAAATTTGCGTGCGAAAATCGAACAGCGGCCTATACAGAGGAAGGGCTGTGTATTCTCTTGCAACGTTTGGCTTATCCATGCCGTTATCCAGGCATGATAACTCAGTCTCGGAGGTCTCCACAGGAGCTCAGTCTGATAGCCAACAAGGTGATGGATGAGACTTATGAACAGCACCCTTGACCCCCTTCACCACCCCTGGCTGACACGCTAAAACCCATCAAATTCAACACAAGAACCACACTGGTAAAGAATTAAGTATTCTTTATTGTTATCTTCGACTGCTGGGATATTTTCGACCAAATAATAGCAATTTTCGGGGTTATTTCGTGAGCCTGTGAGGCCTGTGCAGAGACATGAAACTTTCCCGGGTAAATGCAAATTTACTCTGTGTAGGAAATATCGCGTTCGGTTGCTTTTCCACGACTTCAAAAGCAGTATTTTACATAAAACATAATATAAGGAATGTTCAAGATGATAAAGAGAGGCTAGAAACGAAAAGAAACTGCATTAAACGATCAGAATTTACCTTTGAAAACCAGCTCTTCCCAGTCGTAGCTCAGTCGTTCTACCCACTTCAAGTTTTTGGTGAGAACTCGTCGTAGTGCAACTTGACAGGACGACTTGAAAACGTGGAGATGCGCAGAACGGATGCGCAGTAGGCAAAATCGCTGATCTCGTTCTGGAACTCGTACTCGTTGTCGATGCTAACATCCTCTATTGTAGACTACGAGATACGGTTTCATCATTCGAAGCATTATTATTGCTATTAGCAGAGGTAGCAGCTGCTTCAGCACCAAAGGTAAGGGCCGAATCGACCCGAACCTTCTCTTTCAGCTGCGTTATTTCCTTCGAAAGGGCGTCGACCTTATCCCTTAAATCTTGATTTTGTTGCTTTAGTGAAGTAAGTGACTCTTTTGGCATGATTCCAGTGAAAATTGTTAACAAAAGGACAGTAAAAAACGACTCATTAGGATAAGAAGCAGGAGCTCAAAATTCAACCTCCATCTCAGCTCCTGACCGCTGACCGCTGACTTTGATTGAGAATAGCTTCTACTTTACTTGGGTCGAGCTTCAAACCCTGCGTAGTTGATGTCCCATGAAGTCCAGTTGTTGCAATCTCAGAGCCACTTTCTCCTTGCTGAGCCGGATAGACTTTTCTTTGCAACGTTTCAACTTTTCAAAGTTTCTTGTCACGATCCCTAGTGGCCTCATCAAGAGTGTCCCCAACTCTATAGATTAAGATGCCATCAGTGACGTAAGGTTCTTGTCACGATCTCTAGTGGCCTCATCAAGAGTGTCCCCAACTCTATAGATTAAGATGCCATCAGTGACGATCAACAGTGACGTAAGGTTCTTGTCACGATCTCTAGTGGCCTCATCAAGAGTGTCCCTAACTCTATAGATTAAGATGCCATCAGCTATACAGGCAGCCCCTACAAGTCCTTCCAGTGCCTGAAGACGTTTTTGAAACTTCTCCGAACTCACAAAGAGTCCAAACGGAAGGCATGTCCACCTATATCGTCCAGTTGGGGTAGAAAAGGTGGTGAGTAGACTAGAATCTTCTTGCAAGATGCAGTACCAGTAACCATTGCTGAGGTTGACTTTACTGAAGACTTTTGGTCTGGCGAGGTCTGGGAAGACTGGATGTCCTCGAGCACTGGAAGCTGGTAGTGTTCCCTCTTTAACGCTAGGTTTAGTGACCGTGGATCTATACAGATCCGTAGACTTCCATCCCTTTTGATAGCAACTGCCATCTGATTTACCCCGTCAGTGGGTTCAAGGACTCCTGTTTCAATTAGCCTATCAGGTTTTCTTTAACTTAACCATCCTAGATTGGTTTGTCTTTCTTCAAGGACTCCTGTTTCAATTAGCCTGTCAAGTTCTTCTTTAACTTTATCCCGTAATTCAATGGGTAACCTTTTTGGTGGGTAAAGAATTTGTTCTGCTAGTTGTACAGAGCCAGGTAAAGCGCCAATATATTCACAGAACACATCAGGAAAATCTTGTAGGGTATTGTGCCTGTCTTCAACTACTCCACTGACACTTTCAAACCTATCGTAATTGACTGAGATATGTTTCTTCTTCCCAGCTGCCTTGCGACTCAGCAGAGGGGTGAGTTCTTCCTCGACGACAACAAACTTTACCGTGTACTTCTGGGAGGTCTTGGGGTTCTCTAGAGGGAGTTCACAGGTTCCAAGTTCCTTTTATTTTCACCTTGTTCAACATCCCAAGGGTATGTTAGCAGGCTCAAGCTGGGAGTTACCGATGTGACTTCTAGGAATGATGCTACCTTTGGCTTCTACAGTGTAATTGTTATCTGACTGGGTTAGACCTGACGTGAATTCCACAATAGATCGGTTTGTCTGTCTTTGAGGCTACACCATTAACAAAGGCATTGAGAGTCTTCACAGAGGCCACATCCGAGTCCCAGTCAGACAATCAGAATTGTGATTTACTCAGCGTATTTTCTCTTTCATGGCGCAAACTTCTGAACCTTCCAGTGCTTCATTTTCCGGAAAACATTGCAACTTTTACCCCACGCAGTACATAGCTCTTCCTTTAGAACATGAGACTGTGAGCAGAACTAGCAATTAAGCTTTGGTAACTCGGCGTTTTTCCCTTCAAACGACGCTTCAGTTCGTTCGCCCCGTTTACGGTTCTTCTTGGAGAGATCATTAGCCCTTCGATCGTTCCGGTGGACTACTTCATTTTTTCAACCAAACGCCTGAAGTTAAGTTGTCGCGCTCTCCGAGGTTCGGCAGATATCAATACATCTCTTTCAGGTTGAGCTTTCTTTCCTTAAGCAAGCTTTTCCTGGCATTTCATTCTGGATCCCGAGAACGATACGGTCTCAAAGTAGCGAGTCACTCATTGCTTGGCAGCTGCAGAAGTTGCAAGTTTCCGCCATGTTACTCAGGGCGATGAGACAAGCGTCGAAGCTTTCACTAACTACTTTGTTCCTCTCGTTAAACTTAACATTACCAGGAATCCAAGACATTTTACTCCCGCGTTTAAATCGGTCAGTGGTTTTGGTATGTAGTACTGCGCATGCACCGTGGAGTCTGATTTCATGTTTACGTTCATTCTCGTTCCCAGAGCCTCGATCCTTACGAGAATGGTTTGCGTTTACATGTGAAACAGCTTAGACATCAGAAAGCAGGCATACATGAAGCACCTACCATAGAAATGCTCTGCTGCTAAGCTGAAGTAAACATGGCAGCATTTTTTGTGAAGAGAAGCAATGGAAAGGGTTCGTTCTGTGCGTCCTACATTGAATCCGTGAGCCCAAATGAAGGCTATCCATTCGTGAAAAATACCTTTTTTTCTTAGTTGATTTGCGGCCTCCTATTTTGTCAGGAAAGTCTTTACTTTACATGTTAAAAAAGATCGTAAACTGAGGAAATTTTTTAGAAAGCATGATCGACGCCGGCAGCTTAAAGCTCGGAAGTCAGGGTAAGTCAAGGAAATTTGACGAAATTATGTACGGAGTGTAAACAATAATCGTAGTTTGTGAAGCGCTATTTCGCGGCCAAAGGAAGAAATGAAACTGTAAAAAAACGTTTGCTTCGTAGTTCAGTTACATATAATTTATCAATAAGAGGTCGGCACTCAGAATTTGATTTATTTGAACTGGCAAAAAATAAGATTTTGTTGTGGCGTCCATACATTTCTTTGTAACATTGGAGAGCCATTTTTAAGTGCCGTTTTGATTGACGTGCGGTATTCGTGACGTAATATGACTCGGATTTCTGGTAATGAAGCATTCATATTTTTCATTTACCTCCCCCGTGAACAATTCTTCGAATTTGGAAACCAAACATTCCACCCTATCGGGATCCTCACTCATGCTGTATTGAAACGCGTTATAAATTTCTAAAGCACCTTGACCTGTAGTCCAGAGAAAAATAGCTTTCTGGTATTGAGCATCTTGAGTGGAAATGTTCGGCACAATAGCGTAGTTGAGCCAAGTTTGTTTCCGTAGTTTCCACTTTTTTGCCGAACAGTCCGCCAAGTTGGGTGGAGGATCGAGGTGGTTTTATCTGTGGAAGTGGCCGTCGATTCATTGAAGTTGTTGTCGAAGCAGAGGGCAAATTCGAAGTGGCCACAGCAGCTCCAGGCGAACTTTCGTCGTCACTCATCGATCAAACAGTTAATACTGAGCGTCCTACGTATCCTATCTATGCTATCCTCATAAATTAGATACACAGCCGAAAACAAGAAACAAAACTACGAACCACAACTTCATTCACTAGCACATGGTTTTTACAACAACACTACATGTACATACGGGGATTCAGTGACGTAATAACATGTCACGCAACATGTCACAACAGGGACAAGACCATTTGTTTGCTTTTGTCCTTTATGATTCGAGCGATACCGAAACATCTGGGCAAAATTGTCACCGTGATGTTTCCTAAAGAAGTGGTGGTGGCAACAAGTTGCAAAGTTATATGAACCTATGTTATTTTTCAGTCTTTGTACGGATTTACAACTTGTCCCTGCAGCTAAATCAATAATCAATCCAGTCAGAAAAAAACTCTGACTACAATAAAAATTTTCCCTTCCACTAGGAAAAAACAAGGAAGAAACAAAATGCCTGAAACACTTCCAATGTTCGAGGATTTTTATCCCAGCTGCCTGCTCCGCTATGTGCTACCCGTTTCTATGGGGGAACCGGTCTGTTTGTACTGAACCGAATTTGCTTCAGTGTTAAATGTCGCTGTGACAGAAACCACTTGACTTCTCGTGTCTCCCGACCCTAAAGCGAGCAAAAACTAAAGTGTCCTCTATTCCTTTTAGCACAAGGACATCTGTGAGTTTCCTTCAAGGCATTTTTACAGCAGCGAATTGAAAACCGCGGATTCTGTTAACAAAAGGGAAAAAGCAGCAAAAGTGTGCAGGGACTTTCGTAAGTTTTGGCCAAGTCACAGTAAAACAGGTTACACACCTTTGGTATTTTGCAATGTTGTTGGCGAAGAGGATGAGTTGGTGGTGACAACACAGGAGGGGCATGAACAATCCAAGAGCAACGTCAAGGAGAAATACAAAGTGGTGAGTTAGAGGAGCTATCTGTAAAAAAAGTTAAAAAATTAAGAACTCGGATGTAAGAACCTCTTACCAATTATAGCCGGTAAGATATAACTTCATAGTTAAAAAATCATCTACAAATTGTGGATCTGTAATCTTGATAAGTGAATCGTGACCGAACATCTCGGTGCACAACATGCAGGTCACTTGAGGAACAGCAATTGAGGAACAGCACTGTTCCTCTATTTGTGTGTCAACTTTCACAAATTTGTTAGCGTGGCATTTTAAGGTTAAATTTGAGCAGCATCTTATGCAGAACGTCGTATGATCATGATTGACTTCAAACTTGCAGCTATAAAACTAGAGAGTTTTGAGGCTTATTTTCTGAAGTTAGAGAGAAATTTGCCTTGGCGTTTCGAAGTTTTCTACATTTTTTTTTTTGTAAAAAATTTTAAAAAGACAGTTTTAAATATATGCCGATATCTCAAACGTTTTATATCTACAAGAATATAAATGTCAGTTTCTTAAAGTTCCACCATTCTTTACTTAAGATGCCAAAAAGCATAGAAATAGTTTAAATTGTTCCTGTCGAAAACGCGATCCAAAAACATAGCCAACACGCATATTAATAGGTTCAGGCCAGCATAAACAAACTCGTTATACAACGAAACTCACTTTTCTTTTATATAAAATTGAACACTAGTTTATAAACGGAAATGATTTCAACGCGGTGGGACAGTAAAAGATAACACGGCAACCACCTTAATCTTAGTTGCTGTATTTGTTTTACTTTTTGTTGTCTTTTTAGGTGGAGGTGCTTAAAAAACTACTGGCTTGTGGAAAAGATGTGGTGACGGAAAATCAAATTTCCGTTTTGAGTCCTTACCGCGCTCAATGTCATATAATTGAAGAAGACCTCGCTGCCAATGGTATAGCGGACGTGTCAGTAACTTCGATTGTAAAGAGCCAAGGTATGTTTTGAGGGGCTATACAAAACATCAAGTTGAAAGTACAGTGTCTTCGATTCTTTTTCATTGGCGGCCCTATCAGGTTTGTTAAATTGGCGAAATTTTTAATTTATTTTGTTAAAATTGAGAAGACTAATAATTATGAATTTTCGTGCTCGCCAATTTACTACTCCATGCCCCCGCCCGAATCAATGATAATCGATTAACTGCAAACCTGCAAGTGTGTTGCTACCATTAGTCATTGTTCACTGCAGACTTGCAACTCGTGCTTCGGTTTCGGTTTTCGCTGCTTCTCGGCTCTTAACCGTATGCTTAGTATAACTGATATACCACAGGCTGAATATATAGGGAGGGGATGGGTAGGGGGGGGGGGGGGGGGAGAACAAACACAAGATTCCCTTGTACTGTGGTAGTGGTTTTGGTTGACAAAAGCATTCACGAGGATGTTTTTATGGCATACATGTACCTTTCAACATCAGAAACTTGAATATTGCTCCTGTCCTTTATTTTCGTACGGACAGGGAAAGCGATCAAGAAAGCCAGTTTGTGAAGGTGGACTGATATTTTTAATTTGACTTGGATTTAGGAGGTCACCAATACCAGGATTAACTCATCAAATTAATATTTTTTTCTAGGCAGTGAAAACGACTTTGTGATCATATCACTGGTTCGGTCTTTGCCAGAATCTCAAATCGATCATGAGCCAAACCGCGGGTGGCTAAGAGAAAAACTAGGATTTGTGACTGACGAACACCAGATTAACGTTGCTTTGACGAGAGCAAAACGAGGCCTGTGTATCATCGGTAAGAAATATACAGGGGCACCCAACGACTGTTTTCTGTAAAATACTGTTCGGAGAAGCAGATGTTGCTAGAATTTTCTGTCTCTTGAGGACGGCTAAAAATTTCTGGATGACCATTCCATTCATGGACAATTTTCGAAGGTTATTTAATAAATTCCCAACGTATAAGGTTTTCCAAAGTTTAATTTTTCACATTAACTCCCCAGGTTAGGCATTTTTTCGCAGAAAAAAGGAAATTACTCTTGATTCTTGATAGCCTAAAAAGGTTTTTTAACTCATTGTCTTCGCACACGTTTTTAAGTATTTTTGACCATGAACTTTAAAAAATTATATCTCTGCTGTTATTCACAGTTCCATATCAAGCTATACCTCATTGGAAACGGCAAAAATTAAACTTTCAGAAAAAAAGTATTTCGGCCTCAGGAAACCCATAATATTCCGTAAGAAAAAATTAATAAGGCACATTTCTGCCTAAAAATTTTTTTCCAATTTATAAAGAATGTCATTTTGCCAGGAAATGTGTCTATTTGGTGTAATATGGTAGTAACAAAGTTTTTTTATCAATATCTACACGCCTCGGCCGACATTTTCTCAAAATTTGAAAGATCTTTGCGTGAAGCTCAAAACTCCCCGGGGGCTGGAACTAGGCACATAATTGGCTAAATCTATTAACTTCCTGTGGGCCAAATTTGGCAGCAATCGGAAGTAACGCGATTTTTTGCGAAGGTGATGACCTTATAGGTCCTGAAGCTCCGTTAATAGGCCATTTGCGCTAGAGGTAATGTGACATCGTTGTTATGAAAATGAAGGTTATATGATTTTACCTTCGAAAATCAGTTAGTGGGTCATATCTTAGACAAAATAATAGTGATTTGGTTTTTCAAACCCGCACCATTTTCTTAAAACGAGTAAGTTTGTATCTGGTCACGTGACCAAAATGTGATTTTAAAACTATGAATTACCTCTTTTTGAACGCAATTTTGCACTTAAACTTCAAGAAAAATGTTGAAAAGGTGATGTGTTAACGTTTACAGCACATCTGAGGGTAACTATCAAACGTTTAACAAGATATAAGCAAAAAGTAGTTTTGGCCGCCATGTTGGAGGGCAAGAGTATGCCCTCCAACATGGCGGCCAATACAAATCATAAAATAACTCCCTTAAATGCGTTTTCTCTCAAATTTCGAGTGTAAGATAATTCTTATTTGCTCTGTCGATTTTTGGCATCAGCAAGATTCCAACTCATTGTTTAAAGGAAGCATTGGTCACGTGACCTCTTAGTGCAAGTGGCCTATTAACTAAAGGAGAAAACCGTTGTTGGGTGCTCCTGAATACAGATATGTCCCAACTTGTTTAACCCTACTAGTAGCCATCAAAGACTGAGACGTGATACAAAAATAATGTGCACCTTCCATGCTTCTGCGTAGAGTCGTTGACCATTTTTTGGTGTTAACTGGCCATAAAATGTATCGTTTTAAGGCAAACGTTATTTTGAATTCTGGACATGCAATCAAAGCAAAGACGCTAATTAACAAAACTATGTATAAGTAGTGTGGCCAGCATTTTAGAGTAATAGAAAGTTTATCTCTCTTTTTCTTTCTTTCAGGAAATAAGAATTTGCTAGAGGTTTGTGAAATGTGGAGCTATCTTATTAAACATTATCAAGACAAGCAGTGTCTCGTGGACGGAGATAACTGGCCTTGAGGGATTGAAAAAAAGTTGTACTAACCAGCTCTTGAATAATCGGTATAGTTACAACGTTCCCTGTCGCAGCTTACTCCTTTTCTTAAAGACGTATTTTTAGTTATCTTGCCTGTTTCCCTTGGCATTAAGCACAGAGTGTTGCAGGAAATTCATTTTCTTAAATAATAAGGTGATACCCAAGCAATACAATACAATTACAATACAATTCATTAATTGTCCCAAAGGCACTTTTCAGAATTAATTTATAAGAGAAAATCTATCTATTACGCATTCGTATTAAAAGACACAAATAACTTAATAATTTACATTAAAATCTCCTCCGTACCTATATCAATAAACCATCACTAATATAATTTATTCATTGCTTGCGAGCACATTGCCATAGTAGCAACAGAGGGATTATTCCAAGTTTCAAGTGCTCCATAATAGAAGCCACGTTGTGCTAGATATGGGTAAACTAAGATGGTCTTTGTTTCTTGTGTTATTTGAATGATCATTGGAGTAGACTGTTTATGCATTTGTAAATAATAGTTGCGTCACACAAGTTCAGAAGTTCATCAATGCTGAACCAACCGAGTTCATTCACTGTATATGAAATATTTTTTAGTGCTCGTTGAAATACGATCAGCAAAATTTTGCAACAGCTGTAAATTGTGAGTATTTTCTTTTGAAGTCCCGGGTCATTATACCGTTGAGAAAAAAAAAAACAGTTTACTTAAAACTAAATCAGGATAAATAGTTTAACCTATAACAAATAAAGCACCGTTTTTATCGTCTGCCTCTTTTGTGCAAATCAGAGGCTTGTGGTTTCACCAGTAAATTTTGACTCTGTTTTTCATTCATTTCATCTACCTATGAGAGTGATGGATCCGTTTGAAACCCCCATTTCGTAGAAATTTCTGCTGTTTGTGCCTTTGGCAAAAATGTAACAACAACAAAAGAATCAAACAGCCGCCCTTGTAGGGGCAGTGCGAATATCTAGCCTGTATGTCCCTTTTCTCGATGTTGAATGATCATTTATTTTCCAGGCATGGCCATCAGTAGATAACGATCATATTAATTAATATACGAATTCATTTCTAAAAGAAATATTCAGTAGAATTTTAATCAGACATAATCAAGTTTACTTAACTTCGGATGTATCTTTGTAGCGTAAATCTTTATACCTAATGATTAAGACAAAATCACGTTCCTGTTGGCGTGTGGACAGCAAAAAGCACCCACAAAATATGCGTGCAGGACATGACTATCGAGTTTGAGCATCTACAACGTCGGCATTAACAAATAAATCGCAAAAAGGATACCACAGATGAAAATTTGTTTTGATCTATGTTTTATTGACATCGGAGTTGCCATGGCAACGCAATGACGCCATTACGATTTTTACTTGCCTTCATGATGATTCTCTGTACCAGGATTTTTTTTCCGCTGAAATCGCTTAAGAGAGCCGTTACCCCCCTTGGCTGCCTCAATTATGGCAAAGTTTGAACAATTTCTATAAGAGCGTTTTGGAATATTTTGAAAAGAAGTTTTAAGGGTCATAAAAGCAGTGAATAAACATGCCATCGGCTTAATTGGCTAATATCTAAACAAAATGATGAGCTCTGGAAATGAAGTTTTATCTCATAATGGTTTAATTCCATTTGAAACTGTGTACGCAAAGAAAGAGGGATTTCTTTGGCCGATTGTGAGTGGTAAGAATTTGATTAGTCTGTTTTCAGTTCCCTTTTGTTTTGTATGCAACTTGGTTCAAGCCTATAATTTTCACGTTAACTTGGGAACCACTTGGTATTTTTTTTCTTACAAACTTGACAATCCCGAGATTAGTCATCAATTAAAATCGCCTCTAAGTTTCAAAGACATTGAAGACAAGAAAGGCAATGATTAAATGGGGCCTCCAATATCACAAATTGTTCCTCCATGTTTTGTGTTTACAATTGAGGAACCTCATTATTCACTAGCATTTCAGTTTTTTTCAAACTATTTCCAATACGCTTTGCCATAATCGAGGCAGTAAACGGAGGTACAATCTCTCTTCAGCGATTTCCGAAAAAAATCTTTTGGTGCATAGGAATATAAAGGCAAGTAAAAAACGTAATGACGTCTTTACGTTGCCATTGAAACTCCAATGTCAATAAAACATAGATCGAGACAAATTTTCATCTTCACATAAAACAGCTGTGGTAACCTTTATCCGATATATTTTTTTAATGCTGACGTAGTAAATGCACTGACTTGACTGTATCCCCTCTGAAAAATCCAGTCGAGCCGCCTTCATAATAAAAATAATTGCGAATAATAATAATCGATAATATTTACATTAGAATGTTCCCTCAGCAAAAACGCCTGCTAAAGCTTAAGCCGCCCAATAATATTGATCAAGCTTACTTTTACCTTTTGGGAGTAGCTATAAATAGTTATTCTTCTTTTCAGCTAGGAAGACTTAAGTGTTAAGTGAACAAATTTCGTTTCTTGAGGAAGAAATATTGTTTTGGAAAAAAGGCGTTGAAATTTCGTCGCGCTGGAAATTTGTCACCAAAAATAAATTTTCGTTGCAGTTCATGACCTCGCTCGCGAAATTTCGCCGACACATTAGATGCACCGAAATATTTGCCGCTTTTCAATTAGCCTCCGAAAGCAGACGTATTTCCTGTCGTCGCTTTTCTCTCTCAACACACACACTGATATACACACATACATTTTACACGTTTTATATGAGAACAGACCTGGCATACCCATAGGTACTACCTTACACTATTTGGATCATGTCCCATTATGAAAAACTTAAGTTTACAAGGTAAACTAGACGTAATGCAGAACTGAGAACAGTTCAAAGTTAAGAAGTCAAGAAGACTACAAAGAAGGCTATCGGAATACTTACTTGGCTTTACGACAAATTGAGACTAACACCAAAGCGTAAACTTGCAATTTAGTCTATTTTAAGAACGGCAATCAACTGACTGTGCATGACATTTTCTCTGTGCTGGCATTCTCAGTCTTGATTAATTCAAACTCGTTTCGTAAATCTCTTTATTACATCCACTTTGAAATCACTGGCGATCCGTGCAATCTGATTGGCTCTCAGCAGTGTGATTTATTCCCAAATCGCACCACTTTTTACTCTAAATCGCATCTGCTCCAAATCACCCCTGTCATGTTCTAAATCGCATCATTTCTGTTTCGAATACAAAATGAGAAGTAAAAGCCTTTTTGTTTCGCCTTTTTAACAAACCGGCTACTTGATCAATAAAATATTAGTACTGACTCACCTGAATTTCAAAATGGCTGTAATGAAGTGGTAATTGAACTTCGTGTCGTGCAGTTTTGGTCTGAATTCATACTTGTGATTTCAAATCGAACTGGCGCTGCGCGC
This sequence comes from Porites divaricata, assembly GCA_038088405.1. Taxonomy (NCBI): domain Eukaryota; kingdom Metazoa; phylum Cnidaria; class Anthozoa; order Scleractinia; family Poritidae; genus Porites; species Porites divaricata. The sequence goes on along the minus strand of JBBMOI010000019.1, from coordinate 4,457,146 downwards.
TCGTCCGATGTTTAAATCTCGCGTATGATTTCAGACCAAATTGCACTCCACTCAGTGCAATTACCATTATTAATCGTCTTTTCGACTTATCGTTTTTATAATGATTCTTCTTCAGGTCTCGTAATGGCAGCCTGTAAACAATGTATGTAGTATGTCGATGTGTATTATATCGTGAAGCGTCCTTGACACTGTCTGAGTGCGGGGTTGGGAGTAACCTGCGATAACGCTTTTTTTTTTGTTAAGAGACATAGAAGGATAATAGGGAGAAGGCACGAACTAAGGCTACGTGGAGAGAAGCGACGACCGCTATGTGCTTGTGCTTGTCAAAATTCTCAAGGTCATGTAAGGGTAGGATTTATTCCTTTTTTCCGCTTCGAAAGCTAATTGCCTTTTATGGCAATCAATCATTGTTTCAATTCGTAAATAGTTTGGTGCTGCTGCTGGTGTTGGAGCATTCAATTGCGGAGAGATCAATTGTCTGCCACTATTTTAAAGCACTAGTTTGGATCCGCCTTCTGTCGAAATTTCGCTTCTCACTAATTTGTAGAAGACAGGATCAGAATCAAACCCCCTAAAAATGACTTATTCATTCTTTAGATATACATGATGCTAACATGTAAAGACACATTTAATTTATGTGTGACGTCTGTGGCGGTTTCTGAGAAAGTAAACCGGAAGTCATCATTGTTTCTGGAAGCGGAAATATTGGTGTTAACAAATATCGGGGAAAGACATCCATCGAAAAGGTAGTAAGCGCCAGCAGTGGGTCATCGCTGTATTAGATCATAGAACAAACATGCAGTTCACATCATGTGTTTGCTACCTTGGATCCAGTGAATAAGAAGACACTTCTTCAGCTCTTCAGCAACGCGAGGTAATCAGTGAGGTGTTAAAAATATAACAATTATATAAAGTAAGAAACGCTTCAAAGCATGCGACGACATTCTTCACAACACACAGGCAGGCATTTTCACCTATGCTGTTAAAGTCGCATCAGGATATATACCGATAAATCAAAATATATTACAATTTTTGTGATAAGTCGAAGTGCTAGTAGTATTGATGATGTCTTCTTGGCGGGTGCAGTGTCAGTCCACCCGGATGTGTCTCAACAGGCAGAATTACATAAATGGCATTGAATTCGAGAGAAAAATGAGAGAAATGAGACAGCTAGCCAGTGATTTCGAGTGATTGGTCATTAAAATAAATCGTCGATGCTATTTCTCTGTAAAACCAAAGGCTTTGAAAAAGCGTCGCAAATATAAAGCGATTTCGCGCAAAAGACAATTGTCGCTTCATGACCTTCATGGAAGTGAACACTACGCAAGCTAAAACCTAATGGAAGGTTAAGAGACTCTTAAGGAGATATATAGACTCATTGTTTCGTAAGAGAACTCATTGCAGCAATATATACATATTGCACGTATAAGGCTTTATTATAGCTACTTACAATGACCATAACATAATACATACGAAAGTATATAATAAATTGCAAAGCTACTTTAAAACCACTGACTTTAAAAGCGCTTGGTCTTGCAAATTCAGAGCAGATACTATGGCCGTTTAGTTTCGTTTAACTGTGAAAGGTTTGAACCCAGGAGTCATTTCAAAAGTAGGTTGAGTTTGATCGTCCGGGTGAACGTAGTCCTGAATAGGACTGTTGTTGTTGACAGTGACTGACGTTTCGACAACCTGTGCGGCAGTCATCTTCAGAGTCAGAGTGAGTTGTATCACGTCAGTAGATGGTATTATATACTCTGGTTATTGATCTGATTGGTCAATAAATATAATACCATCTACTGACGTGATACAACTCACTTTGACTCTGAAGATGACTGCCGCACAGGTTGTCGAAACGTCAGTCACTGTCAACAACAACAGTCCTATTCAGGACTACGTTCACCCGGACGATCAAACTCAACTTACTTTTAGTTTCGTTTAGTTTAAGGTAAGAGTAAGAACTTGTTTTCTTTCTAATAAAGACGTCCTCCTGTCTTCAGACATTATGAAATTTTATCTCGCGCATAAAGAAAAGAGCCAATCAGAAAGCAAGAAAACCATTGAATATTCTGCTGTATGCAACTAGTAATACCGAAAAATACCGGCGGCGCACGCGGCCTTTAAGTTTTCCCGCCAAAAACAAGGCAGATTGCAGACAACCAAGCATTTCATACAAAAATTGCTAGAAGTAATTTTAAACAACACAGAAGAAACCGGAAGACTAAATTAAATTAGTAATACCGTGAAAGGAAATCAAACAGACTTCAACGGACACAGAAGTTGAGGAATTTATTAGCCGAGGCCAAAAAAAAAAAAACAAACCAAATGGATCCACATTTCAAAAGAAGCCTACCGAAGTCCCAACAGAAACGTTCGACAGCAGTGTTTCCATTTTGTCCAGGATGCAGGACAAATTGTACATGGGTGAATAGGAACTTTATTCATTTACTTGAAGTTGTCGATCATTTGGACAAGGTTGTTTAGAGGTTACATGCACTATTAAATCTGTTTTCTTTGAGTTGACCATGATGTCGAGATGGTTCCATTTTAAGTCGTCATTATTAGTGGCATGGAATGAATTAGTAATGCGAAATTTCATGTGGTATATATACCGTGAAATGTCCCACTCGTTTCTTGATTTTTCTATTTGTATACATACTCGCCTAAAGGCTCGTGTGTATACTAGAGGAGAAAGACCCAGTCACTCCACAGGCAGCCCAAACTCACGTTGCGAGGAAGATAGATAGATAGATTTAATAGCAAATTCCTTGCAGCCGCCGAAGCGGCTGAATTACGAAATACTTTACAATAACATTTATCTTATACAAGATGAAATATTACAACCTAATTATAATTGAAACTATGGTTCATAATAAAAGTTTTCCTAAACCTATGTGTCTTACAGATCGGTAGCTCAAAGTATCGCCGGGATCGTGTGCAGTAAGTAGACTCGTTACGTGGCGGCAGTAGATCATGTAGCTTATGGCTTGGGTCTTCCATAATTTGATCGAATAAAGTTTCGCTCAGCACCTGTCTTCTCTCATACAGTGAAGTAATGCCTGCAGCTACTAGAGCTTCAGCATAAGATAGGTCAGGATATATTATCCGCAATGCGCGCTTTTGCAGTCTTTCCAAGCTATTAGATAGGTACTGCGGCAACGCATTATGGAAAACTGGGCACGCATACTCTAAGACGGGACGAATGCAGGTTGTATAGAACAGTAACATATCCTTCGGACTGACCTTTTCGCGTTTTAGCTGCTTTAGGAAATACAGGCGTGTTGCGGTCTTTTTGCAAATATGATTAACATGCACATTCCACTTGAGGTCGTCTGAAATTAAACTCCTAATAGCTTCGCGGACGAAACAACCTCGATTTGCTTATCATTAATAGTGATAGGGTCTACAGTTCTAGGTGAACTAGAAAAGGATATTCTCAGCTCATTACACTTAGACTCATTTAGCTGAAAACCATCAGCTTCAGACTGTCGAACTAGTTCATCAACGCATGACTGCATGCAACTGGTTTCGTTCTTGGATACTGACTCGGCGAGAGTGGTATCATCAACATATTTCCAGAGAGTTGTGTCAGCTACAGAGAGATCGTTTATCATTATAAGAAAAAGCCATGGGCCCAGTTTGGTCCACTGTGGGACCCCCGCAGGGACAGCTTCCCACTCCGAGACACAATCGCAGCTGAGCTTCACCCTTTGCTTTCGATCCATAAGAAAGTCTATAATCCAACACATAAGCGGTCTTGGGATGTCATACGAGGAAAGCTTTCGCGCCAGAACATGATGGTCGATCAGATCGAAAGCTTTGCGAAAGTCAAAGAGCATAACCCTCATAATCGAAGTAATTTACTTCGACTATGAAGTAAATTACCGTAAATCGTACGGTAAAGTAATTTACCGTAAATCCTCTATTAAGCCCCCCCTTTTCAGAGGAGGAAAGTTAATAAGCCACCCCTCGCCCAATCCTTATTCTTCACAAAAAAATTAACGATTAACGTGGACTGATCAGTTATGATTTATTCAGGCTGGAAGTTCATATTGTTTCTGGTCTTCGGCGGCATGACCTCCAACTTCATATGCTTAACTTTCTCAATTTTGCGCTCTATCTCTCTGTACAACGCGTAAGTCTACTCTGTCTCATACTACGGTATTTTTGCTACAGGTGATGCATTTCGCTAAATTAAATAAGCCCACCCCTATCTTTTAAGCCCCCCCTCTCTATTAAGCCCCCCCCCCCTCAAAAGTGCTTGAAAAAAATAAGCCCCCTGGGGGGCTTAATAGAGGATTTACGGTACTTACCATAGGTGACGCATGACCTTTCTGCTGGACGCGTCGGTGTCGCGTTACAGGCGACCGTTGAAAATAAGAGACTTTGTATGGGAAATACAAATACTGAGATCTGCGAACGCTAAATAACGTTAAATCTAATTTTTCCCTCAATGAAATAAATAAAGAAGACTTACCTGCGATATATTCCACCGTGTTTCGGTGTCTGCTTGTCGTTTTACTGGTTTTTTGGGCTTTATTACAGAACCACTGTTACTCAGTCAAGGCTGGCCACTTCGATCTGGCAGGGTCCTGGACCAGTCGCAACAAAAATGCCGCTTTTTCGCCGAAATTCGAGTCTGCTGCAAATCTTTTCAGCCCCAGCCCAAAATGGCAACCTCCTTTTCCTCTCTAAGAGATCGGCCCTGAAAAAGCTTTATAATTTCCCCATCAAATTGGACCATTTGTGCAGAACTTCGAGGCACGTCTGGCTTTCGTCTAGTGCCTGTGACTGCTGTTACGCTTACCAACTAATTTGCATTATGACAATTACCACTTTCACGACGGGTACAAGGGCGGAAATGACACGTTATTTAGCGTTCGCAGATCTCAGTATTTATTTCCCATACAAAGTCTCTTATTTTCAACGGTCGCCTGTAACAGGACACCGACGCGTCTAGCAGAAAGTTCACGCGTCACCTATGGTAAGTAAATTACTTTACACCCTTTCCTCGTAACGTGAGTTTGGGCTGCCTTTGCTAGTAGTGAAATGTTTAAACCGCTTCGCACTTCGCAACGGAATTTAAATATATGCTCTTTCAAAGAGTAATTGACGGAAATACTGTTGAGTCTTTAATTAATATATTGCACCCGGTCTGTGTGTCACGCAGCCTGCAAGCAGAACCTCATTCTGCAGTATTCGTGAGTGTAGAGGAGAAAAGGAAGCTCTGCCTTAATCGCGTTAAGCCTTTAAAGTTGCCGAGGGCCGAACTTCTGGACTAGAATAGTCTAGTCAATCTTGCTGTCTGTCGACAAACTGGTTTTCTGAGTGCGAGCATCCAGATAAACTGATGGTCAGAAAACTAATTTCACTGTACCAGGCGCACGACTTTTACGACTGGGGTGAAAACTGTATCCCAGCCGTAACCAAGTGACCAGGAGCTGTAAAGAAAGAAATGACAAAAAATTGACCGGAACAATAAAATACTTTTATGAATTTCGAAAGGCTTCGGAAAGAGTAATGTATCCTTTATTTAGAGGGAAAGAGGTGCGCTCTGTAGCACCGAAGTAGGTGACTGCCAGGTTTAACTTGAAGAACTGTCCTCTGTGTTAAAAAAAGGCCATTTCCGAGAAAGTCTTGTCACAAGGCAATACACAGGGTAGTAGCAAGGTATATTTTTTTCAAGCTGATCCCGTTTTTTGACGCAATTTTTTGATCCCTGATTCCAAAATTGCTGTAAATTTTGATCCCTGATCCCGTAAAACTACTTGATCCCACGAGTTTCCCTATATAACGTTGCCTCTCTCAGGACAAGAGAAACAATTTATTTCATCGTTTATTTGTTTACACACATACCCAAAGCATAAGGCGTCTACCTGAATTAACTGGATCTTCCAGATTCCTACTTTCTTGCTTATCTCCCATGGTAGAACTTGATGTTTCACAATAACGGCTTGAATCAGGACACCCACACAACTTATTTTAGATCTATAACACATTTACTGTACAAAGAATCGAGTCAAACGGATATCATACTGCTTGGAACTCTTACTTAAAGACACCAGTTTACTCAGTAGGTCTATTCCGCTATTCCTTCGTTCCTCTTCATTCTTGTTATGCTCATCTTGTTAATTGACGAGAATAGGTAATGTCTCATCTTGATGAGTACGTTGATGCAATATTTTGCCTGAGACACTCAGTCAATTAAATAGAAACTTTACATTCTAAAGAAATGGAGTAGTTTTCACATGCGTTGAATAAGTTATATATTCAAGTTATTAAAATTTTATATACAAGTAGAAAGCGCGAGTAATTTTAAAATTCCATTCCCGCGAAAAAACTAAGTCAACATTCTTAAATGCTGAAAGACAATTCAAGTCAATATTTCTTAACATTTCAAGTCAGCAATTCAGATCATATATCTTGTTACTCTCCTGCCCGATCTGCAACAACCGGCTTCAAAGTGAGTCGGTTGGTCATCTTCCTCTTCACCGTTGTCATCACCTGCTCCTTCCTCATCAGTGCTTTTTGAGTCAGTTTCTTTGGACCCGTTAACCATATTTTTAAGACGCTGCTACTCACTTTTGCTCAGGAGGTACCTCTCACCATCCAGGTCAACCGATGCAATATCTAGAATACACTGAGGTGGGTTCTTGTCATCCTAAATACCAACGACTGTACACAAGAGGATCCTACTCTCACGGTTCTAGCCAGTTTAGTTACATGGTACTCTCAAGGAACCCATCACTGCTGTCATGAAGGTCCTCACGAAGGATGGCAAGAAAAAAGGGCTCCAAATAACGTAGACTATGAGTAGTCCCCCATTTTTCCTCAGGGATAGCAGAGCGAGCGAAACGCAATCGTGCAACGCGTGTCACCTATTCTCGCGTGGGGTGATTTTCACGCGCGCTCGCCTTTCGCTCGCTCTACTATCCCTGAGGAAAAATGGGGGACTACTCGTAGTCTACAAATAACGTCTCCAATTGTGTTTCAAAGTAACTACATCTCACTTTGAAAACAACACTGGACGAGTTTCAACTAGAGGGGCTTCCGCTTGTCCCTGGTCCGATCTCTGAAGCTCCTCAATCAGGTCAGGCACATTGCCCGTTTGAGGGGAAATGATTCGTCGAATCATGCTTTAAAGAGCCAGAGGCAGAGCATCAGGCCTTTCCTTCGTTTTGCTTCTGACTCTTTGCTGCCGAACACCTTGCTTAAAACTCCTTGGCAAAGAGTCACAAATCCCTTGCTTCTGCTTGCAAAACGTCTTTGTTTTTAGCACTGTCTTCTTGCCTGAGACCCCGGGGGGCGGGGACTCCCAGATGAAACAGACTGGGATGCTCGTCGTCTCGCTTAGGGGTGTAAATTTTGGATTTTGGTCTCGCTTAGGGTGTTCCGGGCAAAGCGCCAATATTTTATGCCGCCAAGGTCTCGTTTAGGGTTCCGCGAAGAAACACAGAACTACGCGAAGAGAAACAGAAGTCAAATTTTAACTTGTTTTGTTTACCGTATTCGATGACCATCTGGGCGTGGCCAGGAGCCCATAACCCGGAGCGTTCAACTGCCATAAATTCGTGCAACGGCGTTTTTACAAGTGAGTTTATTTTTAGATAAGCTTTTCCCACCGAAAGTAACTGTTCCACGAAGTCAATTCCTGCATTAGACTGTTAGTAACTCGCTTGGACATTTTCACAGTCGGCTATTTCGAATATGATTTCGATTTAATTCCCTTTGCGTGAATTATGCTTTGTCGTCGACGAAGTAGACGTCCAGGCTAGGTTTTGCAAATCTTCTTCTGAACTACTATTTTCCGTGTAAATACTGAAACTGCCGTTTGAATTACTGTCAGAAGACTCCTCTGAAGATTCCTCACGTCTGTCCGCTATGTTTTTTTGAATGTGAAGGAGTTGTCCTAGCTAGTTACGTGTTAAAAGTTTATCATTAATGACGCAATTGCTAGTGATTGGCTTTTTGAAAGCAATTCGCGGGAAAAGCTTATCTAAAAATAAACCTACTTGTGAAAACGCCGTTGCATAGGCGCAGTATGGAAGTTAGACGCTCCGGGTTATGGGCTCCTGGCCACGCCCAGATGGTCTCCTTTAGGGGTTAAATCCAAAATTTCCGACGAGCACACCTGTCTGTTTCATATGGGAGTCCCCCCCGGGCCTGAGACTTTCTTTCAGTTAACATTTCGTTTCAAGAGTGAACTGTTATTGAAGAATTTAAAGTAGAACTTCCATAACCCTAACTCGCTTGACTCTAAATCCACTTTAACTCGAACTAAATTTAATCTGCCTTCGTTCCATATTTCAGTAATTTTTACCCTGGAATTCCCTCTAGTTCCCCTGCTGGTTCGAAAAGTTTTTTAGCCTCCCTTAGCAGTTTGAGTTTGCTGTGGTTCGCCAGTATGCCAGTACGTTAAAATCGTCATTTCCGAAGCAAATCGTAATCGCCGCAGTATTCACCTGTATTTAAAAAATCTGTATAGTTTATTCTTTGAAGAAAGCGTACTGTTTAATGACAGATCAAAGAGATAATGCATCACTCCCGATGCGATCAATTCATGATCAATTGTTAGGATGTGTTCTCAGTATGAACTAGTATGCCAGAGTATGCAGAGCTATGGCCGGTCTCTTCAGAAATTATCGAGCGATCGTCTGCGTACTTGTGTCTTAATGTACTAACCTACTTGGTGGTCTCCTCGAACTTCGTTGGTAGGGTGACCAGGAGCGTGATCTAGAAAGTTAATAGTTTGTGAAATTATATTTAGCGAAAAATGCTGCAGATTTGCTGCAAGTAGCAAAGCCGTAAGTCAAAATTAAAATCACTTTACCTTCGACGTGAGCGATCGTCATTCTTTTTCTTTTTCCCCATGGTTTGTCAACGAAATACTCACAAATTTAGCGAACAAGTTGCCACAATGTTCTCGACGGCCGAAAACGGTGAGACAAAAGGTTAGCCTGCGTAGCTGGCGGTATTGTGTAGTAATCGAGTGACATTTGGCGGCGGAGCCGTTGCAATATAGTCGAGTAAACTTTAATCTCACAATACCGCCAGCTGCGCAGGCTAACAAAAGGTCAACATCTATAAATGGACCAACGTGATCACCATGTGTGCCATGTTACAAATGATGTTATCAAGGACACAAACGGGACAACAGACAATGCCGGAAATCGAAAATTATCAACGACTGCGTGACAAACCAGAACTGAGGATAACGCTAATAACTTGTAAAAAGCCGTTCTAGATGCAAAAAAAAATTCCAAACTCCAAATTTTTTGTGATTTTAATAATTATCACACTCAGCTATCAGTCTGATCCCTGATTCTGTGAAAAACGGTGCTGATCCCGATCCCAAGGCCGTGATCCCTGATCCTAAGGCTGTGATCCCTGATCCCACCCTCTTGCAGACCTTTGATCCCTGATCCCATATACCTTGCTACTACCCTGCAATACATAAAAAAAAGAAAAAAGGAACTCTAAAAGTGTATTCTTAATCAAATAAGGAGTAGGTATTTGATCCAAGGAACACAGGAGCTATAGCAAATGTGCTGATCGAGTATCCAATATGTCGAGAAGCGGACACAGGGAACACACGACAACGGAACGGTTAGATTTAATGATGCACTACGCTGGACAGCGTTTGGGAAAATATTATATGGTGTTCTTTGCAGTAAACTAATTGGTTGAATGCGTTCACTAATTTATTCCACATTCCGTGAAACCGCATTAAAATAGGTGCAACAATAAATGATTTCTAAGAAATCCAAATATAGAATTTACCGAAACCATAAGCGCACAATGATCTTAAAGGATAATTATTTCGTCGTGGAAGAAAACCTTTCGTTTTAAATTTGTCCGAATTTATGATTGAAACGTAGTAACCATTTGCTAAAGTGAATCTTTCACAACGTTAATATCTGTTGAGCCGTGTCTTCACTTTCAATAGTCATGATAGACAACCCTGTGAAAACTTCCTTGTGCGTAGGTGGGTGATGTAATCGAAATTTGCAATTAACGGACGTAACTGCAGTAGGAGACCTATAGTTTTCTGGGAAATAGTAGTTATTACTCACCGAACTTCGCAAAATCCAAGAATTTGTTGTAGAAAATTGAGAGTTTCTAAATCTGGCGAGGACGACGCACATCTCTCTCCTCTGGTTTTTGCTGTCCGCGAGGCGTCAGATGAGGGAGTAGGGTTCGGTTTTCTTCTCTCTAAGGGTCCACGCATTTCTTCCACATTCTTTACTGCTGGAGAGAGAGGAGGCGTTTGGTTCACCTTTCTTCTTTTCAAGGATTCCCGCACCTCTCTTTCGACGGCGATCTGTTCCAAATTCTTTTCTGTTGGAGAAACAGAGGGGATCAAGGATTGCTTCCGTTCTATTCAAGTGTTCTCGCACTTCTGCTTCGACCGTGATCTCTTCTAATTGCTTGTCTGTTTGCGATCTTGCGGGCACAGTCAATGTATGGCTCACTGCCCTATTTTGGGGGGTGTTACACGTTTCCCTTTCGACGTGGTTTTCGCGTTGTCTCGCCTGGTTTTTACACTCCTTGCTTTTCTTTCTTTCCAATCGGCGTCTTTCCTTCCACTCGCGCTTTTGCTTCTTTTTTTCCCTCCTTTGAATGACGACGACAGGGGTGCTTTGCTTTGAAATCAAGGGTTGCCTTATCAGACATATTAGCATGATTAGACAGCTTTATTCGCAGGCGACCAACAAACTCGTGCTTTTAGTCACCGCATGTTGTTTTTAAAGACAAGGGAAATAGGGACGGGTGACATACATCGAGGAAGTTCGGTTTAATTTCTTTTCAGTCGAGTTACTTCACTTTTCTAGGTATTGAAAAATCTGCTTGCAATATTTAATGGTAGCCTTCAGCTTAAAATGAAATTGGTGCGGCATTTCTAGAGACTAGAAAAAAGCATCAGGCAACAACCAAAATTCAGGGAGGAGGGGTTAAGCAGCGATTGTATTTTTGATAGGCAACTCTCAGATGCATTGTTTTAAAAAAATATATAATATTTAACTATTTCATTTCCTGAGAGACGAGCCGTTTGTTTCGAGACTTGTAAGATGTACAGTATTTGTAACGCGCCTCTACCTGAAGAAACTTCACTTTCAAAAGTACTGTTTCTGGTCACAGTTTTAAATACTATTTCCTATTGCTGGTTTTCACATGACGTCACAAAAATTCAAACTAAAAAACTATCGATCCTACTGAGATTTTACTTTCACGATGCATTAGGGCAGCTGAAAACTAATTTTCATACAAATTTTCGCTTCAAAAGGATTCTTGGTTTTGTGATAGAGTACGATTGAATTTCTAAGCTTTTGCGTGACGCGGCATTTACATGACGGCCAAGAGAGCTGTCATGTAGGTTAAAAAAATGACTTACTTCAGGAAATCTTGCTATCTAAACAGTTCATGTATTAGAAAAAGTATTACTTTAATGTTTGTGAGTTTCTCGAAGAATAAATTCACGCTTTTGTAGAAAAACTCGGTAACAGATGTTTCTGTTGGTTTCCGTCCGCTATTTTGGAGCTCATCCAGGCGAGCACCAGCATGGCGTCTCCATACAAATCTCTATAAGTTTGGGTAAAACCTTCCTTAGGATATCTCGTATACGAAATATTCCTCTGAACTGAATCTTGGCGAGGGTCTTTGCATACGTACCTCCTTTCATTTCGCAGATTCTGGACTTAATCTATTGAACGGTTTTGATTTTTATTTTGATCTATTTTGAATGGCGTGACACTGAAAACCAGCAACAATTATTATCAAACCAAGTGTTTTTGGCAACACACGTGCACAGATAGTCTGCTGACATAGCACTTCTTCCTGTCATGGGTCATGTTGCCTGACGACAAAGGATGGCTGTGTAGCACACCAGTAGACCGGGGGGTTTATTGTTGTTGTTCAGGCCGGAAAAAACATTTGGTCAAACTTAATCACGCTGTCATGTCCACCTTTGATGTGGACTGTTCTATTAGCGGGCGACGTTTTAAAAGTTTTTACAACCTGAAAAAGTATGTTAGAGAAAAGCACCATTAAAACGTGCTCTGGGCATCAACGAGATAATTGGAATGTGTTACTAAGGACCCATTCACTAGGAATGATGACCTTACGGTGAATAAATAATACCATGAATTTCTAACTCACAGATACAAGGGGGACACACCTAGCGCTCTGTTGCAGCTCAAAATCTGCACTTAGGAGTCTTAGAACATCATGGCATTATCAAAAACCCTACTCACTTAAATTAACCTTTAGATAAAGTTTGCAGGTGAGTCAATAATACCATGAATTTCTAACTCAGAGATACAAGGGCGACACACCTAATGCTCTGTTGCATCTCAAAATCTGCACTTAGGAGTCTTAGAACATCATGGCATTATCAAAAGACCTACTCACTTAAATTAAACTTTAGATAAAGCTTGCAGGTGAGTCAATAATACCATGAATTTCTAACTCACAGATACACGGGCGACACACCTAGTGCTCTGTTGCATTTCAAAATCTACACTTAGGAATCTTAAAACATCATGGCATTATCAAAAGACCTACTCACTTAAATTAGATAAAGCTTGCAGGTGAGTCAATAATACCATGAATTTCTAACTCACAGAGACACGGGCGACACACCTAGTGCTCTGCTGCATTTCACAATCTGCACTTAGGAGTCTTAGAATATCATGGTATTATTAAAAAACCTACTCACAAATGGATACATAGAATTCATATACAGATGAATAAAGAAAATTTCCTTTTTTCAAATTAACATTATGTTACCCTTGAAACGGACACGGTAGTGTTTTCCATCAACAAAAAATACCATTTTTCTTTAATTCCTCTTTTTGCTTGTTCATAATCGCAAAAGGTTTCTTCAGATCCTCCCTTCATGTAGCAAAACACATTATTAGCCATCAGATATTTCAAAATCAAGAAAATTGAGAATACAGAGTGACTATGAAAAGAAAAAAAAAGGGATTCACCTGGGAAAAAAAGAGTAAAATAATATTGTGCTCCATAGAGAGGGGATATTATGTCCACAAACAATTTAGTGGAATACTGACCTCTTTTCTCTGCAATTTGCTATTGCAAGTGGGTACACTGACTTTGCACTTTGGGAAGAGCGATGGTCAGCATCTAATGGAGTCATGCGCATTGTCACTTGGTCTTTTCCTGTATGAAGGATGTGTACCAAGAAAATTATTTGATGCAAGGATCAAAAGCAAAGATAAACATAACACTAGGGTTTAGGGGAATACAACTACCAAATTGACATGAAAAGATACAAGTACGCCAGCGAGGAAAATGAATCCAAAGTAAGGTATTGTGGTGAAAAAGTAAATTAAACTTCCAGTATAAAAAAAGGTTTCATTCAAAACCTTACAGGGTCTAGTTTTGAGGTATGGTAAGCTTGCACTTTAGCTGCCATTTTCCTCCACAATGTTAATAGCATTTTTGCTATGTGTAAATGCAATTTAACACGAACCTTAGCTAGCACATACCACAGAAAGGGCGCCCACCAAGCTTCAGATTAAAGGTCACCAAATCAGGGACGGGACCATGAAGGCACATGTCCCTGATTGCCCAAGTGACCATCTTTTTAATGTCCACCTTAAAACCTGGCACACCAGGAGGAAGTTTCTCCAAACCAACTAAAGATCTTGTGACATCAAAAATGCCCTTCCTCAGTGCCACCATGTTGTTCTTATTATCGACTCATCTCTCTTTTTCTGTTGATTTTGGAAATTTGAAGACATTTAATAACATCTCAAAATTTTTAAAGAATTTGAAATTGAAAAGAGTTCCTAAATTCCTCTTAAGTTTGCCTAACCCATCCGCCCCTGGAGATTTTGCCGAAAAAGGTGTTTTAAGCTAGTTGAGTGGCTCAAGAGTGAAAGGGTTAAATAATAGGGAAAGAGTTCAAAAATATTAATAATAAAAAATAATAATTGCAACTACGACCTCTTGCTAAGAGTTGTTTTCAGATAGGTCAGACAAAAATAGACATTTCAAAAAGTATTTTTTCCAATTTCATTACCCAACTTGGACAAGTAGAGTTACAAAAACACATCAGACCAGAAAACACGGAAACAATCTTTGACTCTTCAACATACCCCTGTCCTTCCTAACTGTGTTAGGTTCGTCAAGTCCTGCCATCCACGATCAGAAATACGTGCCCTTAGTTTTAAGAGGAGATACACCCAATCTGGAACTCTCATGTCTTCTAGTCGTTTGTTTCAGGATTCCTCTGAAATCAGCTTAGAAAATGCTGCATGAAAACCCTTTTCCTCAACCATTGGCGGGCTTTTTGACGCAATAGTTGGCGGACTAATTCGCGGGCTATTGGATTTTGGCGCCAAACCAAATAAGTCTATCCACTCGACCACCTCTTGAAATTTGTTTGTCCTTTAAGAACAAATGGGACTTGCCGGAGGGACTTCTGTCGGAGGATACCAAGCATCAGACCAAATAACGAACAGACATAAACGAACTCGCACCAACGGCTATCGGCGGAAAACCAACTCATTGGAGCAGGAGTGCCATCTTACCTGAAGAAATCATTACAAGGGAGCTGCTTAAATTCGTTGCTAAACATTTTCGCTGCATCGGTGCAACACAACACGGACGGATTTCCACAACGTAATCTCTCATTCGACGCATACCAATTCTTTTCTGCATCAAGCGATGGGGAAATACCCGGTGCAGACAAGGATCGTGTGCACCGTCTGCACCACCATCGCTCATGGCTCCCATTCTCTCCGAAATCTTCTGGCAAACTATTGTGGCTGAAATTCGTACTATATATTTTCGAATCTGGGGCCATCTACCCAACTCATACCATATAGAGAAAAATCCAATTAATTCCATTGTAGAATGGGTTATACTTATACTTATACAATACCCCTCGAGCTACTTATTAGCTCTTCGTTGCGACCCGTTGCGAGCGGTGTTGACTATGTGTACAAACAGTACGGGCAACCGCATGCCGAAAGAGCGGGTTCAATTGACACTGAACATCGTGTAAAAACCATCACCCCGTGACTGTAGATATTATTACGATACCTTTTTTGGGTTGGGGTTGATGCTATGTGTTGGGAAAAGTATCGCTCAGTATTAGGTACTGCAGTTTGAAAGGGAAAAAACTTTTTCTTAAAAGATAATTCTTATTGCCGCCCGGATCACTGTTTGCCGCGCGTGAATTCCTTTTATACCGCACAGAAAGCTGGCGTACTGAATGATCTGGGACGCAAAACCTCGAGCACAATTTGATGATTTAGCTTTATTTAAGAGTTAATAATGAAGGTGTTCCATTCTTATTTGGGTCGTTCTAGGTTCATAAGCATGGCACGATATGTCACAATTCTTAAAACATCCGTTCTGATCGTCAGTCTTGTCGGCATTTTTAATAATAGCAGCATATGACAAGGTTAACACTTCATCGCATTACAATTATTTTATGATTGGCCAGGAATTAACTTGCTAATTAAATTCCCACAGCAGGAAATTCTTCGGTCACTGTTCCAGACAAAGCGTCCTTAGCAACTAAGAAATCATGCTGATCGCAAAAGAATATCACTTGTGGATCCTCACGTCATGTGCTATTGTGTTTGCTTATCATTATCAAAACCCCTTTTTTTTCCCTAGATGCTTAAGCAAATTGTAAAACAGTCAAATCACTTTTCTTTGTAATTGATTTAATCCATCAATGTCTTGCAAAAGAATTGTACACAGCTTTAGATAGGATAGAATAACCAAAGATTGTTTTAAAATTGTTGATGTGTACTATGTTTTATTATTAATACAGACCATATGGTACACCACTTTCGCAAATACGGGTAGACCGACTTCATACCCGGGGAACGAGATCAGGATTTCAAGTATTACAATGGTTCCATCTTCACCTAAGTTCAGTAATGGTTGCCTTTTATTTAACTACGTATCAACCATGTTCGCTGTTTGGTACCCGTAGTCAGACGCGATGAATCGTAAGGTCCCTAAATAACTATTTTCCGTTACTAAAGCAATTGACAGTGCAAGTTAAAATAGCCAGAGATATTCGTATATCTTCATTTTTGAGTTTCCTGGTTTAATCTGTAATTTACTGAGTAATCCTGTCCTACCTTTTGGTGCCTTATATCGTAGCAGAGAAGGAAAGGAGGAAAAGAAGAAACAAGCAGAAGAAAATGAGGAAGAGGAAAAAGAAAGAAGAGAAAGTGAAAAAGGAGATTACCTCAGGTACATAAATTCTGTTTTGACGTGGTAAGTATTTTCTTGAAAGGAAGTGGTCATGTTAGTAATAGGTAACAACAATAACTCATATCCACCTCACACCCTCACAGAGTTTTGAAAGGTGACTCAACTTCTATTGAACTTGGACGCCCAACCTACAATCACAGACAAAAGTAGTTGGGAAGGTTGTGCAACTTAACAGTAGTCCGTTTTAACCCTGAAAAAAGAGAATTTTCTCTTTTGCTAAATATCCCCCGTCCCCCCTATTCAATGTTGGGATATAACAGAATAATTACGCGCGCAAACATTAACGTTTTGATCAACATTGGGCCAGGGGCGGGGGGAGGAAGGAAAAGAAGAGGTAAAAAGGGCAACCTTCCCAACATTTTTGGCCATGATTGTAGTTTACGTTCCTCTATTTTCTTTTTTTTTTCTGCGTTACCAACATATACACAAAAGACAGCGAGGCTATATCGTGTTCCCCCCAGCCAGCATGCGATTTAGTGTGTAAGTTCTCAAACAGAATAGATATATTTATACCCATAAATGATCACGGAAGCATGAATAATGAATTCAAGAGCACGAAAGTGGCCGTAAGTAAAGTTCTAAAGTATTATTTTATTTCAGAAGAACAGAAGACCATTTCACCCGAGAGAAGCGCTGGTGGGAGTGAAAATCAAGAAACTGAAAGCGTTATTTCTAATGATACAGAAAGTATTATTGAAGAAAACGACTTGGGGTGTGGTACCAAAGCAGAATTAAAGACCTCTCCGATATCATCCGCTTGCGTGACTTCGGATGGTAGTGAATATGGCGAATCACTCGAGGATGGATTTGTATTAGTACGGCGTCGTCGCCGCTCCCGAGGCCAAGGAGAGAAAGCGGCTAAATTGGAGGGCGACCATCGGTTTAAACATCCAGTCCCGTATGCATATACCATATCTAAAAAAACTCGACGGTCCGTGACAAAAACATCAGGAGTCGCACAAGTATCGCCGACATATCAACTTATTAAAAGCAATGTGCGTGCAAATGAAATCCCAAGCAAAAATAGATTGCAGGATCGGTCAAGCGCGTTAACATCAGGAAACATTTCAACCTCAAAGGATCTTTCTTTGCAGGAAGCTTCTAAGGCCAATTTCGTCAGTACTGGTCTTTCTTATGCTGCTTCTCTAAAAAAATTACCTCCACCTGCAGAGAGAGGTGACAGCGACACTTCCCCAAGAAGGACAAGGGCTGGACAGAACTTAATGAAAGATTCACAAGCGATGCCTAATGACCTGAAAAGTTACAGCGCCTTTAGTCACGTACAAGCATGGTCAACAGTGTCAGCATCGCAAGAACTGGAAAGCAATGTCGCACCAAGAGTACCCTTAGGCGACACATCCTTCCAGTTGCGTGAAGTCGGAATAATTCCTCAGGGAATACGAGTCGTGTGTGACCACCTTTTACAAGTTCATTCTCTTCTTTCATCCAGGACCGCCACTGCATCCCCATGCGAAGATTGCAAAAGTCTTAATAAGCTGAAGTATGCCATCTGGAATAATACCCGACTCTATTGGCAAGAAATACGACCTTATCCTGCTTTGAAGGTTCCCCCTAAAGTCACTTTACAAGTATGCCGCACCTTCATACAAAACAGGACATGCCCTAAATTGCTGTGCCCATTCCCTCATGGCAAAGTAGAATTGGCTATGTGGACAATGGAGAGGGAAGGGGGTAAGTACCAAAAAAGGATAAAGCTTTATCCTCTCTTAATTACCGTACTTGCACTTTACAGATTAAGCGAAGTCTGTCGTTCCACGTTTACTAAAGGCGATCAGATGGTAGTGTTTGTCATTTTATCTTTCGGTTTTATTCGGCGTTTAGCCATCACAGAAGAAAATTTTTCCGCCAAACAGTTCACATAAAAAAAATTTATGACTTACCTTTAACAAGCTAGTATTATTGTGTAAGTTGAGTTCTTTGTTAGGAATTATTGCACATAATTATCAATACATATAAACGTTCCCTGCGACGACTTTTGAAAGAAGAGTAATTCATCCTTAAAGTATTTATCAATGCAGCGATTTTATGGACAAGCAATTTTTTAGGTACAGATTTTCTGAAGTATTGAAAATTTGGTCAACACACCAACATAACAAGTATATGTTTGCCACTGTCGAGAACGCAAGCTCATATAGGAACATTAACGTCAATTTATGACCAAAACACATGGAATACATGTAAAAACAGCGACAACTTTATTTACAAAACAGATGTTCATAATTGTTTCTTGAAAGTCAGGTCAAGGTAAAACGTTATTCACTTACTATAATATTTCTAATCACTGGTAAATCTATGGAAATGTCCAGAGACAGGTCTCTATAAAAACTGTTCTAGATTTGTTACGTTTGACTTTAAGCTGGTTAGTCTATGGAAATTTCCAAATACGGGTCGCTGGATAAAACTTTACTCGATTTATTAAGATTGACCTTAACACTGGTAAATCTATGGAAATTTCCAAAGACGCGTCTGGATAAAACTTTACTCGATTTACTACAATTGACCCTAACACTGGTAAGTCTATGGAAATTTCCAAAGACGGGTCGCTGGATAAAACTTTACACTATTTATTAAAACTGACCTTAACACTGGTTAATCTATATGGAAATTTCCGGAGACAGATCTGGAAAACTTTACTCGATTTACTAAAATTGACCTTAGCACTGGTAAATCTGTAGAAATTTCCAAAGAGAGGTCTGGATAGAACTTTACTCGAGTTACTAAAATTGGCCTTAACAGTGGTAAATCTATGGAATTTTCCAAAGACAAGTCTGGATAAAACTGTACTCAGTTTACTACATTTAACCTTAACACTGGCAAATCTAAAGGAGGCCTTTAGTTAGTTTCCTTACTTAATTAGTGGCGTTTCTGGACCATTGAAGTGTCAGTAGTTTTGTTCTAATGTAGTCGTTTGCTTTGTACAAGCCGGCAAACTTCGTCTCTGGTATAAACTGATTTTTTTTTCCATGCACAGAGCTGTGCCTACGAGGGGAAAGTTTTCGAAGAACAATTCTAAATTGCTCTTTGACTTCGGCAGTAGGTATAAAAGTTTTGTAACTTTTTTTTCTGTCAACAACGAGGTCTATTATTTTTACAACAGCAAAGAATTCCTCTACTTTCCCACCGACTTCAGAACTAAGGTTTTTGCATGCATTGAGTTAATGCAATTCTCAAAAATAAAGCAAAAAGTTATTTCATATTGAAGTTATTAAATTTGGAAGTACATGTACCTTCAAGCGTTCCAGCCTTTCCGTCGCTGTTTGTTTCTTTCCATCTTGAACGTTCTCAAAACCAACCGGACTTTCAGCTTCATCATCACTGATCTACCCTGTCTTCGTGTGATGAAACACTGTTCTCCGACCATAGAGGTTCTTCTAATCACAGGACGAAATAACGTGTTTCCGTAAATGGAAACTTAACATAAACACGTAAAACCGTCGCGGAAACATGACGGCAAGCACATGTTTCCGTTAGCGGATGCATTACGTTTACCCGTGTTTCCGTCGCTGCGTTTTCGGCGGAATCGTATCACTTGTTTTCTTTTCCTGATGAGTTCAACGATTTATTTTGGTGGTTGTCCGTTTCATTACTGGCCTCTCTTTTTCTTTTGTGAGGCGCTGGGTAAAAGGGAAAGCGGTTCAAAAGCTACATCATCAACCGCGTTCAATCTTCGGCTTCCATCTTTAAATTCATTGTTATCGGTTAAGCCAGAGGTCATTCAGCAAAGTTGGAGAGAATCTAGAGCGACAGAGGTCCCTCTACGATCGAACTTCGCTGTCCATATTTTTGTTCTCCCGACCTTAAAAATATCGTTAATTCGAAAAGAGATTGAACGAATTGGGTCCGAAACTGGGAGTGATCGCGTGCACAACTGTCGGAAGTTTTAAAGCTTAAAAGACTGTCTTTTTACTTAAAACAACAAATAAACGCTCTGTGTGAAAGTACACCAATAAGATAAAGGATTTTTGACACGTAAAACCTACGTTCCGCTCATTCGGTACTCAACGACCGTTCCAAGTTAGTAGTGTTAAAAGTTAGGCTTTGCTTCGACGCGAAGATTTTTCTTTCCACCCGCTACTTATAAGTTCTAGTTACAACCAGTCACGGCGACTCGTCAAGATGAAAATAAGGGTACAAAGAAGGATAGAAGAAAACAATCATTCGGGAAGAAAGAAAACGGTGAGGTTAACACGTTACATGCTCATAACAGGTCGTCAGTTCGTGCACACAGGATGGCAGTGACCCTGGGAGCGTTGCATCCATGAAACCCAGCTAAACCCACCGAGGATTCCAGCAAGATAATTAGGTATTTCAGACTTTGTGATTATTAATAAGACGCAGTACCGGCTGTATCTAAAAAGTCCTCCAAAACTAAAAGGCAGCGCAGTATGAGCGCATTTCATTTTCCATCCATGTTCTGATGTATCACTGATTATTGAAAGTGGTTTTACATTCCAAACTTAACTGATAACCCTTCTAGGAGCGCTATTTTCTGGGGTCAAAAGAACCTAGTTCTTGCCTTCCACTAAATGCAGATGATGTTCCGGTATTGACCGCATCTTTAAATCTGGGGTAATGTAATTAAATCTACATTCTTATCGTGAGAACGGATTTTCATTTATCAGACCTCGATAGCTTGCTGTCAATTAATTATTAATAACTTATTTATCTATTCTTTCTTTTTTCCTTTATTTGTTTCATTATTTACTCTCATTTTCTTTGTAAGGTCAAATACTCGTCTGAAGAAAGTCTTCTTCTTTCAAGACCTTACACTTTTGCATCCGGCTGATGATTGAAACAAACTGAGTGTTTCAAATACTTAAAGTTGAGTTCTGTCAATAGACGGCTAGCAAAAGCTAATCTAACAGTTGCCGGAAATTTCCTTGCGACTCTTTTGGTAAGCAATTTATTAGATCTACAGAAATGACATGGCTAAGCCTGGTTCAGAGACGCCCGAGAAAAGGGAAGGGATCGCGAACGACTGAGCCTGAACCTCAGCCAACTGAGAATCAGCAGGCTAACCATGGCTAAGAAGATCTGCAAACTTGGTCCAGAAGAAATACAAGTTACATGGAAATTTCTATAGACTCTTTTTGGCAGAAATTGTAATGAATATTTAATCGTTGCCTAAGCGGATAAGTATTACATGGAAATTTCTATAGACTCTTCGGTGGTAAAGAAATAAGCAACTTTTGTCCAAAAGAAGTTTAAGCAACGTATGGAAATTTCTCTACACTCTTTTGCGATAAATTTAATGAATTTACCATCACCTTTTTTTAGTAAATGAGTGTTACATGGAAATTTCTATAGACTCTTTCTGGCAGAAAATGTAATGAATATTTAATCGTTGTCTAATTAGAAAAGTATTACATGGAAATTTCTATATAGACACCGCGTGATAAAGAATATCTGCAACTTTTGTCCGAAGAAGTTAGCGACGCATGGAAATTTCTATGGTCAAGACTGCCTTTTTACAGTAAATTTAATGAAGTTATCATCGCCTTGTTTTAGCAAATGAGAATTACATGGAAATTTCTATAGACACCGCCTAGAAAAATTTTGCAGCTTTATTCCAAAAAAGTTTGTCTTCGTATAGAAAGTTTCTAGTCAGAGAAAATGTAATATCGTTGTTTGAGCAAATGAGTATTAGATGGAAATTTCTATTGATACCTGGTGGTCAAGATTGACTGCAGGTTTTGTCCAAAGAGTTACATGGAAATTACCGTAGACTTTTTTGGCAGAGAATTTATGAATCAAACTGGTTCTAGCAGCTGAGGTATACATGGAAATTTCCATAGACATGCTGCAACTTATACTAAAAAGTATTTAAAATTAAAAGCCTGCCGTTAGATATGTTCTATTGACAGGTTGCTAGGTTCTTAGACATAAGATGTCCATTATATGTTAGATGAGGAATATTTCTCTGATAATATTTAGCTGTTAACCACTTTAGTGTGGAGAAGAATATACCATTATCATGTCCTTATTGCTGTTAAACAACTGACTTCGACGAATTCTGTTGTGAAATTCTTGAAATAAACTTAATCAAACCAATACCATGGTAGTAGGTTTCATCAGAATAATGGCTTATAGTGTCTTAAGTCTTAACTTGATGGACAAATTACAGAAAGCTATTAAACAAACTTTCCACTCGATGGAAAAGCTACTATCACATAGCATGCCCGTTTTCCAAATCAGCTACTTCAGAAAATCTGCCCTTAAAAAATTACGTGTTTATGCTTTAATATTTAATATCTCTCAATTTTATTGACAGTTTTGCCCACCCCGGAAGAGTTCGTTGCCGCCCCTGCATCTTCTTCATCATCATGTGGAAGAGCCGTCACTTCAGATGCTAACTCTTGTGGGGCTACCTCGTGGAAAGGATTGCAATCTACTTATAAAGCAGCATTGTCTACTAGAAGAAACAGCAATAATGCTTTCAAGGAGACAGAAACGGGCATAGAGGTTTTGACTAAACCTTCTAGTTTTTTGTTTTCATCTGTGGATAGATTCACTAACGTAGGATCTTTGAAAACTGAGGAGACCAACGAAACGATGCTACAGCCAGCCAAACCAATAAATTCACCCTTTAAGAATTGTAACGAAACAAAGGGCCACTCACAAAGCTTAATTAAAA
This sequence comes from Porites divaricata, assembly GCA_038088405.1. NCBI lineage: Eukaryota > Metazoa > Cnidaria > Anthozoa > Scleractinia > Poritidae > Porites > Porites divaricata. Next base: position 4,434,228 of record JBBMOI010000019.1, on the reverse strand, counting down.
ATAATCCTGTGAATCCTACGTCATCTGCAACAACAACTGGACCCCCGGAATTGCGCTCCCGGGTGAAACAAACAGGGGCTAATTCTACTGGGAGTCTCGACACAAAGGGCGTTAAGAATACCATCCCTTTTCCTGGAAACCCAATGGTTATAAACGCCTCAGACGAAAATTCCTTTGCGCCTGCTGATCCAAACATCACGATGCCAAAGACAAGGAATATCACCGAACCATCAGGTAACATTTACAGAAAAATCCCTGATGGAGTATTTGTTGTATGTGACGACTTTCTTCACAAAAACTTTAGGCGAGCTGCAAGCATTCGTAAAAAGGAAAAAACCTGCAAAGGCTGCGAAATCCGTTCAAAGCTAAGGTATGCCTTCTGGAATTATAACAGGAAACAGTGGGAAATGATAAGATCGTATCCATGGGGTAAGGTTCGACAGAACGTTGCTTTCAAGCATTGTCGACAGTTTGCCAATAACACCCCTTGTCTGCGGATACCCTGTTCATTTGCTCATGGCGAGCAAGAATTACTCATGTGGATACTGGAAAGAGAAGGAGGTAAGTTGGATACTGTTGCTGTCCGCGAAGAAATTTTATTGAACCCATTGAACAAAGACAAACCCTTGAGATTTTTTCGGAATGAAAACTCGATGTGCTTTCTTTATAGAAAAAAAAGAGGAAATCTTTTGTGAGCGTGGTTACAACTTACTCTATATCTTACTCTATTCTATTAGTTCTTCCTACTCCTCGGGAGACTCTTACTGGAAAAACTGAGAAGACGAAGGGAACATCCACTTACACGCAACCACAGTTACGGTACAGACCTTGTCCGCCAGGTGTGAGAGGTGGCGCTTTCAAGCTTTGCAAAAGGTATTGGTAGCAGTTTAAGATACCGTCCACGCCATTTTGGAACCATTTCCCCTTTTTACAACATTAATACAGGTTCCACGTCTAAAGAGGTTTAGTTAACACACACTCGTTCCTATTAATTCAAGGTCAGGAAATATCGACCATCGAGTGGCAAGATTCGAAACATCGATTTCCTTCATTTTTTTTGTCCATAAATAGCTTTTAGGTAGATAAGTAATCTGATGTAAGTTGTTCTCGCAAAAAGCCTTTTATTTTCGAGATAAGTAAGAATATCAGTTTTCGTGGTCGGAGTCTCAAAATGGCCGTATTTTCAACCGGAAATTTCCTAACATCAACTCTCCTCGCGTTCGCAAATAAAGCCACAAGCAGGAATTTGGACACTTTCCATCAATAAAACAACTCTTCTTCTTTCACTAGAAGATACTTTCAAAGCAATATCAAGACTCGTTGAACTAACATAATTCAAAAACGAAGAACAGTTTTTTTACAGTGACGAAAACTTTAACTAAGTAGTTGTTTTCTGCGGCATTTTTCTTCATGTATCGGTCCTCGTTTATTCACACATTTAGACATTCATCTAAAGCATACCTGAGAATTGGCTTGGGTTCCTTTAGGCAGACTCCAAACGAAGGCATCGAAGTCCGGTAAAAATAGTGAAGCGTGACCAAAATAACTTATTTAATGGCTCCAAGTTTCCTCCATCGTAAAGTAACAAGACGAAATATCTTCCCGTTCCGTCATCCTTAACGAATTACCATTGTTAAAGTCCATATTTTTCGATAAAACTGAATACCAGAAAAAGCGCGTTTGACTTTGTCTTCGTCAAAATACTGTCGGGATCGAAAATGTTATGCACCTGTCAATGTTAAGCCCCAGGGTGGGAAGAGGGGGTGGGGGGGGGGGGGCAGACCCAGGAGAATTTGACATTTTAATGGCAGCCAGAGTCAAATTCCCCACCCCCAGGCACCTACTAAATGTCAATTTCCCGCCTCTGGGTTAACTTTTTCTAACAGAGTTAGGACTTCATAATTGACAGGTTGGAAAGGATATGTCTTTTACAACCTCACATAGAAACAAAAACAGAAGGAACGAAGACTCATCTATTTATAAACATTCGATTATACAATGAAAGAAGTGATGGTTCATATAAACCGAAAAATAAAACAGATTTCCTCACCATTCTTTCGCTCATGCTGTCTTGTTACTTTCAAGAAAAGCAGAGGTCATTTACCTCTGGTGACTTCTGGGTATTACCAAGATGGCAGGTCATTCATTTCCAGTTTCTCTCGGTCTTCCAAGATGGTGGCCATGTCAAATTCCCGACCCTGGGGAAGGCACGCTCAGTCAATTTCCCGAGGGTAGCCCCCCCCACCCTGGGGCTTAACATTGATAGGTGCATTACTCTTTCAAGAATTGCGTTGCGTTACTACCGTGATTCCGTGACTGTCATTTCAACGGCTCCTTCCCTTCAAACGTACGTTATGTCACGTGTAGTCACGGAACAGATTGTTACGCAGAGTCGCCGTTTGGTAGAGTTCAGTGTTTCAAAATGGTTAAAATTGACCCAGTTTCACCTTTTTACCCCACTGTTTGATTGGAAAAAGAAATCTTGCTATGGGAAAACCTACAAGAAGTACAAAAAAACGAGCCTTTAGGCTGTAAATATCTACTTTTGTGCGTTTCAAAATTGGAAGTGTTTACACAATTACCGCCGGCCTACCATGAAAATTCATGAAGTTCGATGGTGTCTTACTGAGATTACATTCAATAACCCAAGCCAATTCCCAGGTATGTTTTAAATTAATGTCTAAATGTGTGATTTAAATGGCATTAAGAGAATTTGGAGTTATACCACATGTTAAATATTGCGGTCGAAAATGACTAACGAACTTAAGTTTTTGTTATCCTGAAAACCTATCCCTCATGTTTGAATTATTTCAGTACGATGAGCTTCGCTGTTGCCTTGAAAGTATCTTTTAGTGGAAGAAAAAGATTTTTTTCTGTTCATGGAAATTGTCCAAATTTCTCTATGCGGCTTCGTTTGCGAACGCGAAGAAAGTTAATGTTAGCGAATTTCAGATTAAAAATTAGGGCAGTCTGAGACTCCGACATCGAAAATCGATCTTCTAATTTTTCTCACAGATAAAAAGCTTTCGGCAGTAACAATCTACTTTAGGTTTCTTATCTACCTAAAAGCTATCTATGAAAAAAGAAAAATGAAAAAAATTGATTTCCCAACTCTTGCCACGAAATTAAGATTTTGGTCGATTTTTCCTGACCGTCGCTCTTAAGTGGGAGCCCGCAAGAGCCCGGCCATAATAATTTTTGTCTACAGACATAAAATGATAAAAAATTTGTCTTTGAAATCTCGAGTCGAACAGTGGCAGAGGCCTCTGTTCACAGGTATTGAAATTCATATTTGTTTTAGAATACACACACGAAGTGATTTCAACATTATCAGAGAGAAATAGTCATTTAAATGACGGGTGGCAATGCGCATGTATTGGTAAATGGTTCACGCTCAAAAGTTACAGAAAATATAAAGATGGCAAATCATAGTTTCACTCCTTTTTCGAACAATAGCATCACGTCAACGGTTTAAAAAGAATCCTGAACAGTTGAATTCTGTGAAAAAATGCTGAGCTTTGTTGTCCTCTGTCTAGCTATCTGCAAAAAAGGAAAAAGCTTTCTTCTCTACCGACGCCACCATCGCCACTGCATATTATCAGTTTCCCTCCTCTTCCTCCTCTCCTCTTTCACCTCCTCTTTTTTTTTTTCTTTAATCAAATGTGGTGGTGGTGGATGCGGTGGAGGGAAAATAAAAAATCGAGGAAATAACTTAATTGTGGAGGAGCAGGAAGGTAAAGAATATTGCGGAATGTCAGTGATAATAAATTGTAATGATCATATTGCTTGAAACACCAAGATCACCGAGCCTGTATGACTAATTTCATCCTTTTATTTGTTCAAATCTCAGTTTTAATTCAAACGAACAATGCAGATACGGGCGAGGATGCATATATGCTCATGGTAATGAGGAATTGATTGAATGGCAACAAGAATACCAAAGAATAGAAAAGGAAAAACTTAGGAAAGAGCTCCAGGACAAAGAAGAAATCCATTATATGCAAATGACAACCAAAATCTTAAAAGGTCCTGGAGAAGAGGTAAGCTCAGTAGAGTGTTCCTCGTCTTGAAAGAAAATTAATTTTTGTCCAGAATTATCACAAAAGCAAGTTAGAGATAAAACAGAATTAAGAAAGTCAATCTGACGTAAAGTTAATAACTCTGAAATTAATCAGATCTGACGTAATTGTAACCAGTGAGCAATAAAAGAAAAAGAAATACTCAGGGCGTCCTGAAAGATAAATAACCAAAGGTGGTGGCGAGGAAACTTGTTGGTGACTATTATGGTGATGATCACTGATATGAAACTGACCTACACTGAGGCAATTGGAGAGATTTGCATTGTTGCACCAAGATGATCCTCAGAAGAGTACCTGTTCAACTACTAAATTACAAGTAATTAGTCGAACATTAATCGTCTTTTATACACGCAGCTTGTAGAATCCCTACCAGGAGTTGAAGTTTCCTGCTGTCCCCCCGATCTAAGTGTAAAGCTTCAAGAAAATAATGGTAAAGCTGCATGTCAGTGGGTAATCAACCTTACGTTCCAGGTTAGTCACTCTTTTACCGAATTCCCTTTCATTTACCCAAAATATACGAAACGTTGTTCAATCTAACATGCCTCATGCAGGAAAAATGAACAAAGAACAACCAACAAATTAAAAAGTTATTAACCGTTTCAACTTACTTACTTAGGCCGGAAAATATCCCGAGCTGTCCTAATAAAATATTTCCACACGACCTGGTTCAGCATTGCATCTCTTATCTCTTTGGTAATTTCCAGTCCAGTATCAGCCTTGATAGTGTCACGGTCTACTTCAATTTGGGTGACCATGTTAGGTTTCCCAAAGCAGCACTTATGCAGCAGTCTCTTTACTGTGGCGTGCACAATAGCCAGCTAATCTTAATCTTCTCCCACGAATTGTTTCGCTAATTCTTGGGAGGCTCCCGTACAGCTCTTCGTTGTTCATATGTTGACAATTTGAGAAAGTGAGTAAAATAGTTAATAACATGCAAAATGAGCCTATGAAAGGCCAAGGAAAAAGGGCTAACGTCTTGGTTAAGAGAGTAGGCATCTTGAAAACAATTACCGATCTCTGCCTTTCACTTTAGCTTTTAATCGTTGATAACAAAACTCAGAACTTCGAAAACGATTTTTTGTATATAGGCTAAGCAAACTGTCGTCGTCCTAGTTTTAAGCTTCAATGACGAACGGTTGGTTCTTATTTGTTTCTTAATGGCAGACAAGCGTCATAGGATACCTCCAGCACGTTCTTCTGCTGTACAGTCACCACAGCTGCTATCAACTGTCAGAAATTCGCGTTGGATATTATCGAGAGAATCAAGGTTGTGAAAGCTACAACACGTGCTACACCGCTAAACTGAGGGGAATCTGGTACAAAGCTCCAAACGTTAATAGCATATCTGGGCGTATGATGGTCTCTCTTAGTATCTCATTTGAGTCATCTATGTACGGAAGCTTTGATCAAAGCGTAGTCTTTGACTTCGGAAAGACATCCTACCTAGTTCAGAGGTTTAATGCTGACGTGCAGAGCGCTTCTTTGTCAGAAATTTCCATTGTTTCTCAACCTGTGATTGCATCAGCTATTTGGGGCGAACGTTCCATCGAAGTCGTCAGGTTTGGTCATACGAGAGGTGAAGCTCTGAGAGCAGAACACTTGTCCAGGAGGTACAGCCTTCCAGAACAAGTAAAAATCACAGCGGATCATTTACATCAAGACAATTACAAGACAGTTATGCACCAACTGCTGTTCGAGGAAGAACCCTTTATGAAGAGTGAGATTTCAAGGTACGTTTTATGCACTAAATATTTTGCTTTGCTTCTTCGCATTGACGAGGGGTTTCCTTTCTCTTGCGTAAAGGTGTCTTTTAGTGTGCCTGTTGCATTTGATTGTGGAACAGGAATGTCTTGCATTGAGCAACGCTTGACTTCCCTCTTATTACAGCACTGACAAAAATATACCTGGGGTTAGGGGGTTGGAGCTCGACAGATCCTTGATCTAATCCTGGTTTTAATCACTTGATTAGCAGCAAGATCTATGCGTGTTTCCATGATTAAGGGACGGATTTTTTTCAGGAGGGTTGGGTAGCCCCACAACAAACCTACAATCTGGACGTTTACGTTTTTTTCTTTGTCTGGCCTCACCACCAGAACTACCAGAACTAGTCACACAATACCAGAACCTAACAAGTTGGGGAACTCCGCTGGTAGAGAACTTGGGATCATCAGGATAGGTACACTCCATCACCTCGACTGGGTGACTCATTGCTTAAGTGTTAATGATATATGAAATAATTCATTTATGAACTTCGGAAATGAAATGAAATGAGGAAATGATCGTCGCAGTGAACGAAATTTATGCAATTGCGTAAAGAAGCCTGAAAAAAATTCAGGACTTCAACGGGGTTTGAACCCGTGACCTCGCGATACCGGCGTTTACTGCGACGATCATTTCTTCAATTTATTTCATTTCCGTAGTTCACATATGAATTATTTTGTATACCATTAACACTCATTTCTCTCACGGGAACATATGAACCCACAATTGACCTGCTCGCAACGTCAGTGGCTTCATAGCTCAGTTGGTAGAGCATCGCACCGGTATCGCCAGGTGACAGGTTCAAACCCCGTTGAAGTCCTGAAATTTTTCCAGGTTTCTTTACGCAATTGCATAAAATTGCTTTAACCGCGACGATCATTTCTTCATTTCATCGTTTAAGTGTTACTTTTTAGGTCTTTAAAACATACTAACAAGTGTATCCTTTAATCATTCAGCTACACTTTGAATAGAACTCAACTTCATATTCAGGGGAGCATCTTTGATGAAATGTCAGGAATGAAGTTTACCGTAGATAGAGAAATGTTTGGTGTCCTCTACCTACAAGAGGAAGATGCTCTTAGACCTGACGACGCAGCAGGGCGTCTCCTGTATCGCAACGTAAGCTCGGTGTGGCTTCAGTTGGCTGAAAGTGTCTCGAACAAAGTTTATGAGGCCCTTGTGGAGAAAGTAGAGAAAGAAAGTGTTGTGCTGAAACTATCATCCAAGATGGTTGCCGACTTACGTCTTGATGACACTTGCGATGTTTTTGCTAATGCTCAATTTCAACTGAACCGTTGGCCACTTTGTGAGCTACACGCCGCAATTGATAGACTTGCGACAGGCCATTTGCGACTTATTTTCCCAGAGCCAAGAGTTCCAGTTGTCAAGAATGAAGTAAGGCCCAATCAAACGTCATACGTTTCATGTACCGAACTTAATACCTACTTGGGTCGACCTAAATGATAGTTGATTCGGTAGTCAGAATACATTCATTACCACGATATGTACAATGGTCTACAATGGAGGATAATTTTTTTTCAAATTTTGAAAGTCCTACGTTTGAGACATTAACTAAAGGCGAAATTCCCATGTGGTCCACTGGAAACTAGGGGTCTTATGGGTCGACCCAAAATAGATGTGTCGGACTTAATTGATTCAAATGTCCATCGTTCATATAATTAATTGAAGTGGTTATGCTTGGCACATGAATCTGCGTTGACTGAAGTGGATTTAATGGTTTTTCATCTGCATTGATTGGCCGTTTTTATACTAAGGACGCATTATCCGTCTGGACGAACTTGGGCGAATATTTTGTAGTTCGTCTGGGTTATGCGTCTCTAGTATAAAGACGGGCACGAGACGCATTATGCGTCCAGACGAACTACCTTTCGTAGTGCGTCGTTCAAGACGTATTTCGAAGGAAAGTTCGTCCAGACGTATAATGCGTCTCGTGCCCGTCTTTATACTTGAGACGCATAACCAGACGAAGTACAAATGTTTGCCCAAGTTCGTCCAGTGGGATAATGCGTCCTTACTATAAAAACGACCATAGACGCATTATCCGTCTGAACGGATAATGCGTCCTCTAGCATAAAAACGGCCATTGTTCGCGGACCACAAATAGATGGAAGAAACGCTGATCCGTAATTCACAAGAACGGAGAAAAAAAACAAGGGTAATAACAAATTATTCGGCTTCATTTTGGGAGACCTGAAATTAAGGCAGGACAAGCGATATGATTTTCACTTGACAGCCGTCAGAAAATGAAATTTTTCCAATAGACTCATGAAAACAATGGTACTTAACCAAAGGCTTGAGAGTGAAATCAAATGCGAAAGCGTCTCGTTGGAAAAGATTTTGTCAAAACTAAACGCACTGTAAGTTTTAGCTCGCCAATGCGACGCCAGAGTTTTGACTGACATGACAGAGTCACCTCGATCTTTATTTCGTTTCTCTCTGAAAAATAAATTGCTGCAAATGGCAAAGAACCTTGTCAAGGTGGTTAGGTGCAGGTACGTCGAAGGAATCTCTTGTAATCTGTGCTACTCGATTCTCGTCCTCTGAACTTTAACCTGAGATAAAACGTTCGATCGACTGACTAGAATCCTCTTTTTCGGTAGAATTATGATTCAGTCTCCTCATCACCAGCTTTGTTCTCATATAACCACAGGTTAAATGAACTCTCAGACTTTACAGACAAATGGTAACTTTAAATGTCTTTATTACAGAGAAAAAAAAAGCAGAGTTGGAGCTGCAATATGAACATTTGCCTTTTAAATTCTATTCTGTAGATGATGTTTTGGACGGCAAATTGACCAATCGTTGGGCGAAAAACCGACTTAGCTAGGAATTAAACCACTCCACATTACTTGATAGTAATTGAAAAGGGCAATGGAATTTTTATTCCACCCAACTTTCTAAGACAATATATAACACTTTGATGTTGTCATGAATGTTGACTAAACCGATACAAATTCTAATGACTACCAGCTTATAGTGTAGGGAATAAGCAATACTTACTCTAAGCCAAGTGCACTAGTTAGGAATATAACGGTAAATTTTCTGTTTAATTAACTGGTGAAAAACTCATTTAATGTAATCATTCTAGGTAATAATCCGCTGGCAGTGGCTATTGGATAAACGATTGAATGACAATCAAAAGAAAGTTATTAAGCACATTGCTTCCCCCGAATACAACGGTCCACCTTTGGTGGTGTTTGGCCCTTTTGGAACAGGAAAGACGTTTACGCTTAATCAGGCTGTTCGACTCCTGATACAACTTGACAAGTCCAATAGAATCCTTCTTTGTACTCATTCAAACAGGGCCGCTGATATACACGTGGAGTCACTCCATGATTACCTGACAAAACAGAATGGTACTCCCGCGGCGAGGCCTCTAAGAGTGTATCAGCCTATGAGAAGGTATTTCTGATACCGGTCGAAACTGATCAAATTAAGGTGTTTAATCCCCACTTACAGTTAAACCGGGAAAACCACGAACACCAGAAATATTTCTGGAATGCTATTGTGTGACAAGAAAAAACCCAATAAGGCGTGAGAAAACTAAACCGCAAGCAAGAATTAGTTTTTGGTTTTGTGGCTTGCTAGCATGTTCTGATCTTTACTGTAATTGGTCTTAACACAATAAAGATTCTTGAAATATTTCAAGTGTTCACGGTTTTCTCGGTCGCACTGTAAATAAGCGGACCAGACAGAGTAGTCATAATGTGTGTCGATTTATGGCCTCTACTCTGAAGCATGACCCACACTTAATTTGTTTGGGTATTAGATTTACCTAGTATATACATTACTTTACAAACTCAAGTTGTATCGCGACAAACGAAGTTTCAGAGGATACGACTAGTTTTGCTTGTTCATTTAGGTTGGAAACAACGTCCAGTATAGCGAGGAAATACTGTTTGATCAAAGATAATATGTTTGTTTTGCCTTCTCGCGATCACCTGGTTGAACACCGTGTTGTTATAACAACGCTAAGTACATCACAAGTGCTTCTGGATCTGCAAGTTCTGCATGGATTCTTCACTCATATTCTTATCGATGAGGCCGCCCAAGCAATCGAACCTGAGGCGCTGACTCCACTCATCTTTGCCGGACCTAAAACAAAGGTTGTTTTCACAGGAGATCACATGCAGGTAATATAATTATACACGTACACAACTGGGCCCATTTGTTCGAAAGGTGGATAGCGCTTTCCTCTAGATGAATCTTTATCCAGTGGATAACGCAATTGCTTTCCCTAATACTTACCAGTGCGTTGGGTAGAAGTTTATCCGCTGTATAGTGCTATATATCGAACGTTTAAACACCCTCGCCTAGCCATCATCGGAACACTTTCCCAATGTTCTGTTTAAATTAGACGAAGAGTTTTCATTCATTTACGAGATGTTCAAATATTCATGGCGAAACGGGCCATTTAAAAGAAGATTATCCAATACTAACGGTTTTTGAAAACAAAAGATTCTCAAGTTTTTTTGCAAACGGACCAAAAACAGTCATGAATTTAAAGTTTCGAACGTTGCATAGTTGAACTTTGAATTTTATAGATCTGTTTGCAAAAAAAATTTACAGTCTTTTCTTTTCAAAAAATGCTGTGATTGGATAATCTTCTTCCAAGTGCTCCGGTTTGAGTGGCCTCACTGAAAAGGCTTGCATTAGTAAAATTTTGGTGTTTTGAATATTGCGTCACCATGGCAGGAGATGTTTTACGAGAGGTGATCAAACGTTGAGGTTCTTTGAGGTTCATCTGAAGCAAACAGCTAGGGGAAAAGCACATGCCACAGAAAGCCATCCCCAATAACATTATTTCTGTTGTTACCTTGTTTTAGATGAGCCCAGAAGTGTATTCACCAGAAGCAAGACGTTTAGGTCTTCACAAATCTCTGGCGGAACGGCTCTTCGATACGTATTATAAGCATGAGTCCCAAGAAGTTGGTGAATTCTATGTCTCATTCCTGACGGAGAATTATCGCTGCCATCCAGACATCCTCAAATTTCCCTCTGACAACTTTTATGGGGAAAAACTACTTTCTCGCGGTGCTGCCTCTCAGCCAGCACATCCTATGTACGGTCCCCTGTTGTTCTTCTCAGCACGTGGCAAGGAGCGTAGAGAGCAGGGCAATTCTTATGTCAACTTTTCGGAAGTTTACGAGGTGGTTAAGAGAGTAAAAGAGGTAGCACAGAATTGGCCCACTGATGTCTGGGGTCCTAGGAAACTATCCGACATTGCTGTCCTCTCAGCATACCGCCACCAGGTGACTTCAACACCTCTAGTAATCTAGTTTAGATCTCGAGGTTGTATCAAATTCAGTCATTATCGGCGTCTTTTTCATTGTATACTTAAACTGATCACACTTTTAGTAAAGGGACCTTTCAAAACGCAAGCAAATTAGAAGATCACCCAATACATACCAATGACAAACAAACTGGTAAATAATTATACTTAACGTCTAGGTTCAGGCAATCCGCAATGGCCTAAGGAAAGAGGGAGACTTGAAAGCTGTCAAAGTGGACACAATTCACAATGTCCAAGGTAATAAACAATCTTTCATGATCTATTTGCTATTGTTAATAGCGTTTTATGGTTACTAATGATGTAAATAATAGCATAATGAGATAAATGTAACATTACATTTTCACTGAGTAAAATTCGGCGAGAAACATCTGCAATATTTTGAAACTCATCTGACATCTATTAAAGCTCAAATGGCCTGCCGCGGGCGACCCTCCAATTTAGATTAATTTGGTGACTAAGTAGGTCTAACCGACTAGTCATATCGACAGTCATACTATCTATCTTCAAAATCAGGAACTAGACTCAAACTTATACACTGGCGATTTGTTTTTATTGCAGGAGAGGAATTCCGAGCACTTTTTATCAGCACAGTGCGTACATTTCATACCTGTACGCCTCAGCAAGAGGAAGTACGCGCCAGTGGATCTGATCGACCTTTATACTGGGAATTTCTGTCTGACCCAAAACTACTCAACACAGCAGTTACAAGGGCGAGATGTTTGGTTGCCGTTGTTGGTGATCCTGTTTCAATATGTACTGTTGGAGAGTGTCGAAGTATTTGGAGAGACTACATTAAGAGATGCAACGAGAAAGGAGACCTTTATGGAGTCACAATGGAAGAGCTGGACAAAGAGATAAATGCAGCCATCGCCAGCATCGAGCTTAACCCGAAAGCAGAACCATTTGTCCCAAAATCTCCTTCAATGGCAGAAAGTGTTAACACAGAAATTGCAGAAACAAAGAAAGTCGAAAACAACAAAGCAATTTCGAAAGAACCACGAACTGAAGACATTGATGTAGAGGTCAAAGCGAAACCGCCAGACATTTCTGCCGAAGACAATCAGAATGTAAACGACCGATGTTCTGGTAGCAATTTCCTCAAAGATAGTTCAGACAGCAGCCAAGATAAAAACAAAAACGACGAGGTGGACGAGGAAGACGATGAAGAGAGAGTTGTTGAACCAGGTGACTTTCAAGATGATCTCCTTGATGATGAGACGGTATCGCCCCGAGATTTGGATGAAATAATTTTAGCGTTTGTGAAGAAATGCGAGGAGACGTTACAGTTAGATGTAGCACGACGGTCAATGTTTCAAGATTCCGAGTTTCCTCCCTTAGACGCAACTGGATCAAACGCCAGCAGTTCTCAAACGAATGAGAATAGGTACCGATTCTCAGTCAAGAGCAGAGAGGATATCAAAGATCTGTTCCCAGAAATACGAGTTATCAACGGACGAGTAGAAGTGCGTCTTACCAACCTTGGATTTTATCATTCTCCTTCCGAAAGGGCTCAACGAATCATGGCGTCTACGAACGAACAGGATTTTCTGGATCCATCTGTGCTGAGGCAACTCGTAAGTAATGAACCGGAAAAGTACAAAGTCTGCAATCTTCGTCTAAATCCGGAGAAATTCCAAGTTGGATATGCCGAAATAGAAGACACAGGAACTCCAGACATTCAAATTAGGGGACGAGTTCGTCAGGCTTTCGAAAGGGACAAGGTTGTGTTAGAACTAGTAGAGAACAAAAGTCCATCCCATGCCGGCAGGGGAGAAGTCCAAATCCAAGGAAAGGTTGTAGGTAGGTATGAAAAAATTCGCTAACTGTTTTCATAAATAGCTACAATTTATCGTAATCACGTGAGCCAAATAACAGAACGTAGCACTCTTCGATCTGCAGATTGATTCTTTAAATCATACGAATGCCAGATGCAGTTACTGTTTTTGTCATTCATTTAAAATATTTACAACCTCAAATCATACTTGTCTCTTTTTGAAGTTCTCGTCTTCGAGACACATCTGTTTCTCGGAAGTTTCAGACCATGGAAAGATATTCAATTTAGGACGGAATGTTATTCATACGGTCGTTGTCCTCTGTCGAGTGGGTTTTTGACTATTTTCGCTATGTTTTCATAAGATAGTAGTTAGGTGCCCCTCCCTCCTACTCAGTCGCTTAACGTGTGGAGTCTTCTCTTATTTTCTTTGCCTCTAAGGTACACTGAAAAAAATTCGTGCCACCGCGCCCTGAGGTCTTTTTTTATCGATATCAGTACAATCAGCCACTTATAATAAGCCCAGGAGTGACCAGATATTATTTAACCAAATCATAAGTATTGTGGTAAGCGTTTGTTCATGAGGAACAATTGTAGTTCTTACAGTAAGGATCATGCATTTCATAATCGTTTTCTAATCCAGGACATAGCTGCAATTGGCGTCAACTGTATTGACATCGGTAAACTTCTTCCAAAGTCGGTCAACGATAGCTGGTCATAGAGGATTCAAATTTTAGTTCTGAGATTAATACGCCTTTCAGAAATTGAGAAATATCTAAAACGATAATATAATGACAAATTAATAAGGGGATGATAACGTTATAGTAAAGACAGCGCCAATTATTCCATGAAAATTCTCATTATGACTTATATCGCTAACGAATCTTCAAGCAGACGATAAATTTGCTTTAGAGTAGAAATTCTCAACAGCAATCGAGGAACTTTAAAATTTTATCCAGCCAGTCTTTCCTAATACTATCGGCAAGAAAAAAAAACAATCCATCGAGGTTCGGCGAAGTTTCACTCAGGGAATTAATGACGGTGGTATGACTCATCACCTTGTAGATGCAAAAGCCAAGAAAAGAGTGGTTCACTTAAAATGCTTTTAAGATTTCAAACAAGAAAGCCTAGTTTAGAAATCTGCCTACTTGGCTTGCTCTGGACTTAGTGGGCGTTTATCGGCCTTTAAATGACATTACTTTGAGTCGTGGAAAGCTCATTTGTGAATCGCAGAACTTATGAATTAACGCAAACGCTGCAAGTTGTAGAAGAAAAAACGGCAAATCACTTAGGAAGGTAGTGTCGAGGAGTGTTCAGCGCGCCCGTTGGCCTCGCTACCAGAAGGTCATGAGCTTGAGTTCCGCTCCGGCCACTGGATGGATACGGGCGATAACCCCTTTAATTTAAATTTAATTTTTGTTCTTTTAATTTATGAAGTCATTTCTATGATCCCAAATTCGAGTAATTAATTATCAGAAATAAGCGTCAACTTTTCAAGCATTCTACTTCTCATATTGTACTAAGTAAGGAAATAAAACAAACATTTGCAGCTGATTTTCTTGCACAAAAAATTTGATATAGGTTTTATAGTTCACCCAGAGAACATGCCTATACATGAGCTACAATTAAATTTACACAGGTGTACTGGAACACATCATCAGCCCACATGAGCGCCAGTTTGTCTGCACAGCTGACTACGTAAGTACTTCCTTGATGGTGCCTATAAACAAGTCAGCCCCCAAAATTGTTAACTTGTCAGACAGGAGCTGTGAAGATATCCCAATCTACAGGAAGGATAAAAATAACAGACCTACCCAAATAAGAATGATGAAAAGGGAGACGGCCCTCAGCGGAAAGTATTTGTTTGTCGTAAAGTACCTTCAATGGAGACGAGAATACTGCCATCCCCTAGGAATTGTCGTGAGGACTCTGCCCCGAGGTGAGGATTTCAAAAGCAGCTTGGAGATTGCTTACGCAGAGCGTGGAATAAGAAGACTATTCAGGGAAGATACCCAAAAATACGTCAAAGAAAACTTCTCACCACAGTGGTCGATCCCCAAGAATGAGTACGATTCACGCAAAAAAATAGACAAGGCTTTTACTATCGATCCTCCTTCATCTCTTGATCTCGACGATGCACTGACGATAGAAAAAACCTCTCCAACTACCTATCTCGTGGGCATCCACATTGCAGACGTCAGTTTTTTTGTTAAGCCCGATTCTCCATTGGATAAAGAAGCCTTTTTGCGTTGCACCTCGTATTATCCCGAAGAAGGGCAAGAAAATATCCCGATGCTTCCACGTGAACTAAGTGAATTTCACTGCAGTCTTCTGCCTGACCAGGACCGTCTAACGGTGTCAGTATTTATCACACTAGACAAAAACGGAAGGATGGTTGAAGAGCCAAAAATACTACGCACCATTGTCAGATCATGCTGTCAGTTAAGCTATGCAGAGGCACAACTGATTATTAACGAGAGAGTTATCGTTTCCAAACAAGTTCCAAAGGAGATAGTGGAAAGCGTCAGGCAATTAAGCTGTGTAGCGCAAATAAGAAGACATCATCGACTAGGTGACCGTTCGTTTGACCACTGGCAAAATGAGGAGAGTGGAGAAGATTTCAAGGCGCATGAGTTAGTTGAAGAAATGATGATTCTTGCCAACGAGGAAGTGGCAAAACTCATTTCAAGAAAATGCTCCGAATTGGCTCTCTTAAGAGTACAGCTACCTCCAAAAGACCACAGACTAGCTGAATGGATTGAAACACATGGCAGATATGCCAAATTGTCACTTCAGTTTTCAGGAATTTTTGAAAGTTTTAAAAGTGACGAAGCTCCAGCTCTGGCCTTGTTGCATTCACAGAAAACGATGTTCAAGATCCAGAAGTGGGTTTGGGCTGAAATCTGTCAGGCGGCAAAGTCGAACGACTTACAAACCCTTTGCCACTTGATTTGCGAAGAGAGAAACCACCCTCAAATTGCTGTAGCCCAGTCCCAATTTCGACGGATTCAGTCCCAGTCTCGTTACGTCTGTGAAGGAGATCAGACTTCTGCTAACATCAAGCACTACTCACTGGGTATTCGGTCATACACTCATTTCACGTCCCCAATTCGACGATATATAGATATTACAGTTCATCGCCTCCTACTTGGTTTGGAGTCTCCTGGTTGTCACAAAGATAACATTTCCAAGGATGACATGACAAACGTTTGCCGCCGTTCTACGTTTCTTATTGATAACGCAAGGAAATTTAGCAAGGATTGCAAAAGGATACGTTTAGCAACAAAGCTGAAGCGACAGTGCCATGTGACACGTGTTCTCATTGAATCTATCGAAAAGCAGGCAATCAATCTCCATATTTGTAACCCAGAAGACGACCACCTGGCTGGTAAGCAAAAACGAATGTTGATCAGTGATATGAATCCGGTCGCTCTGACAGAGGAGGAAAATGGGCAAAATGGAGAAAAGTGTCCCGTTCTCACGTGGAAAATTAGGAGGTACGTAGCACCGGATGGCCCCCGAAATGTAAAGGAAGAAAGCAACGCTGCTTTATCAAGTCAGAATGGGGTCAACGAAACAGTCGAGATTCCCTCGGACATGTGGATTCAGGTATTGGATGCCGTAAGGGTCAACGATATAGCCAAATTGCCCAGAATAATCACGCAAATGGAAACCCATTTGAGTATTAAGTCTCCTTCCAGTACAGAAATGAAAAGAACCCAAAATAAATCGCTTGATCAGACCCAAGGTGAGCTTTATAGGCACCCTCATTACGGTGAAAAAGTGCCTCCATCTTCGAGCGAGGAAGCTTTCCATTTTTACGAGAAAAAGCTTGCACTGAAGAAGTACAATTTCTTGTCTGTGCAACTCTGCCCTCACATGACGCGTGGAATACTCCAACCAGATATACAGATGATAAATGTGAACCGCTACCTAAATATTTGCATCGAACATCAAAAGTACCCGCGGGAGTCATTTGCGCACACTGCCAGACATCAGGCGTCAAGAGAGCAGTACGAGACCATTGATGAGTACATAAACGCGTGGAAACCAGTTATTGCAATGGAGGCCGCCACGGAAGCGGTCAAGGAAAATGATGGCTTCGTCATTGAACACCTTAGTGTGGAATGGGGAAAGGAAGACGAGAGTCTTACAGGGTTCTTTACTCTCACCTTGGCCTACTGCAAAAACAGACAAGTGGAATTTTATCCAGGAGACCTAGTGTGTGTTCGGGTACCTTGCCCTCCTAAAGAGTGTTCTCCTTTGGAAAAGCAAGGCCAACAGCAGGTAATATCCATTCCAGGTCTATCGTTTGCTTTCCTTATTTAGATTCAAAGAACTGTAAAATTAACTTTTGATGTTTAGTTAAACAAGAATCACAGTGCTATTTTGAATCCAGATGTTTGTTCTAACTTTTAATAATGTTCTGACTCCTTTACTTTCTATTAGTCGTGTTCAAGTTACTCACACCAAGGTAGCTTCTGGGTGAGCCACTGCATTATAGACGAGGTGATTGAAGTCGAAAAGGAGAAGGTAGAGGTTACAATGAAATATCATCAGGCGGCATCTAATATCCCAGAAGAGATAACTCGTGGAGGTTGTCACAGATGTACCCTCGAGCTTATTCACAGAACACTTCCACAAAGGTAGGATGTTTTTATGCTTTGTTGCATCTTCATATAGATAACTTGAAAGAAGAACTATGGCCCGGTTCAGACGCCGTACTTTTCATGAGCCCAACCTAATTCTAATTAGCACCGACCCAAATTATTTAGACCGGCTTAACTTGATTCAGACGCCGATCTTAATTCGAGCCGAACGAAATTCAGAAGGAGAAAAATCATTTCGGTCAAACTGTTTACAAAATACGTTAAAAGAGTTTATGCATTAGGTTCGGTACATGAAAACTTCGGCGTCTGAATCAAAGGCGTTCCAAAGACGATCCAAATGCGAAATTTCCGGCCGGGCTAGGCGGAAATAACGGCTTAGCCGTCCCAAATTGAAACGTTCCTAATTGATTCAGACGCCGAACTTTAATTTCATGTACTTAATTCAATGTATTAAGTTCGGATCATGAAAAGTATGGCGTCTGAACCGGGCCTAAGAATGCAGTTTTAGACGTAACCAGTCGAAAATTGTTGTTCATTTACGGTGCTAGATGAAAAATCGTCAATTATGCACCGTAATTTTTAGGGAGTTATTATAACTCCAAAAATGGAGTAAAAATTTTGGGTACATGATAAACCCTTTTTTGGGGTTACTCTAACTCCTAATTTAACTCCAGATTTTGGGTCATTTTTACTCCTGAAAAAGAGTTCTCTTTACTCTCAGTCTAGAGTTAAAATAACTCCGAAAATGGGGTTATTTTTACTTCTTAGATGGGTTGTTTTTACTCTTTTTGGATTTAATTCAACGCTGAAAGTAGAGTAAAATTTTAGGTTCAGGATAACTCCTTTTTGGAGGTTATTTTAACTCCTCAATATCTGGGGTCATTTTTACTCCTGAAAGAGAGTTCTTTAAACTGCGTTTTGGAGTTAAAATAACTCCTCAAAAAATAACTCCACTGTAAGGAGATAAATTAACCCCACTAGAGGCATTATTATTATAACTCCTTGAAAATTACTGTGTGATGAAATTTACTATGGAAGTAACATTGCAGAACGTCCTGTTTTTGATTGGCTTAGAGCAATGGTATTCCTGCACAAATTAAAATACGAACATGTGAAGAATACAGTTAAAAAAGCAACAGCAGATAATTTCCAGATTTTCGAGTTAAAAAGAGTCACGAACGCAACGAAAATTCAGAAAATCAAAAACCTAAGAAAGAGCATCGACCTGTTTTGACCAGCTGGGCCGAAACGAAAATTTCAAAACACATTTGTTGGCTTATGAGGCGAGACAACTGGAAAAAACGTTCCAAACATTCTGCGCTGAGACCCGTAACAGAATGTACAGAGCACGAGCTCGAACCGGTTTGAGAGTTATGCTGCCCTCGTTGGACCGATACCTGAGAGTGAAGGATACCGCTTTATTCTCAATTTTCCAACTGCAGAAAAGGCATTGAAGGAAAGTCAGGCCTCTTTGTTAACAAGCTTTCAGTCAAAAAGTCGAGCGCTGCAAAAGCATTCACCTCCCAAGACGAAAAGCTGTTAGCGTCTGAAGGAGTGTTTGAAACAACAACAACATAAACAACAATAGCAACAGTCTATTCAATTTGCAAATAATTTACGACTATCTTACACACAATTAGTGGAGCTATTCTTGGTGGGCAACAATTCAATAATTGTCTTCTATAAAAAAGTGCAAATTTCAAGGTTCAAAAGTCGGGAAAAAGAAAGCTATTCCCTATATGGTTCTTTCTCACCCAGCACCTTGACTGCATGTACTTTTAAGATTTTTCCTTCAACACGAACGAAAACAGAGTTGTATTCGGTAATAATGAAGAAAACCCCCCCCAAGACTCAGTCATTATAATTAAGGTACTTTTAGCGAGGAGTCGTTCAACTCAAGAATGAAGATGTTTGCTACAGGTGGAGAGATGTGTTCTGTTAAACCTGTTAAAAATATCTTGGTAAAAACACCCGAAGAAGTTTGAGATTGCCGCCGATTTTATCTTAATGTGAATAAACTACCCAAGACACAAGTGACGAAGAAAGAGCGTCACCAGCCTTAATTATATAATTGCTTGTGAAATTAAGTAGGAATTTTTTTTTAATATAACTCGTAGTGTTCGTGCCAAGTATCACTAAAAGTCATTTTATTACTCTACTAATAACTTAGTATATTACTTCCTTGCAGACGAATGTATGCAGCACTATGCGTCAATCTGCGAAACGCGCCAAAACTTGTTCATGCAATTTGCAAAGGAGAAGAACCGAAGAGAGGTATGCATTATCACTATAACTGCATTTTCTTCCATGGAAAGTAAATGTCTGTTATAAACAAGATTTGTGGAAAATCGTTCTCAATTAAACTAAGTATCTTCAAGGGATGGTATTCGTTGTGCCAATTTTTGAGAAGGTTCCTGGTCAGGGGAGAAAATTCATAATTGCCAAAAGTGTTTTTATAAACAGACGCAGCGATACCTTGCTCGGAGTTTTCTTTAGATATATCGGCCGAACGATCCTTTGTTTGGAAATTGAAGTTACAACTTGTGGCTCATTCTCTTCGCCAACCCCAACATTGCTGTTTTTTGGATGATTACAAACATATAAATGTATTCAAACATGATTAAAAGAAACTTAAAAAAAGGTTGGAGCCTTTGCGATCAATGTCACATGAAATGTTAAGAAAAAATAACGTGACAGTCGAAGCATTTTTCATAAGTGTATTTTTGGATCCCCGTGAGGAATTATCGCCAATACGCTGTTCATCTTATCTTCCCTCACAGTGTGTGATATGTCTGATATATCACATAGCCCCAACCTTTAGGCCAACGCCCTAACTCATTTTATGCTTTTGCACCCACGAAAACATGAAGAATAGCTTCTTCCTTCCTTGTCAGCTACCCCTGAATTAACCACTTTCCAAATGATTTTTAATAGACAAATTTGGATCTCTCCCTCCCAACTTGTCCTTGGAACAGCATGGATTCAAACAACTGAATCAATATCAAGAGGCTGCAGTGAAGGAAGCACTCTCCAATCCATTTAGTTTGATTCAGGGACCACCAGGTAGGTAGTTCATGAAAACCTTCATACTCAGTGCCAACACTCACTAGGCTTGCAGCTATTTCACCCCTGTTATATATGGTGCTGCCAATAAGAAGGTGGTGGCACGCATTTCCATTGTTACTGAAAGTTCTCGTTATCTCACTCAGGGACTGGAAAAACCGTGACGGGCGTGCACATTGCTTACTGGTTCGCTAAACGAAACCAAAGGTTGACTTACAAGGTTTTGAAAAAAGACAAACGAAAGAAAGAAGGCGAAACAGCGTACAGAGCACCACCCCAACTAATTTACTGTGGACCATCCAACAAGGCCGTGGACGTCGTTACAGGTTAGTTTTGTCAACTATCAAGATGAATTAAGCGGCTTCAAAGCCGGAAATAAAAGCTGTCATAATGTCAGAACACCGCGTGAGCATACCCTCTTGCAGAAGTGGAAAGTATTCTATTCAAATCTTTCCTTGAGGAAGCAGGTGGAAAATGCCGTTTGAAGATACTAGATTGAAAAATATCTTCGGGGAAATAAGCAAAGTGTTGTGGGTAGAATTCTAACAGCGTCAACATCAGTATCGTATGATGCATCACCGTTAACCTGATAGATAAAACAGTATTTTTTTCTTCTTGTCCTCTTCTCTCTTACTTACACAGTGAGCACAAGTTTATTTTTGCGTGCTTTCTTTCTTTCAGAGTATCTAATGAAAATTCCATTTTTGAAAATACTGAGAGTTTACAGTGATCAAATTGAGCAAAAGGAATTTCCAATTCCTAACAAGCTGAAACCTGCCAGAATCACAAGAAGTGAGGATGAACTCAAAATGTCCAGTGAAAAGATAAGGTCCGTGTCTCTTCATCACTTGATTCGAAGTGACGTTTGCCCATATGCAGAGGAGCTACGGACATTTGAAGAAGGTTTTGCTGAGAATAAAGCAAGGGGCGAACCTATTAGTGAAGAAGATGTTAAAACGTATTGCAAAGTAGGTTAAATTGAGCCTTTATTGCATTAAGAATATGACTTATTCTAGTTAAAGTATTTTAGAATTTTCTGCATTATTAAACACGGGCTTAAGAGAAAAAGAGAAAGAGTGCAATCTGTTAGCAAAATTTACAGGTTACATTGGGCATTTTCTTTATTTTCCTGCAGCTTATTGGAAAAGCAGAACGGTGGGCGCTGGAGGAATCTGGTGTCCAGATAATCTTGTGCACATGTGCAACTGCTGGAAGTCCCAGGATAGGAACCTCCTGTGACAATATCCAGCAGTGTATCGTGGATGAATGCGGCATGTGCTTAGAGCCTGAATCACTCGTGCCGATCACGAGCTCAGGAGCGAGGCAAGTAGTTCTGATTGGTGATCACAAACAGCTGCAGCCTGTCATTCAGGATCAGGTTGCCAAGACTCTTGGTTTGAGTGTTTCCATGTTTGAAAGGCACTCCAAACGAGCTATGATGCTGCAGGTGCAGTACAGAATGGTACGTAGAGTTGAATAGCATAAGGTTTAACGTCTAATTTTTATTACGAAACCATAGGGTTTTATTCGAGTTTATTCTAGTGGCTTCATGATGAACCAAAGGGAAATAAATGAAGCGCGACACTAACACACTCGGGCGACAATCAAGTATTACGCGAAGAACACTTTTAACGGTATTGAACAGCTTCTGTGCGAATTGTGACAAGAAGGTAGCATGGGTTGATAATAAATGTTTATTACCGTCTTCTTTTTTCCCACGATAAGTCATGTCCCATTTAATTGAAAAGATCCTTAAACGGCTGCAAAAGAGGCACTGGGCAGATGGGTTGCAACAAATATAACTGAAACAAGAATGGAGAAGGGCCAAGTCTTGTCTGTAGACCGCTGGAGGTTTGCGGGCTCGATATATCATGTTTCCAGCTTATTATTGTCAGCTTCAATTTAAAGGTGACGCAAGAGAATTCGGGGAGAGGAATGCGTTTGTCACGTTATCGGCGAAAAATGACATTTTAATTAGTTACATTCAAGGACTGTTTTTTCTTTCGTTATTATAGCATGGCTTATTTTATTGCATGATCATCGTATATCCGTTCTTTGGCTAGGCGTACAAAGCGTTATTCAGTCTTATTTCCTTTACGTCAGAAGGCATGCTTTAGATTATTCCTTTCCTAAGCACGTTTACTCAGTTGTTAGAAGTCCATCACAGTGTAAGGAGCTATTGGAGAACTTTAGGAGTTATTATAACTGTAGGAGATTTGGAGTTCTTTCAACCCCCGGAGTCAAGATCACACGTAAGTCACGCTTGAAAATTTGGTAGTTTGTTTTTCCTCCTTTTTTCGTGCACGGAGCATTATCGTAGTTTTCGTTTCGTCTGACGTAAAAATCGCACGTTTCTTTCTAGTTTTCACCGCAAGTGCTGTAAATAGTCGGACTAGCCTGATTTTAATAAACGCCATTGAATCTTGCTGACCGCCTAGTGCTTCACTGTGGTTGACCTGGCGAACTCCAGTGCCTAACGCCACACGTCTACGACTCTGGGAACGCGACAGCGTTTAAACCTCAACATTCAAACGACGTTTCTCATAGCTAGTGAAACTTCCCTCCGTTAGTACTTCGTATTTGAAATGACATTAACTATTAAAGAAGCTTATTTCTTTATGACCCTAAAATAAACAATAATCTATTACTTTTCCCTCGGATCAGCACAAAGGAATATGCAAATTCCCTTCAAAGGAATTCTATGATGATAAACTCCAGACTGCTGAAGTAGTCAACTCGCGTCCTCCTAGCCCAGTATCCTTTTGGCCTGCTCAGAGAAGAGATCTTCCCATTGTCTTCTGTCATGTGGAAGGTCAGGAGGAGTCTTCTGTGATAACCACATCAGAAAGTAATCAAGAATCCAAGAGGAACATGAAAGAAGTTCGGAAAGTGGTGAGTGCGGACTCTTTACAGGCCATGTGTACCAAAGTAGTTTAAGTTCGTACCAAGGGACGCGGTCAAAGTTACATATTGACGAGTTTTTCTAAAAGAGACAATAACGAGATCGGAAACTTAATTTAGCATTATCAAAAGTAAAGGATGCAAATTGTCCCTTAGTAGAAAAGTAGGGACCGAATTAACCCCTCTTTTGGCAGGAATCTCATAAAAAAAGAGCAGAAATACATTAAAGCTGATGACTTCATAGCTTTTTGTCTCTATCTCATGAATAAAGTGTGGTGGAATCTCATTAACATAAGGTCATAGAAATATGGTGTTTAAAGTGGTGGAGGTAAAACAATAGAAGTGGGGTGTTGCTGGCAGTGTTAGTGGTGGTGGAAGAGGAAAAATAAAGAAAATGAGAAGGGCCAAAATAACTGAATTGCTGAGGAGAAAGAGGTTTGTGTAGAAAGAGCTAATTTGCCGTCGAACTCATTGATATGCACGATTTGCGCGACAAGAATCAGTTAATCGGAGCTGAAACAATTTGTTAGGCAATGAATACTTTTCCTACTTTTTACTCAACCAATCTAATCGCGAGACATTCATCGACCTAGAAATAAACAGAAAATATGACTAACGATTTATTCCACCTACAATAGCACAGGAATGTATTGTAACTCGAGATTCCTCCTCATATCATTAATGAGATAAAGACGTTAATGCATTACTGTCCTTCTTAATGAGATTGCTGTTCCAAAATGGGGTTTATTCGGTCCCTTATAGACTAATTTGCTTTCACACTTCTCACCAGTTATGGTATTTAAAAGTATCTTTTTCTCTGAATAAAAGTAAATTAGACACAGGCTTGCAGTCCCACCAACGGTAAAGCCCAGTTGAGGCGAAGCAAGGATGGTACGTGCTGCTGAGTTGACCAGACTTGCTTGAGCCTTAGTAGTTCCCTTGTATCCACCAATTTTTAGAGTCATTCTTAACCTCCGTGCAAGTAAACGCAACATTGTTGGCCAACAACTCTGAATATTGCTGGGTGTTACATGTTGTTTCCGTTTGCGCACACTGTTGAGTGTTGTTGGGAGTGTTTGTGCAAAGTTTGAAACCGGTCAAACGTTCAGCCACTGCAAACGGACGCAACAACTTCCAACATTGCTGGCCCAACAATATGGGAGTTGCTTTATGGTAGCCGCAAATCGGAACACCGTGTCCTATTATTATGCGATGTGAGCCCCAAATTACGCAGACTGACGACACCTCCAAAGCTAAATTCCACTTTATCTCGATGAGTAGGATAAGACCAAACTGAGTCTAACTTAAACTTAGTTTCCATAGATACGTTTATGTTGTATAGCACCTTTAATCCACACCTAAAGGCACTGATTTCATGACAGGAAGACACATTTTCAGCGCAGTTTGTCCTTTTGTTTCTCGTCTAGGTGCAAGTCGCAAAATACCTAGTCAATCGTTACAACTCAGTACGCAAGTCAGATGTGGTCATATTGTCGCCTTACAGAGAACAGCGAAGTAAAATCAGTGATTTATTAAGAGGGGCGTACGACGATATTCATGTCACAACAATCACGAAAAGTCAAGGTACGGCATCGACCACAAAAATTGATAAATAGCGCCGACTTCCTCTTGCCTTATTTTGCCTTGGTTCTATATCTATGAACTCTAGCAGGTAACCGCGTAGACTCTTTTACTGATACGCAATAGAAGTCAAAATACCGTTTACACCTCTGGCATATCAGCGATCAAAGAATGTTCTTCAACTTATATCATCATTCATTTACCAATCCTAAATATTAGCAAGTGTATGTGTAATAAAAAACTGAAACGATTGTTATAATGAGTTAATTTCGGAATTTTTTTTTCAGGAAGTGAATGGGATTACGTCATCATGTCTCTGGTTCGCTCCCTAAAGGAAGAAGAAATCGACCCAGAGCCCTCCCTCAGCTGGCTCGGTGAACACCTGGGATTCTTAAGAGACGAACATCAAATGAACGTGGGACTAACACGAGCACGAAGAGGGCTTTGTATCATTGGTGAGAAAAATCGCGTTATTGTTTACTTGTTGTCAATCAAAGCACAGGAACGAACCAACATAAGTAACAGTATTCTCACTGGTTAACGCTATTAAGAAAAACATTCTTCAACAGTCATTCTGCACCCCTTTATTTAAATATTTTTTTTCTTAATACAAAGCGCACCAACTTACATAAAGTCCAAAAGTGATGAGAGGTTTAGCCAAACGGGCGTGATTTTCATTAGACTACAGTTTCTGATTTGGACGATTTAGTGCCCGAGTGTTCTCACTGTTGTATTTAAAATTGTTAGATGGGTGTTCTGCCTTGATTCTTGTTCTGAAAGAACGTTTGCTTCTTTTAGGAAACAAAAATCTTCTTGGGATGGACAAAATGTGGAGCAAGTTGATAGAACACTACGAAAATAATCACTGCCTTGTGGACGAGTCGTGGCCCTGGACATAGTGAAAATGAACTGAGTCATATTTTGTTTGTTGCCTTTGTTAACGGCTAATGAAAATGCAAAAAAAATTGTCTTCTCTTTTTTTTTTTTTTTAAAAAAAAGAAATAGTCCTGGAAGTCATAGCCAACTAATACCATAGTTACAGGCAAATATCAAAAGCTAAAGAAGCTAATGAAATATCTGTGTCAGTTCTATTCTAAAATTAGCTTTGAAGAATAGAATTGCACATTAAAATAAGAAAGTCCAGTAGGATTTCAGTTTAGTCCAACCGTGACGCGACATCAAATTTCATATCAGGTATAGTGTAAACACAGCCTAAGTCAGACAGTCTTTAGAGCTAAGGATATCATTTTACCGACCCAATCGCAGGGTCAGCGACACCGTTGGTCTCTAGGTCACATCGATCGATCCAAGCCAGCCTTAGTCTCAAAGGCACGCGCCAGTACGGATTATATTTTTTAACACCGCCTACTGTTTGCTCGAATTTGTTGTGTTTTTTGTTTTTCTTTTTGTTTTTGCTTAGTAGAAACGACTTGCAGCAAAGATTACAACAACGGTATTCTTGTAAACTCTATTACGACGATGTTAAGTTGTTCTGCTTGTACCTTTTTTAACACTGTAATAATGATACATTTGTAAGGTTAATTAAAATATTCAATTTCCAGTAAGATCTTACGCCCTTTACGTAACAGTGTTAAAGATGTCCGCCCTCATTAAGCTGTACTTGTTGTAAGGGGACATTATCAGTCTTTTTCGTTTGTACGCATATTCCACCTTAGTCACTTTATTTCTCGGGGCGTTTCTATAATTAGTGCGTCTGGTGGTCTGCACCAGGCCATTATCTTCATCTTCACTTGTCAGGATGAGAGTCCATTTGCTGAGTGGGGCTATGCATGGCTGTTTGTGATTAGTGCTTTTCGAACCTTACTCATGGTTTAATGGTGGGTTTCGATGTGAATGATTATTGGCATTGTTAGTGCAAGGATACTTTAGACTACTCTATCTCGTCTCCGTAGATCATTAGTACCCTCAGGTCACACTTTGTGTCTTCTAATTGCGGCCTAAGGATGCTAAAAGAGGAAGAACAGAAAATGATTATTAATAACTAAGAAACAGGAAGGGGACATACCACTTTCAATATCTCAAACCTCAGCCGTTTTAGTTAATTTATACTTTTCCTATCTCTTTTTTTTTTCTATAAGAATATATTTTATAAGAATATTGAGGCCGAGATTTGCGAAATTTTACGAATATTTTAAGAGTACAAACGAGGCTGAGAGTTTAAAAATGACCCAATTTCGTTTGTTAAAAGTCTCTAAGTCTCTAAGTCTCTTTTACTGCCGCGATCACCTCTCGGTAGATTTACTTTGTGGCACAACGGCTGCCGAGCTACACAACTCGGTGGATTTACTTTGTGACACAACGGCCGTCGAGCAACACAACTCGGTAGATTTACTTTGTGGTACAACGGCCGCGGAAGAAGAAAGTTGACTAAACGACGTTTAAACCGGTCGTAGGACACAGAGTGGCTTTGAAAAAATCAATGTTTCTGCCAGTTGCTTTCTAAGCTCATATTTGGCGAGATAGCTCAGTTTTCTTAGTGTTGATAGAGTGGCGCAGCATCCAGATACCGTGTGCTTGGTGTGATCGTCCCACTTAAGATGTTCATTGATGTGAACTCCAAGCAGTTTGCAAGATTTAATACGTTCTAGTTTATAACCACTGACTTTGATGTTAGGATCATACTCGTCGAGGCGATGTATTCTGAACATTTCTGGGTGGATAGGATCATAACCTTGGTTTTGTCGTTGTTAAAGACGAGGGTACTCTCCTTAGACCAGACACTTAGTTTATTACTTGATTGGTAGATAGTGTTTCTACAGTTATTTAGGTCAGATATTTTGGCTTGATCGTAGATTGTTGTGTCGTCCTCATATTGGAAGCATTTGACATTTATGTTCTCCTGAAGATCAGCAAGATATATATTGAATAACACAGGGCCCAAGATGGAGCCTTGGGGAACCCCAAAATTCACGTTTTTAACCTCTGAGCACGTGTCATCGATCGTTTTGAACTGGTCCTTTTCAAAAAGTTGATGTGCTAAATTGTGTAAATCACCGGACCTCAGCAAATATAAATGAATAAATAAACAAAAATGAAATTAGTACATGATTTAATCGTTACCAGTGGCGAAGTGGTAGTCGTGTAGAGGTTATTTATTATAACTACATTTTCCTGCTCGGGAAAATGCCAAACAACTGTTACCGTAGACGACGATGTGGGCGCCTTTATTTGTGTAAATGTTTTTTTAGGGAGAAACAGTAAATGAATAGTGGGGTTAATAAACTTTAGAAACAGTTGCCTATACAGCTGGCCTTTGCGTCAAGGTGGCCGGTGGCTGGTGCATGGTTGAAATTATTACTTTTCTATCTTTTGCACAGTATTTTAAATGTTTATTACCTCTTCATTCCGCATTAGGTAGATTAGTGAAAATTAAATTCAAAGCCATAAGCCAGGGGCGTAGCTACCTGTCCGCACGATAATAGAATTTTCAAAAAAGGTAATTATTAAAAAAGGAAGAAGACAATAAATAGCAATAACACAGGACATCCAGACTTAAACAGCCCATTAGAACCCAAATTGTAAGGATTTGTATGCGAATTTACTGCAAGATCGATAAAACGGTTAAAATGCTATAAACAGCCATTAACATGTACATACCTCATAAAGAGTTTTGTCTGTGTTGTTTTTGTTGTCCGGGCTTTTAGTCAGTTTTAATGTTTTCGTTCCTCACCTAATAAGAAGAAGACAAGAGAAAACTCGGCTGTCCTACCCTGCCCGAAGAAAAAGCTCCAAAAAATTACCCTCTTTCCACTTCAATTGCTCCAAATGTTTGTTTGAGCATAGACGCAAGTTTTTCCTTCCTTGAAAACGTCAATTTAGTTCCAAACATTTGTTTTTATGAGGTTTGGACGTGAGAATCATAAGGGTAAAGTTAGGAGATACGCAAATTCAGCGTTGCCGCTGACCAGCCCATAGAGCCTTCCAATCAGTGGATTTGTAGTTGCGTTGCATTATGGCACTCACAAGCCAGTCTTAAATAATTTACCTCTTTTGTAAGACATGATCAGAGGATTCTTACAAATTGTTTCCAGAAGAGGCTTATCTTCTATTAGACTTCAGTTTTCCAGTTGGGTGGTATGTAGTAATGAAAGTCAGTTGTCTCTCTACTTTTCCCTTTTTTTTTTGAGGACCGAACGATTGTCCCGAGTCAAACAAAACTGATCTTTGACAGCCATCTTTTAATTAATATGTGTTAGGATACCCAGCCCACGTGCCCCTCGGTATAGTTTGAAGTCTGCAGAGTTCTATGCCATCTTGTTGTTTCACCTTTGATAAAATCCACACTCTTTACCCAGGAGAGTTACAACTTAGTTACGTCATTTAATAGACAACAAAAACGCTAAGGCTTAAAGGCACCCTCATATCTCATAAAGCCACCTAACTAAAGAAGAGCGGGGTGGAGGGTGGGGGGAGGGGAGGGAATTGGAAAATTGTGAATACCTCATGAAAAATCCTGGCTACGCCACTGGTAAGATTCTGGTTTTAAAATGTACACACCGGACTAAAGATACATTATCGCTGGTGGAAATGGGACCTATTTTCTTAACCACGGTGCGTTTGCTTGTTTCTTTGCGAGTAGAGTTCTTTTTTCAAGATGACAGATGTGCTTTGATTTCTTTCTTACATAACCCTTCAACAATCTTGTTTTAGTCCTAAGAAAAAGGAAAGTGATATCCAGAGGTAAATTATGGAATATCCAAGGTAAACGTTGTTAAACGTCACATCTCGTTATTTCTGTATGATGTATGGTTCAATCCTTTTTACACAAAAAAATAATTATCATTGTATCGTGCTGGAACAATGCCAATGTATTACATATGTTGATTTTCAGTTTTGTGACACGTGATCCTCCTACTGAAGATTTGCCTTTTCCAATACCACAGGTTTGTGTCAATGATTTCATTGAAATACATGTAGATTGATTCAGAGAATGCGAAACTTCTACCGAAACGTTCTTAAGTTGTTGCAAAAATAAATGAATAATTATAGACAAAATCTTCAAAAAGATTCAAACTTCTTCTTCTTTATCATCTTCTTCTTTTTAATAGTCGGCGTTTGCCTGATAGATATTTCACAAATCAAGTAAAGTACAAACATTTCAGTGGGATAGACTTCGTTAGCTAAATTATGAATTTGCGTGCATAAATCCACATAAACAGTGCTACTATGGACAAATCTCAGAAAGCTGTTGTAACAAAACGAGCTGCAAACTACAATGAGGTGTTATCAAATTTGCGTTAGCTAACTTTTGCTTTCTTTTGCCCAAATTATATAGAGATAAATTATGAACTGAAGATAGAAGTATTGTTAAAAATATTCCAACATTGGCAGGTAGTGTTGGAAGAAAAACAATCCGGCCAAGTTGAGCTAATATCTCTTTGAGTCCCGCAAGTGAAAGTTTTTTTTTTTCTGGCCATATAAGACTCATATAATAAATCCTTCATTGAGTGAGCTCGTTCTGTCCAGATGCTGAAATTGGCCTTGCTACTTTTGGTCTTTTATCGACTTTGACTTTGTCTTAGTCCATAAAAACGCAAAAAAAAAAAAGACCGTTTTAGTGAATATCAAGCCATCTTGACCTCATGCTTGGTCAATAATGCATATATATTACCATCGTCAAATGCGCATTATGTCATGGTGTTCAGGTTCTTAAGATTTCAGCCCAAAGAAAGTTAACATCTTTTGTCTTCCCGGCTTTTATGCATCAGGCTCTTTATTCATCTGTTCTCGTATCACCCAACATCGATGATACCCTGTCCACCGCTGAACAGTTTATGGTTGTTAGAGATTATCGCACAGCCGCAACACTCTTCACTGTAGCAAAACAGCGACTTGGAGATCTGGCTTCTCCTCAGACGGTGGCTGATTTGTTGTGCAAACGAGCTGAATGTTTACTTCTCATGGTAAGCTGGGTGTTTTTTAAGATGTTTAACATTCATTTAAAGAACGTGATGCCAACCATACAACGTAAATTATACTATGTAGAAAGGACTGATGGAAACGTAATTGTGGACGCGTGGGGTACTTCAGACTCGTAAATTTTATTCCCTACAAAACAAGTACAGCTAAGTAAGTAAAGCTAAGTACAGCTAACGAAACGATAACACAAAAGATTGCAGCAGCTAGGTAAACTTACAGACGAAAGGAACGCGGGATGAGCACACAAAGAGCTTAAATCGGTCCGCGCACAGCCTACAATGCCTACCAAAGCTGCTTACCAATTAAGCTTCGCTTAGCGCACCTGATTCCACAAGAAGTCAACATTGATATCACTGAAATAGTTTAAGAGAACTTTGTTTTCGAATTGACATCCTTTTTTTCGTTTTTTGATCATGTTTTTTGCTTGACTATTTATTGGTCAGTATGCTTGTGTGTTACCTGTTACAAGTTCGCTATTATATTACTACAAGAAATTGCAGATTAATACACTTATCATCTTTAACTGATGTTGTTTCAGAATTATGTTCAACACGTTATACGAGATTGCCAAGTAGGTGGGTATCATTTAGATAAATAAAAATCTCTTTTGACTGGCAAAGTGCACTTGCCCACGACAGCTTTTAATTGTAATGTCAAATTAGGCAAAGTCACTCGGGAGACGCCACCTGTGACTTTGCACGTTTATCGCAATCATTAACACCCTCAGAAGCCTATTTAAGGCTTCTGACACCTTTGACGATTTTCAAGTTTTTATAAAGATGGGTGACAGTCATCGAATCTGTCAGCATCATAAGACTTTTCTTGGCTATGCTTTTGAGCACATTTAACAACACAACATTTAAATAGATACTAACTTTACTAGCTTGATGAATTTCTTCAAGAAGAAAGTAGATAGAGTAATTTCTTGGATTCCGTACTATTTAACAATTGTTTTAGATTATTCGACAAAATGAAAGTATTGATCAATTTCCGACTCCGAAACATCAAAAAGTCAGGCTGCCATTTTGAACACTTCTAGCCTTCAATGTTATAATCACCGCACGGTGATTATAGCGGGATAACGCGAAGCTCCTATTTTCGATAATCATCAATGTAATTATACTAATAGTATTTAGTAAAGCATTTTTCAAGTACACTTGGCGTGTCTTATGGAACCCACCTAAACACTTCAGTTTAAAGCGGTACTATGACACGTTATGAAGACATTTCGTAAAACCCCGTTATGCAGTATACCCTATATACCTTACACTGTAAAATGAAAAGAGCCAA
Organism: Porites divaricata; assembly: GCA_038088405.1. Taxonomy (NCBI): domain Eukaryota; kingdom Metazoa; phylum Cnidaria; class Anthozoa; order Scleractinia; family Poritidae; genus Porites; species Porites divaricata. The sequence continues at coordinate 4,401,918 of JBBMOI010000019.1, read as the reverse complement.
ATCGACCCCAATTTCTCGAGGGCCGATTTGGAACATGCTGGGTCGTTTTGGACAGAAAGGGTCAAAACAGTTCTAGATGGTACCAATTCGGCCCATCTAATTTCTGAATTGGCTACACTAAAAGCTATTTTGGCACTTCCCGGTCTCAATTTGGCCCTTCCGATGGCCAAATAAAAATTCCGATTTGGCCCCAACAAGGTCTATGCGGAGCGACCGCCTTTTGCCGTCTAAAGGGGCGCAAGGAGACCGCGGAGTTCAGTTGAAGTAACCATATCGAAACCATACGTCTGACACAATCCAAAGTACGGTCCGTTTAGTCGAGCAAGGAACTAATATAACTTTAACGTAGACTTAAAACCGTGACGACAGTCAAAGGCTGTAAGGTAACTCATGGTTTCGAGCGACCCTTTGCCTCGAGCGAAGCTACAAATCGGAAACAAAACTACGATCACGCTCCCGAATGTTCTGCACATGATTTCAACGTCGATAACATTACATGATGCGTCACGCGAATTAAACGCTGAGAGGGCGTTACAGTACAAGATCCCTCAGTATTGATAGCAATCAAAGACCCAGCCATGTACATATATTGTCTGATTTATAAGTAAAAGGTTTTTAAAATTTCGAACGCCTGCCACGCAGGTTAAAAATAACACGACACGCACACAATCGAAAACATATTTTACGAATAAAAATGGCCTGGCAGACGGCCTGCAAACAATACACAACTGGTCAGCGGGCTTTCCTTCTGCACATGCTCTTTGGTGTGATCCTTTTGGCGTCTATTTGAAAGCAGTGCAACGGTTGCGAACAGGCCAGTTTCTTTGGGGATCAGGAGTCTTGTATTATACTTCTCGATAGCATCAAAGGACATTCAAGGTGTTATTACTAATTATTTTCGAACTATGAGCCGTCGCTGATCCATCACTTCGCTCTTGAAGTTCGTGGTGAAGAATCGGAGACAGAAGCCTCGTGAGGCGCAACGTACTTCGAGATGAACTGCACAAATATAACAAAGGCTCTCCAAGAATCAAGACTTTGCTGCAAAAAGCCGATAGTAAGACAAGGTAAGCCACCCTGAATCGCTTTCTTTCTACCAATGCAAAAGTCTGAGCTATTTTAACCACGTTTTATTAAACAGAATTCAGGGTCACTCAAGTCCACCTTGTCGGAAGGCTTTGAAGAACGAGTCATATTAGATGCTTTTATTTTCTAATGATAAGGAAATAAGTGACCCTGCATTCTGTAGTTAAGCCAGTGGAGGAGTTAAAAAGCACTTCTTCCATCCCCTCACTGTCCCCTATTTACAACAGGGAGAATGATAAACAGAATGAAAAAACCTTAAAGTCATTTCAACAGTAAACACCTGAACTAAAGAAGATGGTAAGGATGGTGTGGTCTGGTTATACATTTACACTGTAGATTTCAGTACTTGGCTTCCCAATACATTAGTTGTCTCGTCTGATAAATAAGTGCAAAATAAATGCATTAAAAATAGACAAATTTAAAACCTTTAAATCCTAAGATAAAAATTTTAATTCTCATTTGTTGGCCCTATTCATTTCCTACAGAGGTAGTGGGAAGAAGTTGATAAAATATCAAGCAAATTGTGTGATTATGTCCATAATTCTCATGAACACGTTGTTTTACAAAGCATTGATATTACACTTGGAGAAATTTGATGCTGATCACTCTTAAGGCTTAAAGGGTTGAAAGAATAATGCATGTGAATTATAATAATAGAATTGATATGTATAAAATTAGGAAATAGAATTTTAGGTTGCAGAATTCTGTGGGCATGATTGAGGTGAGAGGGTCTGTCGATCAATTTGCTCCCAGAATTATCCAGAACTGTGTGTGAATAAACTTGGTGCTCCAAGGGAACCAGTTTTAATTTAATAACATTTCTTCTGTGGCAGAAATAGATAGCCGGGCATCCTTTTGGTAGTGAACAAGGTTCTGCGGCATTGATCAGAGTGCCAAGAGGACTTTGGGAGGAAGTTATCACTATTGTAGAGGTAAGTGTTTTGGGAATACAATGTTTTTCCTGATATAATATTGTAATACAAAAAAACACACCGACAGGAGTGCTACAAACTCAACCGTACATTGAACCCTAAATGCTTGGGAAGCCCAGATACAAGTGGAAGTCAGACAAAATGGAGATGCAAATTAGCTTTTATTATGAAGGCATCCCTTAGGGGCCATTCCTTTACAGTCACCAGACTATACCGAATCACACAGAATAATGGCTAACTAAATACTTAATGAATTTTGATTTACAGCTGCAAAATTTCTTGATTGGTGGGAAATACTGAAATACCTTTCTTGTATCAGGACAAGCACACTTTAATTACCTCCTCAATGATGTGTGAATGTATTAGACATAATTATGCTATCATTCTTTTTCCCACAACCTAAAGTAAGCATAATTTCAACAAACTATAATATATTATTTATACAGTATACCTTACATGCATACCTGAAAACTGGAAAGAAGTAATTAAACCAACATTTTTTTTTGACAATAATATTGTTATGACCATACTGACTTTTTATGTGTAGGCACTGTTTCTTGTGTTTAATTATTGTTATTACCATTTTTAAAATTACATCATTTGTTTTTATTGCAGAGGGATGCAGATGTTGACAGGAAAATTCAGGATTTTGTTGTGACAAAGAGAGGTGTTATATGCCAGCTTCCTCAGAAGAAGGTTGATGCAGTGATAGCATTGCTTGGGTGTTTTTATGTATTTAATGTATCATGCACCCAATGCAAAGCCATCTTGACTTTTCTAGATCAGGCATTGCTTGAAAGTGGACTGGGGTAGACACTTGTCAATGTTTCCTCCCTTTTTAAATGACTTGGCAAATGCCTCAGTTCTTGCTGAATGCAAATCCAGGACAACCTCGTGAGGTGTAGCCAAACTGTCGAAATTTTTTTCATGGAAGTTTTCTTTCACCCTTATAGACCAAGATTTGGCAAGATTTTGTGAACATAATATCCGTGGAGTAAAATATAGTTTAAAACATTTGCCAAGTCATAAGGGCTGCTTACCAATAGGATACAGAGACGGAACTGTAATCAAAAGCATAGAGTGTTGATCTAGATAAAACACTAACAAGGTATAATTACTCCAATTATGACTCCTTCACTTTTGATCTAGTGAAAACTGTAAAGCATGGAAACAAGAATTTTGACTGGTAAGTGGTTTATCCTTCAACGATTCCACCCTTAATCTGATTTTCTACATAATAAGCAGAATTGGAAGAATAGAAAGTTGTGATGACTCAAATTCCATCAAGCTTTTGGTTATGACTTCCCTTGCAACTCTGATTTTTGATTTTCACAAGGTGATGAGTACTCTTACTACTCTGACTATGACCCTGACTTTGTCACGAGTGAAAAGCACCCTTCAACAGTATTAGGTCAAGTCATTAAAGGCTCGTACAAGCAAGGTAGACAGAGTCGGAGTTGTAATCAGAAGCTTGAACATTGATATAGCTAAAGCATCTTAGTTCATTATTGCTCTTACAACTCTTTTGCTTCAATCTAATATACATTGTCAGAATTGTTAGCAAGAGAACTTGACCAACTCTTACAATCCTTTTCTTTTTGGTCAAAAGGGGAGTTATAATAGAAACCTTAATTAATTCTGGTGAGCTTTAATTAATGAAACCCTTTACAACTCCAATTTTTGATTTTCACTATAGGTTTTAAGTGTTCCTATGATGCTGATTATGATTTTGACTTTGTCTTTTGTGAAAACAGTTACGAAGTAGTTACTTTGATCGCACCAAAGACAAGTGTCTCTCTTGGCCAATTTAATTCCTCCAATAATTCTAAATGTTCAGTCTAGACAAGTTGAGATTAACCGAAGATAATGTTGCATAAATAGGTTGGGACACGCGTTATGATGTACACAGATCACAGTAACGTATGCAGAACTGAATAAATGTTTGAAATAAGCCTTAGTTTGGTTTCATTATTTGTCAATACCTAGTTAAGGGAAAAAAATCTGTAGGCCCCCACCCAAATTAAAAAACCATAATGGCCTGATATGGGGCTGAATCGGCTACTTTTTGAGGGGTAGTTTTTAAGAGGGCCAAAATTTGAGGGGCTGTTTTGGCTACTGGAAAATCCAAAATGGCCCTAGTGTTTTCCATATTGACCCTTTTCATGGTCTAATTTGGCCCCAATGCAAGGGCCAATTTAGCCCCAAATTTTGGTACCAAAACAGCCCCATCTCAATAGGGCTGAATTGGCCCCAAAAACGGTACCGTTCTGGACTCACCCGTTTCGGCCCCATTTTTGGGGCCGAATTGGCTCTTTTCATTTTACAGTGTAGTATATACCTCTTTACTTGAACATTTCAATTCTATTTCGACAGGTTTGCTTGCACCTTTAAGGGATCGAGGTTTTTCAATCCTATCTTACGCCACCTCAGCTTTCCTGTTGTACAATCCAACCCCATTAATAATTATAACTTATTACACTATTTTGTTGACTGTTGTTTAGCAAAGAGTATCATCGGCAGGGTTAACGAACACATCGCATTTCTACCATTCCGCGCATTTGAAATGCAAGGGGAAGTAGAGGAAGCCTTTGGATATGCAATCATATACAAAGCCCTTGATCCTCAGGTAACGTTTGGCTCAACACCCCAGAATAAATAGCTATCCAATTTTGGATTAAAGTCTTGTTTAAACCAGCCAGCCCTGAGTCCCTAATAGCGAAGCTCTACGCACGCGCGAAGCGTAGCCCCATACATAAGAAAATATGGTAATCTACTCATGCGAGAAATTTTGGTAATCAGGTGGCCATACGTCCGTCTGTCCGCACCACAGTCATACCATTGTAAAATAACTCAATCAACTGGTATGGCGACCCAAATGCAAAGAGAGGTTATTTTGGCGGGAAATCGCATAACCACCCGCGTCTTGTGAAGCACTCAGACATAAAGACGAAAACGGAAAGCGGAAGTTGTTTCTGTATCCGTGTTGTTTAAAGTATTAAGCTTAGATTAATTTTCGGGTGTCCACAAATTTGGAATATGGAGAAAGAGAAAGACAGAGAAAAAGAGAAAATAGGCGACAGGCCAGCGAGGGAGACTTAGAGCGAGAGATAAGGAGCCATTTTTTGTTGGAAGAACCGCATGAATCTGTAGCGGCGGTGAGAAAATGAGAAATGCTAGCGGCCACCAAGGAAAAAATGCGCGACAGTGAAAAAAAAAGTGAACAAGAACATTTACGACATTTCCTCCTTTAAACGAGTAACCAGGAAGTTTCTGGACGTTTCACGTTGTAGTCGTGCAAAACTGACAACGGAAAAGAAATGTACAAAAATAATGTGCTGCACGTGCAAAGTTGTTTTTTTTTTTTTGCTAATTAGACCTATTGTTGCTTTTCACCGTTCTCGTTGCCTTCGCCGCTTAGTATTACACTATTTTATATCTAGTTTGAGACCATAAATATTATCGAGAGCTTCGCTTTTAGCTTTGGCTAAATCTATATGTTAAAAACTCCCATTTAAGCTTAACATTAAACTACAGTAACTAAAGGTCGGACCCGCTGTCTAGAGGTCCTGGGCTTGTCCCGCTTTGACCACTCGGACTAGCTGGCTTGTTCCTTGGTCGTCCCGAACTCCATTCCTTTACTGCACTTGTAAACGGGTAAGTAGCTGCCAACGAGTTGGGGCTCTAGTTAATCCCGCTTGGTCCTTTTTAGACGATTTTTGTTTAATTATTTACTAAGAGTAATGCATATCCATAAACTAGCTAAGTAGTAAACTCCCAGTTTAAACAGAGCACAGTTTACTGACTTGGCCGTGTGGAGGAAGCACTAGTGTGGTGACCAATTTAGTGTATAAATCTTAAAGTTAAGACCGTTAAGATTCATTTTTACAAGTGTATTTATAGAACCATTGCTACCAAATACGTTGCCACTGGAGATGCATATTTCTTGTGGTTGCTTCATGCCGAAAAAGTCTAACTGTGCTCTCTCTACGTCCGCTTCTTGTAATATCCCGAACAATTATGCATTACTTGCTGTCCTGCTGCAGAGTGAAAGGTTTGAATGCTGTTCGTGGTTCCGCATGGGAAGTTAAAGACTTTTGTTTTGGTATGGAAAACACGACTCTTTGGACTTGACAGGATAATCAGTTTGCAAAACCAAAATTGTTTCTCGGTTCCTGGTTAATAAATCCACCAGTTGAGAGGCTTGGAGCGACTCTTTTCTGATCCCAAATGTCCATTTTTGTTTTCTTAGATGAAGAGAGATAAAGATTCTGTAAGCAGACTAAGGAAAAGGGTAATGTGGCTGTGTGGCCAGGTGAGGTCCGGGTTCTACCCTGGTTTGCGATCTTTTTTCTTTTTAATATAAATACTCTCGATGACGTGTCTTAAAAATGGCAGCGCAATCGTTCACGAAAGGGACATTTGCGCCGCAGCAAAGAGTAATTAACAATTATTCCTCGAGCTCGAATGGGCTCTGAGTCAATAGCTATTGACTCGGAGGCCATGAGGGCGAAAGGAATAATTTTTTTAGTAGAATCCAACTAGTTGGTCAAAAATATCGAGAATGAAACAAGTTTAGCTAGTTAAAGCTAGTCTTTAATCCTTTTTTGCCGCCAAAAAGCTTGCGCTTTTCGTTGCTAGTGGGCTATAACAGGGCTCTTTTTTGCATGAGCATGTGCGACCGCTGACTTGACAAAGAGAACGCGACTAGCGACAGCGACCGTGGTGCATAGTCATAGGAGCCAAATTGTTCACTTTGAAAGCTTGCTTGACATTGAAATGGTAGCAGGAACTTAGGAAAGACCTTCGTTGTACAAGATAAGTAAAGATCTGGTGATTTAAAGTGGAGACTGATGCGCTGAACGAGGTGAAAGAGCAAGTTTCTCAAGGATGTCTGACACGAACATGGCTGCTTGTTATTGTTTGGCGCTCGACTCGTGTCTTAATACCCGTTCAAGAACCGCAAAGTTTGGCATAGAATGCATTGCTGATGCGTACTTATTGAGCAAAATGTTCTTTATTTAGTGTTTGTCTATAAATCAGATGTAAATTAGTTTCTCGATACCGTAGAGGATTTCTGTCAATAATTTGTTGATAGCTGATTTAGCCATATTTCGGGAGTTGACTAACAACGATCAGCGGGCGACAGTACCACGCTGTTATCAGTTGGAATAGAAAGTTGTTCCCTTAAGTATTTTAGCGATACAAAGTTTGTTTATCGGAAAATTGTAGAACGTCTTGTTTTTGCGTGGATTAACTTTGTAACACATTATTAACAGGAATATTCATTTAGCCAGAACTTAAGTGCTGTAAAAATTTTTAACTTTTGGTCGGCATCACATGTTTACTGTACTTGATGGGAAACCTAACCGCTTGTTTCATCAAAGTCGGTCACAAGATTCATCTTTAATTTCGGTCCTATTGAATGCAGTTTTGACTGTGTCTCATTGATATTCATTTTTTTTATTTTTCGAGACATACAGAGTGACTACCACCAACATCTCACCAGGTGACTAATCTACGTCTCGTGTGCTGTTAATTTTGTAGCTTTTAAGTGCTGGGAAAATTGTAGAACATGTATTAATTCACTGCTGAACTCAACACCGGCTTTTGCGCTCTTCGAGCCCGCTCGCTGAAATTTGCAGGGTTATATTTAGCATTCTAGTAACAAATGATAAGTATCCTTCCTTCCAACGGTTCAAGATCCTCTCGTAGAATATTATAAATATGCAAAAATGACACAGGACGAAAAAAGTGCGACTAATTATTTTGTAGTTGTCAGTAGTTATAATAGGATGCCTTGTTCCTGAATTTTTTTTTGACTTTATTTCCGTCATTTCCCTGATTAAACCCACCTAAAATTACCGAGTCCCAAAAATGACAAAAAATAACAGGGAATTTCTTCATATTTTTTGAAAATTTTGGTACCTAAAACCAATTTTTAAATTTCAAAGAATTAAAAAACTAAACACAGTGGGCGCGCGGGACACAAAATTTTGCCGCGGAATCCATCGAGGAAATCACATTGACAATTTTATCTTCACAGGGGGGAGGACTAGGGCAGTTATTGTTGCCCGCTATTGTTGTTCTTTTGTTCTCCCTTCCGGGGAGGTGTTAGGATTCTTGTCAAAAGCACATGGCAGGATCGAATAGCTTTGAAGTTCTTCTTTCGTTTGACACCAAACTCACCCTGTTTCCGCCAACGAAAGAGATTCACTGCCCAAAAGAGAGCACTTCAACATTCAAGAGTTAGAAATAATATGGATCTTTCCTTTATTGTGGACGATTTTTGGCTTCAAAAGGTTTTTTAGCTCCGTGTTTGATGGCATAGTTTGAGGTACGTTTACAAAGGATATTTATCTGGCGGCAATCCTATGTTTTTATTTTTCTGATTCTACAAGCTTCGTGCGAAATATATTTGATTGAAGGTACCCTTATATCATGTCTTCCTGTAGAAAGATGCCACAAATTAGGAAGTCATACGAACGCTTCAATGTAGGGGCGATGATGAAAGCGCGCAGACAAGCGAAAGAGGAGGCTGCTATCGGTCATAAATCAGTTCAGCAGTTGAGAAAACGTGTAGATACAGTCGCTGCCAAAAAAAGGAGACTTGACAACAGGGTGAGTTATTCTGTATATTGCCGTTTCGAACTATGAAAAAATTTAAGTATTTTTCCTAATTTAACTTAACTTTTCATAGAGAACTTATCAGTAAAATATGTGAGCTTTGCAGTTTGTACCCCAGGCTTTTGAGTTATTTTTAAGCTTATATTTATAAACTGGTACTTCACAATTTTACTGGATTCAGATTCCTGAAATCTATTTAATTCAATATTTATAAGTTTATTTTATGCTTACTACAGTGTATCTCTCTGGTATATTTAGATTTCTGCTATTCAAGAATGCATAAACAAAGTTGAGGAGGAGAAGAAGGCTCTGGTAAAGCATCCAGTGGCAGTACTGAATAGGAAGGACCACCCAACCAGTAATACAGCTGGTAGTACAACCATATCCAAGGGAACATTGTCAAGAAGATTTGCCGAAACATTTGATGTAGCGCTGAGAATCCATGGGGGGACAAATTCCAATACTGTTCCTGCTGCTGCTGGATTAGTTGAAACTTCAGCAGTAAAATTCCCTTCAAAAAGTTTAGTAAATACCATTTCCAGAAAGAGAAAGTTCTGTGAGGAAGTATTTCCACAAATTTACAATAAAAAGGTGCAGGAATTTGAAAACTCAGAGCAAAACCAATTGCGCAGTATTTCTGTTTATTTCTCTAAAGGTGTCTTGGGTAAGAGAAAGTATAGGTCAGTTTGTAAAACACTCTAAATGAAGATAAGCAAAAGGAAGGGGAAGAAGTTTAAAAGGCAAAGTATTATGTCCTGTAAAGTTGCTAAGTTACTTTCATATGAAAAATTGATAGCATTTGTTAAGTTGAAAGACAAAGGTTGGGTTGGAAATGTAAAGGAAGATTTTTGCTATGACTTAAATGAGGATGAGAAAGTGAATGGGTGTTACAGATCTTTAACACAATTTTTGCCATTTATGGCATCATTCTATTTAAAGGTTGCTCAGGAGAATCTCTTATGGTTTAATAATGAGATCAACACTTTTCATGTGGTGACGGGGCCCCTTTTGGGAAAGACGACACCGCCTGTTCATGGCTGGTGAGTTTCCTTAATAGGGGTAAACACATCTTAAGTAAAAGTGAAAATTTTCTTATTTTGGGGGCAAACTGTCCAGAAAGTTCGCCTGTTGTTCAGCGATATGTTAAATTTCTCTTTCGCGAGATGTCAGAAATTGAGAAGAAAACATTCAAGGTTAATGGAACAGAGGTCAGGTTTATTTTTTCCGAATTTCCAAATGACCTTAAAATGCTTGCTTTTTTGGCTGGGGAGTTGTCAGTCAGTGCAACTTACTTTTCAACTTTTGGCAATGTCAATACCAGTAATTGCGATGTTATCAGTGGTACATTTGGACCAGGTCCTACACACACATGGCAGCCATGGGACTACAATCAAAGGGTTGCCATATCTAAGGAGGTTGAGAAGTTGAAACTAAAACTTGAAAAGCAAAAAAGTTCTAAGCTTACAAAGAGAAACAAGGTAACAAGCTTTATTTCTGACCAAAAGAGTAGACAGGAATTTTTGCCCTTAATAGGGCAGTTTATTGATAGGGCCCACATAGAACCTTTACACCCAAAGAACAATGCATGCCAGCAGCTTTTTAGAAGAATTCTTTATGAAAGTATTGGCAAATCAGCTCTTGACAAATCAGTGGTGAATTTTGAACAAGTTCCCAATTCTGCCCCATTTAGTAGACTTGTAAACTGTCTAAAAAATAAAGCGAAGTTGCCTCGTCTTGCGAAAAGGATAAGATGGTGATTTAATGAAACCAAAGGCTCAGGAAGTGACTTTCAATACCGATTCACTGGCCAAGACTCAAGAATGTTTTTACACAATTTTATGTTTGTTATTGATGCAGTGAAGCAATCAACTGACAGTGAGAAGCAGACCTTCACACTCCATGTCTTTGCATACATTTGTCTCCAACTCAGACAAATTGTTTCTATTGTTTGCAGAGTGGTCAATATCAGACTGCAAGACATAGCTCAGCTTAAGCAATATTGTTTGAACCTGTTTAGAGCATGTTGTTTGTTTACCAATTCCATTTCCCCAACAATCTGGTGCATAGGTCATGTAATTCCAGCTCATGCATTGGATGTTTTTAACAAGTACCAGTTAGGACTAAATTGTGTCTCAGTGGAAGGGCGGGAGTCAAAGCATATCACTATTGGAAGGTACAGTCAAAACACCAACTTTTTTGGAAGATGGGGTCAAATTTTTTCCCATGAATTTGTACAGCTGATTTGGTTACGTGAGAAGGGCTTTTATGAAGAGGAAAACCTTCAGCACAAACAGAAATACATCCCCAAAAGGGTGTCCAATGAGGAATCTTGTTTCTGTGGACTTGAAATTGGTCCACAGCAACAGAAGTGTCATTATTGCTTACATCAGTACATGGATCAAATTGATAAAAGTGTTAAGTTGGGGAAACTTCTTGTTGACAAGAAGCTGTTGTGATCAAAGCTTCAAAGTGTTACGAGGGTCCGCATTATATGAGCTGTCCAGCGGATTTTATTGTTGTAATATATAGCATTCAACAATCGCACGCACAGTATATGCAACATGGCGTTAGTTGAAGATTTCCTTGATGAAGTAGCTTTGAGCGATAATGACAGCGAGTCTGAACAACTTCATGAATCAACAGTTTATTTAAAAAATTAAAAAAAAAAAACAGTTTATGTAGTGTTCTTATACTTGGACTACAATATTTGGATCAAAATAACTTGTATTACTCTACAATTTACTTTTTGAATTGAGTGCAATCACTCTGTATAACACTTATTTATATTTTACTTATTTAATGTTATAAACAGTTTAGCAAAGTTGTATTGTTGCACAAACATATTGAACTTGTCAATTATATTGTTATTACATTATAAATGTATATTAAGGAAACTGAACAATAGTTTTGGAGTAAAGACTGTTTCAGATGCCACTGGTTTGTTTGCCGGCATATGGTGTTAGTCTGCAACCCAGATAAATGGCACAGCTAATTCCAAGCTTGTAATTGACTGAGCCACAATGTGCCACAATTTCTGCCCATATTCAATTGTGGAGAGAAAATCCAGCCTTGTTCCAAACTCCATAATGAAATACAATGCACAGCTGTAAACTCTTTTTCCTGTATATAAATTCAAATTTCTTCCTGGTGTTTACAAGAATGGTGGCCTTCCCATTTACTTTCCCAGTCAAATATTTCTTAAAGTACTTCTTCACATCACTTTCATCTAAGCCACTCAATAGGGAAAGAAAAACAATAACGGCCTGTTTGGAAATAAACGAAATAACATCGTCCTTTGACCTCTCTTCATATGTGACGTGATCTGTAATGTTATTAACTCTTGAATGCTGAAGTGCTCTCTTCAGGCAGTGAAACAAGTCTACTGGAATATTTCTTTGAATTTCACATTGATATGGGTTCCTGATGCTTGGTCTTCCTGTAAGCTGAAAATACATCTTCTGCAACCACGATTTGCTTTCTGTTTTAAAAAGTGAGCCGCAGTTTAAGCTGGTATTCAACAAGATTTTAAGAGGGTCGGTCGGTGGAAGGAGCCCTTGATTTGTTTCCGAACGCTCTCCTTAAAAATACTGAGGTTATTTCCCAAATCAAGCTTATCAAAAACTTCTAAACACAACGCTATTTGAGCTTCTAGATTCTCCTCCATATCAGTGGTCCTTGGACGTCCGGATGATTCGTGAAGTTGTTCAGACTCGCTCTCATTATCGCTCAAAAGTAGTTCATCGAGGAAATCTTCAACTGACGCCATGTTGAATATACTGTGCGTGCGATTGTGGAATGCTATTATAACAATAAAATCCGCTGGACAGTTCGTAATGCAGACCCTCGTAACATTTTGAAGCCCGTGCGCCCACCGTGAAAGTAATTCCTGTTATTTTTTACTTATTTGAATGGCGGGGGATTAGGTAAAATTAATGCTCGCGTCCCCTGCGGGGCCGCTCGCGGAAATGATGGAAATAAAGTCAAAAAAAATTCAGGAAAAAGTCATCCTATTATAACTACTCTCTATGGAGAGTGAAATTTTGATTTAAAAAGTTATTTAATCCTATAAAGAAATGTGATACGATCACTTTTTTCGTTTTGTCAAAGATGAATTAATTGATCCCAATATTGCCTTTTTACAAAATGTGGATAATTTTTTGTTTAGTATTTATTTTAATTATCAAGAAAGATATAAAAGTGATATTAAGGAAGAAAGAAATGATCTTTTAATTTTAGTGTTTAGATATGTTAAAAATTTAATAATGATAGAAGATAGGGATCCAGATGTTAGAGATATAAAGGAAAAAATATTAAAAATAGAAGATGAGGAAAAAAGGAAAGATTGTTTATCTAAGATTGATTACATTGAAGAGTGTATCAATAAATATTTTTATGGAATAGAAAAACTAATAGATTTAAAATATAGAGACAGACCATTTAATTATGCTGAAATGGAGGTGGATTTACTTTTATATTGCATCTTGGTAAGTGGGTTGAATAAAACAAAAGGGGAAAGATTTGATTATATTAAAAAGAGATTGAAACCTTTAACAAAAAAATTAAGGGAGAAGTTTTGTGAATTTGATAAACATGAAATACATAAAAAAAGAACTTTTATTTTTGCATTAAGGTCGCCTCTAGGTTTTGATGATGATTTTTATACTCATAATTACAAAGATGAATTGTTAAGAAAATATTATGATGAATATTATGGAGATTATAAAAAAGAAGAAATAAGTGTTATGTATTTATCTTCAGATAAACATACCCCCCTTCCTCCTATGATGTTAAGACCAAATGAAATATTGAAGTTTTTTGAAATAAATGAAAAAAATAAACGTATTGAAGATTATTATTTAGATGCGGGAAAAGAAAAAATAAAATTAGTTTAAAGAAATAATTTTTCTTATATAATAAAAATGCAGTTGTCAAGTTACGATCGTCTCACTTCAGAAAATATTATTTTTAATGAAGCCAAAGAATTCAAAGTAAAGGATAGCAAAATGAAATACAAACGAATACCAATTGAAGTCAAATACCAAAATGGAAAGAAAGGAGCTTTGGTAATTGAAACTCCACTTCTTTTCTCTTTTGGAGTAAGTGAAAAGAAAAACCAAGAAACAGGAAAGTTAGTTGGTTATAGTATTCCAGTTTGTCTCTGGAGTAATATAGTGAACCAAATGCAAAGGAAAAAGCATTTTTTGATACACTAAATAATCTCAGGGAAATATGTTGCAAACATCTTGAAAGTGAATATGGACCTGACATGGCATCAACCCTGTCTTCTCCATTATATTACAAAAAGGAAGAATATACTGATAAAAAAGGGAAAAAGAAAACACGAGTAGATGAGTCATCTGCTCCAGTTCTTTATGCAAAACTTATTTACTCAGAAAAATCAAAGAAAATACTTTCTCTATTCAATACCAAGGCGAAAAAAGCTTTGAATCCTTTAAAATATGTTGATCAGTACTGCAATGTCAAAATGGCATTGATAGTTGAAGGAATATACTTAAGTAAGACTGTCACATCTTTACAAATAAAAGTTCATGAGTGTTATGTTAAACCATTAAAACCAAGAGAATCTTTACTAACAACAAACGATGAAGAAAGTGAAAGTGATAGTGATAATGAGACTGTTGAGAATGTTGATATCTCAGATTTAGTTATTTCTGATAAGGAGGAGGAAGAAACTGATTAATTGGATTTTATATTTTTAATACAAATTTTGTATTAAAAATTAACTAACTCCTTAAAACTCACCCATGAGTTAAATTTATCAGGATATCCACTCCATTTTACTAATGCTATTTTTTTTCATTATCTCGTCTGATAACCTTTTCTATTCTAAAAGTCTGTTGTTTTGTTTTCTGTAATTCTTCTTCGTAAAAAGAGCCCTTAATTGATTCTCCCATCAGATCAACAATAGAATAAGTAACAGGTTTTGTTGGTTTAATTTTATCAATCACAAATATCTCCTCTGTCCAGTTTGGTGTGTAACCTTTATCAAATACCTTTCTCTTATACTTTGAAATTCTAACATGGTCACCAATCTTAAACTTTGGTTTATCAGGTTTCAAGTAAATAGAATCACCGTACAAATTAGACCAAACTTTTTTCTCATTTTTCTTTTTACTTGCTTCAACAGGCGTCATTTTAACACTAGAATGTCTCGTATTATTGTAATCATTAACTAATTTATCTATTTTATCAAAGTAAACAGTGTTGTTATTCACAGTAAACATTTTTTACATTCTGTTTTTCATTGTTTTATTCCATCTTTCAACAACACTAGATTTCTCTTCATTCTCAGTGTGATACAGTTTAATTCCTTTCTTTTTCAAAACATCTTTGAAATGTTTACTGATAAACTCAGAACCTTTATCAGTCCACAACATTTTTGGTTTACGCCCACTTTCAAATATATCATCAAATGCTTTACTTACAGTTTCAGTTTTCTTGTTTTTTAATCCTCTTATCCAACCATACTTGCTAAACACATCAATAACCATCAGAAGATATTTAATCCCTTTATTCCATTTACTAAACTTTTGCACTTCTACCAAATCAGCAGCCCAGATATTATCAATTCCGTTTGAGATCACTGTTCTCTTTTGAAAGTTTCTTGTGATTGGTTTGTGAAGTTCATCGGCTAATTGTTGAGACCAATCACTGCTCAACGCCGTCGCGCGTTTTTTTGAAGACCAAGTCCAAGTTTTTGTTTTGTATTAATCATTGTTCTAGCCAAAGAATGTCCCCATTGCCTCTGTTTCCAAGGAATTGCGTCTAATGCTTTTATCATTTTCCTATCAGCTTCATTTTTACATTTAACTTGTTCGCTGGATGGTTTGTTACCACACACAGAGTAATCAACATCGTGTTGCATACTTACAGCATCTGTTCGCCCAGTTGGTTGCTCATAGATTTCTAGTATCTCACCAGTCTGAGGATCATATTTTAATTGAGATTCCAGTGGATTACCAGGACCTGTATATTTATGCCCAGGAAGTGTAAATCCTTTACGTGGAGCGACTTTTAAAATGGCTTTATGAATATCAACTCCACTTCCAAAACTTGTCAGAGGATTATTTTCCCAAAAGTGATCATCAATGATAATTCGATACTTAGTTCTTAATATCTGAGGCCATGTATCAGGATTAGAAGAAATAATGTTATTCATATCTGTTAAAGCTTCTGGATTTTTTTCAAAAAATGTTGTTTTATACATTCTGCTAGAAGGTTTTTCAAATTTAAAAAATAACTCAGGATTACTACCTTTGCTAATTATTCCCATTTTTTTTTCTTCAGCTGCTGTTGGTCGTCTCCAGAATTTTTCAGATGTAATTCCATGATCTGATCCAAAAGCTGATTTTATAATATCACCAGATTTATACCGGGTGTAAACTGGTTTCAAAGATGGTATCAATTCTTGCGTAGTTGACATTGCAATATCTGGTGCTTTTTTTACAACAGTCATTGGATCAATTCCTCCCCCATCCAAATCGGGTCTGTTAGTTTTATATCTTTTTTTTGGTCTAACTTTGGTTGATAGTTGATCCATTGCTGATCCAACACTCTCCTGAATAAAAGGAGTTAGTTTATTAATCCCATAATTTACAGCTTTCTTCTGTAGTTTTTTATTGCGCATTAATTCACTTGCTCCATATCGTCCCATTTGAACTGTTTTTTTTTTTGCCATCCAGGGAAGAGCATGTTCAACAAAAGCATCTGCAGCTGTACCAACAACAGTGTCAAATACATCTCCTCCAGTTTGTTTGCCCGCCTTCTCAGACGGGCTAATTAGTTTTTTTTTACATATCTAACTTTTTTAATTCCACAAACAGCGCAATGGCAAAAGAATTGCGTTCTTCCTTTTTATCGGTTTGGTAACCACTTGGCTCAGTGCAAGGAGTTACTCTTTTATCTTTAATGCAATATGATTCTTTCATTTAGTATAATGTTTAGATAAAATGTCAGCAAGGGTTAATTTTGTAAAAAGTGAACTTGAGAAAATTTATAATAAATTAAATGAGAGCTATGAATATGTTAATATAATAAGATTGGAGAATGATAATCGATTTATAAAAATATTTGAGTTGATTGTGGAGTTATCTGAGAAATCAGATAATCTTAGGCAAGTTGTAAGGGGAAGTTTAGTATACACTTATATTAAATGGAAGCTAAATTCTTTTCTGAGATAGAAAAAAAAAATGGATGTTGAAACACTCAAAGATTTTGAGAAAGATATAAGGAAAAAAATAATTGATGAGTTTGAGATTCTTAGAAATAAAAATGATGATCTTTCAAGAGTATTAATGGCTGGCGAATGTGAGATGTGGGAAAAAATAAAAAGAGGAGATTATCCTTGGTTAAAAATAAAGAGTGATAGAAAGAAGAGACTTTTTAGACTTATTGATATTTACTTAAAATTTGATGACATAGTTGATACTGTTAAATTATTAAATCAAAAAATTGAGAAGGTTAAAAAGCTAAAGGATGCACCAGTGGATTCAGAATAAATATAAATTTTATATTTATTCTTTATAATTTGATATCTTACCCACCAAAGTATTCTTTTATAAAATTACTGTTGTCATTATCAAAATGAGGATTATGTATTACATCAAGAATATTTTTTCCATTCTGTCTCTCTAGCAAATAGTAAAGACACCAATAACCGCAGAGAACAGTGTTGCGATTTTGTATTTCATCTATCGAGTAAACAATTTGTTTTCCAGAAGTATTGAAATACTTCAAAGCCAGACTTGGCATTATCAGACCAAATGGATCAAAATATTCAACTACTGAATCCAAGTTTCTATAACAAACCCAATGTGTGCCAGGTCCTTGAATATCATCAAGATTGATTATTCCACATTCTTTTTTTATCTTATTTGGCAAACGGTCTCGACTGTAAATACCTCTGAGATGTTTAATACCAAGTTTTTTCACCCATTCCATCAAGTCAAAGTTTGAAAGGGGTTTAATTACAAAATGGAGCCTAGTATGGGAATATCGTTGAATGGGCTGTTTTTTCCCGTAGTAAACCCTTGCCTTTGGGCTTTTTTTTTTTATTTCCCATTCCTATTGTATTTTCCCAAGTACCATTAAAGGGAGGTGGGAAATACTCATTACCCTCATCATGTGTTGGTGGAACATAAACATTTCTTGTGTTACTAGATGATCCCCTATCAACCTGTAAACCAGATCCTAACATCTTTGAAACCAGACTAATCGCCATACAGCATTTCAGAAATAGTATTAGAACTTACAGGACAGTACAGTGTCCTCCTTGGTTCGAAAGTAAATGGATAACTTCTTGTAAGATTATCTGTTGGAATAACAGCAATTGTGTTTGTATTTACTCCATTTACAACAGAGTCTTTTATAGCACTTATGTTTATGTTTAATGAGTCAATCGAGTTTGTAATATTTGGAAGTCGTGTTCCATACTCAGTTTTGGTAACCAGTTTCTTTTCAAATCCGATGAGATCTCCAAAATCAGTTCCTCTCAAATCAAGTTGATAATTACCCTCAAGTGTTACCAGTACTCGATAGGTGGATAGAATGAAAGACGGATTTATTGAGTAATTCTTCACACCCTTGGAGTCTGTTGTGTGATGAGATTTTTGATCCATGTATTGATGAATGTAATCATTTATATCAGAGTAGGAATACATTCCATCTGAAAAGGTAATAGTTTGCCATGTTGACCCATCATGAGTGTATTTGATTTTATTGTTTCCATAACTACTTCTGATATTATACCAAGAGTAAGTCATCGATAACCTGTCCAAGGCTAGAAAATGCTTGAATTGAGAGTCAAGTTTAATGGGAGGATTAAATTTTACTATAAAATCATGTGGTTTGTTTACTCCTATTTTTTCTCTTTTAACAGATGAAATATGAATAGCACTTTCATTCATTTATCTTATAATTATACTAATGTGGTGAAGCCAAGGGAGGGGGTTTTAGATAATTTTTCTTATAAGTGTACTAAGTTGGTTATTAGTAATAATCCCATGATCCCTAAGTCGATGCGCTATTTGAATGTATTCAGGTAATACACCATTGTTTCCTGCGGCAAGTGATCCATTGAGTAACTCAAATCTATGAAGTAGATCCTGGGGAGAGAAGTAAAAAAACCCAGAGCCAGATTGATTTTTAAATATGAAAAGATTGTTTAAATTTTTTGAATATACGCTTTATGCGTTGTAATCATCTATATATTCTAATGTTTTAGCTTTAGGGTTTTTAGCTATTGGTTTAGCTAAATTATAACCTTCTTTATTATTACCAAATACTGCGGTATTTTTTATTTGAGTACCAGCAATTTCTAAATCTGAATTAACATCTTCGATTAATGAAGAAATTTCAGAAATATTTTTATCAAAATAATAAGAAGGAAGATTGGGAAAACCAAGACTTTTTAGTGTATCTTGAAATTGTTTATTATTTAGAAATCTATCGAAATCTTCAACATTAAATTTTGCTATTGGATCTTTATCCTTTTTTTCTATTGGAGCTTGTGCTTTATCTTCAATAGCTTCTACTCCAGGCAACTCTTTCATATCAGCCAATCGTTCAAACTGACTAAAACCTTTAGTAATAGCTTCCTGATTTTCTTTGAGACCTTCTGTAAGAGCCAACTGATTTCGTAGCATTTCCTGGTTTTGAGTGAAAATATTTTTTGCTTTGGGGTCCTCTGGTTTTTCAAACTGAGAAATCAAAGGTTTAAATGTTTCACTAAATCCTTCCCTCTTATTCTGTTTATCCCAAATAGTTTCTTTTATTTGTTGTCGAACCTGTTTAATAAGATCATCAGCTTCAATCTTATTTTTAGCATATTTTTTTATTTCTTCAATATCCATTTATATTTATTATTAGACTAATGCGGCGTAGCCAAGGGAGGGGGTAAAAGGGGGAACCGTAGGTTCCCCTTTATATAATAATTATATAAAATGGAGATACCAAATTATGATAGCACTAATAAAAACGATAAAAAATTTAAACAGCTTTTTCCTTTTATGCCATCGGATACATTTCGAATGTTAATTTGTGGAAATAGTGGAAGTGGAAAAACTAATTTGCTTTATCATATGTTAATGAAACCATTACTCTATTATGATGAGATTTATCTTTACGCTCGTAATTTGGAGCAGGATAAGTATAAGAGATTGATGCAAAAAATGATGAAAATGTCACATGAACTCGGCTATGAAATACTTAATGTGAGTAATGACGAAATAACTCCAGTAACAGAAATGGGTTATGAAGACAATCAAAAACTTGTGATATTTGATGATTATGTCTGTGATAAAAATCAGAGACATATCATAGATTATTTTATTCAAGGACGACATAAGAATTGCTCAGTTATTTATCTGAGTCAATCAAATTTACAAAACTCCAAAAGATATCCGACTGAATTGTTCCCATTACTGTTTATACGAATTTCCATCATCCAGAGAAGCAAACAGAATATCATCTGAATTGGGAGTTGATAAAGATGTGTATAAAACGGCAACTAAAAAACCATTCTCATTTCTTTACGTCAATAAACCAAAGAAATCCATATCAAAAAACTTTACTGATTATCTAATCAATGATTAAGATGGGAATATTTAATGAACACTCTTCTAATCATTACCAATTTGCTCGCGGAATTCAAGGTGCTCCAGGTGTAGGTTTTAATCTCACTGCAGATGGAAATTATGATATGGTTGGAAAAAAACTAAAAAATGTTGGTAATCCAACATCAGACACTGATTCAGCAACCAAGAAATATGTAGATGATAATTCTGGTGGTGGAAAAACATCATTAATAACAGTAGATTCAAATATTGATATGAAAAGCCAATATTCAATTACAAAACTCAAAACACCATCAGACAATGATGATGCTGCTACAAAGAAATATGTTGACGACTCCAAAGTTGATGGTAGTGTCTTTCTGAAATTGGATGGAACAAGACCAATGACTGGAAATCTTGACATGAACAACAAAAGAATACTCAATATTCCAGCTCCAAATGGAAATAACCAACCAATACCATTGGCTTATACTGATCTTGCTTATCTCAAAGTTGATGGATCAAATCCAATGACGAATAATTTAAACATGGAAAATAAGAAAATAATTAATCTTATTACACCAACAAATAACGCAGATGCTACTCCCAAAAAGTATGTGGATGATATCATAAATAATCAAAATTTTAATTCTTTCTTGAAAAAAGATGGGAGTAACACTATGACTTCAGATCTTAATGTTGGTGGGCATAAAATAATTAATCTTGAAAATCCCTCTTCAGATAGTGATGCAGCAAATAAAAAGTATGTTGATGACCATTTACACCAAACTCATGTTCAACCAAGTCATTACAAAGATGAGTTTGCTTTTATGATGACAAGTCCAACTCAATGGACAGATGAAATAGATAATAGAACTAGTTTCATTCCAAAAAAGATAGCTGACTTATCAACCAAAAAAGGAAACTTTCACGATTATAATAATAAAGTTCTTTATATGAATATACTTAAGAATTTTCAAGGTGGTTATAAGTATAAGATGGGACTTAACTTTTACAGGTTAGTTGGAGGAGCTGACTATACCCTTTGTTTAGAAATACTTAACATTGATTATTTACTATGGCATAAAACTCGGGTAAGTGTTGATGACAACACGTCACAAGGATTGCAGCTTGGAAATGTTAGTGTAAAAAAACTACAGCATAGATTCACCGATTCAAAAGGTCAAACACAATTTTTATACTACCATAGAATCATAATTAATTTTAAGAAGTTGACAACTGGTAATAAATTCTTTATTCATATTTTGGTTAATATTCCAAATAATGGAAATGATCTGTCTGTATATCCAATGCAGTTTTCTGGAGTTTACATAATAGTTTACATAATTGCTTATGGTATTATGAGCAAAGTTAGCAATATCGACCCGGATAAAGTTTATGACTATCATGCTGCATTTGATGTCAAATCAACACAAGTAGTTTACAATGTTGACATTAATGCAAGTAATAAAAAAATATTAAACATTGCTCTCGATAAAGGCCAGGATACTAGTGCTGCAACAGTTGGAATGGTAAAAGAGTTAATTCCTTTTACTAAAGACTATGTTTATAGACGATACTTTGAATATATTTATGACTTTACAGATGCAAATAATTACGGATGGTCATCTGGTATCATAATTAATGCTTTAAATTATTACGGCCACAATCGTGGTTTACATGGTATTGGAATACCTAATAGAAACATAAATGATATAAGAAAAGAAGGATTAAATATTAATAATTATAATATTTCTTTTTCTCCCCCTCATTTTACAAATTTTACTTTATGCTTGGTTTTTTTATCATTGGATTAATAGAGATTTTGTTTTAGTTAAAAAAGATTCAGGCAATAATCAATTATTAAGTTTATATAAAGCTGCTGGTTATTTAAGTTTATATTCCAATAGTATAAGAAAATCTTTGACTTTAACAAATAATTTTAATGGAAAAAAAATTGTTTTATGGTTGACTCAGAGTGTTGATACAATTGTTACAAAATTTAACATAAGTAACTACAGCTCAACAATAATGGTAAATAACTCTAGTTACACAAATGATCAAAGTTTTGACTTTAAAACTGACGATGGAGTTTTGAGTAAAATTATGTTTTCTCCTAATTTTTACGACTTTGACTCTGAACAATTTCACAGAGTAATGATTCAAGAGAAACTAAATGGTAGTTATATATTATAAAGAATAAATGAAGGATATTTTTGAATTTAATCACATTGATAACTCACTATCAGAATCAGAGGTCAAAACTCTCAAAGATTTCTATAAACATTATCACAAGAAATACTGGTGTTTTAAAAAATCTTTCAAAAGATACAAAATTCTTGATGAAACACTTACTCTGTCTGGAGGAGGATTAGTAGTGATAGAAACTATTGCTGGAGGAATAACATTGAATCCAATAATCCTGGGTGTTATCAATGGCGCTGGAGTTTTAGTAAGTTCCATTTCAAAAATGAAGAATTACAAAAAAAAGATTGAAATGTCTCAAATTGCATTTACGACATATGAGAAAGTATTGGTTGAACTGCGTTCAGCTCTTCGAGGTGATGAGTTTAACAAGCAAGAATTTATTGATAAAATGAAATTGATAGATGAAATGATAATTGATCAGACTCGTATTGCAGATAGGTTTTCAAAGAAATATAATAAAAAATATAATTAATTATTTTAAATAATTTTTCATTTCTATCTACTCTTAAGATAGAAATGATAAAGTCAATTGTAGCATATGTGAATTTTTACTTTCCCTCTCATAAATCAAAATATTACTCTGATAACTTTATCAAAGCTTGTCTTGTTTATCAATATTTATACATAAAGTATTTTACACAAAGATTAAACTTAGTCCAAATTATTTATAAACTATCAGACTTTAGACATTATTGCAGATCAAACTCATCAATACCATTAAATCATTTAATATTTAATCTTGCTTTTCGAGAATTTTGGAAACATTACCAACTTGGTCGAGGTTGTTTTTATACTGTCAACACTCCGTTTAAATCTGAAGTACTTGGTTATTTGGCTGGAATTATTTACTGGTGTTTTCACCAAGGGGTTGTTTGAGAGATTTGTAACTATGCCACCACTTTTCATAATTCACTAGAGTTTGATCTCCAATATTCAGATAAATTAGTTTATACTTTTTATTTCCCATTTCTTCTTCCAGTATTTTTTTTATTAAATATCCAATACTTATCATCCTCTTACGGCAAAATTGTTTGTTTAATATTTCCATAACTTTGTTATCTATTGCCATTAGTTTATCATACAACTCACACTTTTCATCCTCTGTCAGCTTTATCATGTTACTTACTTGATTAACCTTTTTCTCATAATGATACTTTCTCTGATAAATACTCTTCTTTCGAAAAAGTAATCGATCATAATCTTTTTTATCAAAATATACCAAAACATGACCATTTGTAACACTACAGTTTTCACAAAGTTTAAATCCCCCCTCAATAGTAAAACAATCATCTCTTTGGCAATTCCAACATTTAGCTTTTCTACTTACTTCCTCTTCTGGTGGTTTAGTAAAATTATGAAGGATTGCCAAATATCTTTTTATTTCTTCTTCTGAGTAAGGCATTTTATTATTTATATTCTTTTATCTTAAGGCCTTTGTATTTATTTTATCCTGGTCAATTTTCTCTTATCATCTTCATTACTCAAAGCTACCTTGTTTACTTCCTTTGAATAAATTTCATGTTTTTCACTTCTTATGATTTCTCATTTGTTTTTCACCAGAAAATAAACATTCAACATAATCCTCAAAATCCAACCCCTTCTTCACAACATTCTTCTTTATTCCTTTGCATTTTTTGGTAGTACTAGAGTCTTCAACTTTGAAACTATAAAGCTTTGGGCGAAGACCAACAAAGTGAGTAATCTGACGTCCAGCTACTTCATCCTTGAACATTCCAATCACTTTTTTTATTAACTCCTGTCAGTATTCCAGATTTGTGGTCTGGTGGGTAATCTGATGTATCAAATTTGGTTTTAACATCTGATATATCTTTGTAAAAATCATCCGTTTCTATTTCATACATAAGTGAATCTGTATCAGTAAATAACAACTTGGCTCGGTTATGGCTGTATTTCTTTTGGACGTAATTATAGTGAAAATTGAACATTAATGTTTTTGACAGATCCAGTATTGCTTGGCCAACATACACTGGTTTGTTAAAATACACCTCACTCTTTTTCATGTGAATTGCAATAAGATTTCGATCAAATATTGTTGCTCTGGCAAAGTTTGGGCGACTAGATAATTTTACAGCTTTTGCTCGATTGTCAACAAGTACTATATTTTGTCTTTTTCTTATGTTTTCAATAGTTTTCCCAAATACTGAATTATTCATCAGTTTAAAAAAGTCTTTTTCAAAACTGTTGGCTGCTGTTTTTCTGAGTTCGGTATTCTTTTTTATGTAAGGCTCCATCCAAGGACTCTGATTAAAAGATATTCCTCGATGAACTTCAGTTATTCTTAATCCCATCTAAAGACATTGTCTCAGATTCCGATAATGTATTACATAATTTTTACGTGGTTTAAAATGACAGATAAGTTTCTCAACATTATTAACTTTTAACTTCTCTGGAGCTAGAGGATAATCATTATGTGATTTCCATAAATCTTTGGGATATTCCAAATCTACTTCAAAGATGAAACCTTTTTTCTTGATTGGGTTTGCCATACTATCATTTGCTTTCTCAAGAATATCCATTACTTTGTCTTTTGACAGGTTTTTCATCCATTTAAATCCATGAGTGGGAAGTGATTGTGACATTGCCCATCCATAGAGATTATTAGCATCGAGATATTGAATGAACTTTGAAGGTTGATCAGGGTTGTATTCTTTCATGTATTTGTTATTAGCTTCTGAGTATCTCTTTGATATATGAGTTATTCCACCTCTTATTCCCCTCTCAAACATCATTAACATGTCATAATCATGTAACAATTCAAGCTCTTGACCCGTTTCCTTGAGACAAGCATCCCAAGCCAGACCAGGAGATGTATAATAATGGGCAGGATCCAAATTATTATGTTTCAAAAAAGTTTTTCTGAAGTTTTCAAATACATCTGCAAGCAAAAGAACATCTGATTTAAGATAAAGATCGTGGTAATCTCTGATTGTCTGACATTTAAATGTATTCCAAACATTGAGTGCGTGTTGGTAATCTTCGTTTGTTATATCTTCATCATTCAGTTTTGAATAGAATTGGTCCTTGGGTGGAAGTTGTGTTTCTGATAGTTTTTCTATTGAGGAAACATAATCATAAGGATAAACTCCCTTTCGAGTAAGGAGGTTGACATTCTCTTTGAATATTTTTTTTGTGTTATAAAAATCATCTGGTTGCAAGTTTCCAACAAGATTAGCAAGACTAGTTTGGAGAAACTTAAATGAATCAATAAATCTTATTTCAAAATTCAAAGAAACCATCTCTCCAGTACGTTTGGATCTATACTCATCTACTTTTATCTTTTTAGAAAATGAGATATACTTTTCCTCGGTTGATGGAATACAGTTTAACTCACCTTTGATACCAGAAAGTTGTTTTATAAACAAATGCGCATCATAGCCTTGAAGATTGTGAAACACTACTGGAAGTATCAATGGTTTTCTACACTGAAGATTACAACTGTTATGAGCAGCTCCACGGTATTGACCAGTAAAATGACAATGATCTCTGACTTTATCAGATTGTAATTCTTTTTTGCAAATATGGCAAGTTTCAGCTTTATTAAAGAATGCTTGTTCTTTCTTTGTTAATTTAAGAGGTTTTGGATGACGATAAAAATTACTATATATTTCATTAGTTACTATATCAAGTTTAGAAACAAATATTTCAGCAATGTTATCAGTGTCTTTTTGTTTTGTGTAAATTATGGGTTTGATAATATTGGGGAGAATTCCTTTGATATAAAGACAAAATCCAGATGGTTCATGTTTCTGGTAATTGTAGGTATATGAATCCTCTGGATTGGGACTGCAATTATTTATTGGTTTCTTGGGGGCATTTTCACACAAACTGTATCATTGGTTGAGCAATATTCAATATGTTTTTGAAATAATTCTTCTTTTGAGAAATGAGTAAAACACCTCTTGCAAATATATATTTTTCCATTTGTTCTTGATGTTATTTGAGATCGAAATAATCTTGAAAAACTTCTGATAAGAGAATAGTGATATTTTCCATCTTCCTCATACAAAAACAAGTCTATTGTTTCTTGTGGATTTCTCTGTGCCATTCGGAGGGGGTAAAACTTGTTATTATCATTAACTGAAAACACATTTATTCCTGGGAGGTCTGGATTAAGTTTTTCGAATTTTGAAATGTCTTTTACTCTGACTGGAAATTTTATTCCTTTTGTATTCAAGCTATTTTCTTTTTGTTTCAAATCTGTTAATAGTTCTGCATTTTTACCCTTTGGATTGAGGTATCTTAATATGCACCAGAGAAAACATTTATTATCTTTATTTTTAATATTTAATATCGCTTTCTTTTTCGTAATCCAATCTGGAAGTCGAATATAAGATGAACCTCTCATTGGATTATAATCAACAGTGTGAATCTCAAGATGAACTATTTCTTTAAAATACCATCCACTTCCATTCTGCTGATAGATTGTAATTTTCTCAATGATAGAGTGAATAACTTCAGATAGTAATTTTTTTACATCAGTTGATTCAATATCAATCCATGTATCAGAATTAAAATATGCTTTATCTTGAGCAGTGGTAGCTATCCTTGAATCTCCTGGTTTACCATCTTGTATACTTGCTTCCATTAAACAAACTAATACAAATCTGACTTTAATATTTCGATGATTTCTGAGAAACTCTTTTAAATAAGTGGATCTGGATTTAAAGAACTCAAATGGAGTAACATCAGTTTGTCCCTTTACTATGTATTTATTTGCAAATCCTTCCAAAGATGATTTTTCTTTTTCTATTCCTTGATCATATTCCCTGAGAGCTCTCTCAAGTGCTTTGCGCAGATAAGACGGAGTATCATCAGGAATTGTTTTATTCTTAATACAATCTTGAAAATACTCTTCAAATGTTTTGGGTTTTGATTTGGGTTTGGGTTTGGATTTTAGTTTGTCTCTTACTTTTTGTATTTTCTTTATATCATCAATCAACTTCTGTTTATACTCCTCCTTGAGTTTTTGTTTATTATCTTTTTTTATCTTTTCTAATTCAGCAATAGAAAGGTTACTTAGATCAGTAGTCATCTTTATTTATAATTATTTAATTCTTTAAATTTCAATTTTATTTTTCTGGCTAAGAGATAATAAAAAAGTTTTATATCAGTAATAGATATAAAACAATAAAAATCTATTGCTCTCTATAATTAAATTTTGAAAAAAACATATAAGCAAATTTATAACTCTTTTTTAATAAATTACTTCTTCCATAAAATTCATAACTTAGCAATTGTGTTATATTTCGAAACAAACCATCCATCTCTTCTCTTGCTTCAGGATATGTTTCAATAACTTCAATCGGTCTAATTTTATCAAAAAATTCTTGTAAATCTTCTTCATCATTACCTAAATCTGAAAGAATAATATCAACACCACTATCTATTCCTTTCAAATCTTCATAACGATATTTACTTGGAAATATAAGTCCACCAACTTTATATGGTTTGTTCATTCTTTGTGTTAATGTTTCAATTCCCATTTTTATTATTATTCTAAAACCTTTAAGCCAAAACTCAATTTTATTTTTTCTGACTAAATATTCTATTTTCCCGACCAAAGCAGATTAACACTCCAAAAATTAGCCGATTCGGGATTTTCATAAGTTAACTCACCTTTCTTATTTTTTATCTTCTTCGCTCGAGCTAGATATTTATCTTTTCGCTCTTTATCCTTGTGTATTAAAAAGTCTGGATATTGAGGCGAGCCAAAATGCAAATTCTTTCCACTTGGTAGCTTGACTACGTATTTGTTATTCTTCCGCTTTGAATAATCAAGAGATTCAGCGCCAAGCTTTTTAGCCTTTTTGCTTAGTTTTTTAAAAGCTTCTCCTTTTACAACATATTTATCATCATCGGATGATTCCTCTTTCTCAGGAACATAATCAAGATGTTCATCATGTTTATAGCCATCATCTACTATAAAATCTTTATCCTCGGGGCTTTGATTTTCCATTTTAGTATTTGTTTAGATTATTTTTGTAGGGTAATCCCCTGATTACTAATCCAGATTATGATCTCATCAAAAATAACTTCACGTTTACATGGAAAACAATAGATTGCATTCCAGAGTTCCCTAACAACCAGCAAATCTGAAAATAGATTTTGTGTTTACCTTCAGCGATCGAAATTGTTAGGGAACTCTGGAATGTATTGACGTCATAATATAATATATTCCCTTTGTAAATGATCACTAGTGGCCCTGAATTTGATAAATTTGTAGTTGAACCAGGGATGGAAATCAAACCATTTAATCCAAAACTAACAAAAGAAATATTTCTTAATCATCCTTATAAAATTCTTTTATATCATCTTAACAAACACCCACCCGAATTCAGCAGATGGAAAAATGAAGACATCAATGATTTTTACTTCAAAATGCTGGATGACTATAATAGATATGGAATTAGTTTTCACCGCAAATGTGAACTTTTTCCTGGTAATAATTTATATGTGATCAAAAATGAAGATAAAAATATTAAATATAATTTAAATATTTACTCTAGTAAAGAATTAAACGAAAACGAAAATGAAAACGGAGATAATAGAATTAAATATATTTTACTTTTTAATAATCGCTATGATAAAAAAACTTTACTATTTAATAAAGTAAAAAAGGTTGATCTAAATAAATATGATACTGGAAAAAAACCTCTATCAGAGAAGGAAAAGATGAAAAGAGATTTTATCAGAAAACAAAAAAATAGATTATCTTCAAGTTGCTATGATGGATCCAGATGTTTATAATAATGATGAACTTTTTAAAGAGCTAATAATGCACTCAGATGATTACTATTGTTTTTTAGATAATAAATATCCTTTTATATACATGGATAATTATGAAGAAGAAAAATATTTTAAAGAACATTTCAAAAAACAAATAGATATGATAAAAAAACTTTATTATCGTATAGAAGAAGAAACTTATGATTATATAACTAAAATCAATTAATTACTATTTTCTTGTTTCAAGTGATTTTATTTACCAACGTCACTCACTCTCCACAGAGTAGTTATAATAGGATGACTTTTTCCTGAATTTTTTTTGACTTTATTTCCATCATTTCCGCGAGCGGCCCCGCAGGGGACGCGAGCATTAATTTTACCTAATCCCCCGCCATTCAAATAAGTAAAAAATAACAGGAATTACTTTAGTTTTTTAATTCTTTGAAATTTAAAAATTGGTTTTTAGGTACCAAAATTTTCAAAAAATATGAAGAAATTCCCTGTTATTTTTTGTCATTTTTGGGACCCGGTAATTTTAGGTGGGTTTAATCAGGGAAATGACGGAAATAAAGTCAAAAAAAATTCAGGAACAAGGCATCCTATTATAACTACTGTTGTCATAAAAAAATTCGGATTATAATGTCTGAAGTTTTAATGTTTTGGTGTAATGTTTGTGAGATAAGCTAAAACAATAAGAGAAAAACTTGGCATACTGAGACCGGTTATTGCTCCTGCAACAAAGTAAATGTTCATTGCTCATTAATGTGATGTTTAATTGGATCAATAAGTGTGGTTCTAGCACGTAATTGCTTGAATTGCACGTATAGCCTCGTTTCCAGGGCATTTCTAGAGAAATTGAACGAAATACTGCTTACAGGCTTGGGCTAATTTTCTTTTATTATATTGCTTAGCCCACTGCTTTTTACCTAATTCTAAAACCTCAGAATTGGTTTACCAAGTGAAAGCCTCTCGATTGCTGACCATGATCGTGACTGCAAGCTGCAAAATCTCAACGACGATCAAGTGACGGCTGTAAGAAGGTCATTGAGAGGGCGCTTTACTCTTATTCAAGGGCCACCAGGTAGTTTTAGCTATCGTCTCTAAGTATAACTTAACTAAGGCCGTATTTTGTAAAGTCTTAATGTAGTTTTAGTCCCGTTCCAGCCTCACCCCACCCCTTTTCGTATTATTGGCAAGGACGTTATGTTCCTTTTTCTTGTTTGCCTATTGTTTTTCCCCTGGTGTTGATCCTTTCCACTGTCACAAGCCATTTTGTGTGTATGTGTTTCATTTCCAACAATGGGTTCGCGTTAAAACAAATGGGTTCCTTTTCCTTTTGCGCGTCATCTATCATAAATTGCAGTCCGTGCCAAAAAGGGCCATCTCCTAATACTCGTTGACATTTGATTTTTAATGTAAGTGTTCAAATTCATCTTTTAGGAACTGGAAAAACCGTAACAGGAGTTCATATCGCCTACTGGTTTTCGCAATTAAACTTTGGTGACGACCCTCCAGCAGACACACCAAGAGACCAAACTCCAGATACAGCCCCTCGGCAGGTCCTATATTGTGGTCCCTCAAACAAATCGGTCGACGTTGTTGCAGGTGGGTTTGTTTGCATAAAGTACTGGCTTGGAATAGATTAAAATGCCATCATACCCTATCCTCCGCTCTTCATTCTTTAAGAACCTTGCTCATTCAGCCATTTCTGTAGCTCATTAACTCATGCATCTATCCTTTTGTCCATACATCCATCCATTCACCCAACTTTCCATCCATCCATCCATCCATCCAACATTAAATTTCTGAAACATTCACTTGTTTATTAATTGAATGATGCTTTTGTTCTCTAGAGTATTTGATGAAGATCAAGGGTATTCGGATCCTCCGAGTATACGGAAACGTAATCGAAGAAGAAGAGTTCCCGGTTCCAAATCAAGTGAAAAGTATTCGACAGACTTCTGTCCACAAAGTTCCCGAAAACTTGAAACCTTTCTCCTTGCATCATGCGATTAGAGACGAAGAAAGGTCACCAAAGGCACGGCTGCTGAACGAATATGAGAAGTCCTTTACCAGAAAGAGGAAAGCAAAGAAAAAAGTGGCAGACCAAATAGTGGAGGAATATTTGCAGGTTGTGTCAAGAGTACTGATTTTAATTGTGATTGCAATACATAAACTGTGAACTTTGATACATTGACTTCTTTATCGCGGGTACATACTTCCCGAAATAAAATAATGTTTTATGATAAACGTAAAAAAAAACCAAACTTAATACACAGTCGGCTTCCACACAGAAGTACTTACTAGACAAGTACGTTTGATGATCTTATCGCTGCCATATTAGAAGTAGGCTATAGGTAGATTTGAAACTTTTGACTGATTAAGTAGAAAAAGTTATTAATGACGCTAAAAATTTCACTGCTATCAAGCAACTGAAAGTTAAACCATGGCAGTATATTTCGTCTGCCTTGCATTGCATTTGGATGCCTCTTCATTTGTCAGAGATAATTGAACTTTGCCCTTCGGGACGAAACCCAAAGTATCTGTAGCCGTGTAAAAGATGACCTTCCATGCGTGACCTGCATCCTGAACACCAGTTTTTTTTACCGACATTATCAACTTTTTGCAAAACGTGGAGAAAAGCTCTAGGACTCAGATATTAGTAGCATCATTTACTGTATTATTGTATGCTTTTTCCTGGAGCGGGTTAGATGAACCGAATCCTGAGATCTGATTGGTGCTCGGAAAACGCACTTTATTGACCGTGCTTGTTCGGTCAGTTTCGCTGGATATTGACCTGGTTCTCTTTTTTGGAGTTTCTATTGATCTCGACTTCGTTTCGTTCAAAAAAGGAACTTGCATTGAAGGCCAATATCCAGCCATCTTGACCTCAGACTTAGTTGATAACACTTATGTGTGTCCTTAATTATTAAAGGTAGTCAATGAAGCTGAAAGGTGGGTGTTTAGAAGCGTGTGGGAAAAAAGTTACCATCAGATTGTTCTGTGCACCTGTTGTGTGGCCGGAAGTAAAAGAGTGAGAAAGGCATGTAATAACATCATTCAGTGTATAGTGGACGAATGTGCCATGTGTCTGGAACTAGAAACTGTTGTTCCGATTCACTGGTCAAGAGCGGATCAAGTGGTTCTAATTGGAGATCACATGCAGCTTCAACCAATTGTGAAGAACAAGGTCGCAAAGTCGCTTGGACTAAACAAGTCTCTATTTGAGCGTTACGCAGAGTGGGCATTTATGCTTAAACAGCAATACAGAATGGTAAGTGAACCATATTATACTGTAACTACTTTTAAATCTTGACGGAGACCAGCAGCGCTGAATGTAAGAACAAACTGTCGTGAGTCATATGCTTGATCGGCAAAAGATATCGGGAACAAATATATAATCTCTCGTTCAGAGCAGCTCTCCTGAAAGTTTACAAACAATTCTTCTCCCAAAAGCTTTTAAGCTAGGCGTTACAGATGTATCAATATACTATCCTCATAAATTAGATAGACAGAAAAAGTCAAGAAGCAGAAACCACAACTTCATTCACATGCAGACGGTTCTTACAACAATCCCATATGTACATATCGGGAATCAGTGGCGTAATAACATGTCACATCCCAATACGGAAAAGAAAAAAAAAATAAAAGTAACAACCAAACAAAACTAGAACTATCAAGGACCAAATCTGAATAAATCACAAAAAGGAAAATAGCTAAATCATTTATAGTTGTAAGCGCAAGGACAATTACAAAAGTTCAAAAGTCTACGCTCAACAGCAACAGCCTCGATTCGTTAACCGGTACTCAAATGCCAACAGCTGGTTTAAATTGCAATGTTCGGTGGCAGTTGTTTCAGTCACATAGTCCTTTAGATGGCCTGGTCTTTTCACAATTCACCCCGAACGGGATCTGGTCATTCCAACAACGTCTTGCTCCACTGTGTCCTTGCAAGACTCAATGCATGGGGCTTGCTCAGCGTCAACTGTTTCCTCCAAATGTGCTCAGTCTCCAGTGTCATCGGGATAACTTGATGCTTTGGATGATTCCTCGAAGGTCAGCTTTGGGGGCGGAACATTTGTTCGTTTTAAATGGACCCTGTTACGAAGAGCCATAAACTGCCTCCATTTCATAGGACCTCTTTTCAAGTCTTTCTACGACCACCCATTTCTTCCATTTCTTTTGCCCCTGATTTTCTAAAATTCTGCCGCAACGAATTGAGGACCATTGTCACTTACAAGTTGGCAGGGACTGCTATGCCTTGAAAAATGAGCCTTTAGTTTTTGATCATAGCTGCTGGTTCTGTGCTCTGAAGTCTGTTCAGCTCCCAATAGCCACTATAGTAGTCCATTGTAACTAGGTAGTCTTTGTGGTCGAGTGTAAAGAGATCAACAGCCACTTTCTCCCAGAGCCTCTGCGGTATTTCGTGACTCATGAGGGTCTCTCTGCCATGTGAAATTGCAACGAGGGCTCACAAGCTAAGATCCAGTGTCTAATTTCAGAGTTCATACTTGGTCAGTAGACACTCTCCCTAGCGCTCCTGAGACAACCCCCACACCAGCATGTGACGCATGTAGTTCTCTCTTTATATCAGCCCTCAGTCCTCGAGGTACAACTAGCCACTCTCCTCTGAAAACTAGTCCTTCATAGATGCTCAGTTCATCTCTCCCACTGTAGTAGCGGGTCATCAAAGAGGGAAATTTGGACTTATCCATCCTGAGGCCAGCCTTGCAGAATAGTTGCCTTAAATACTTGCAGGTTTTTGTCTTTTTTCGGTTTCCAGTCGAACCTTTTCTCATTTCTCTTGTCACACAGGAAGAAACTGGAGGGCATTCACCAGTTCAAGCTCGCTGTAGGTGTCTTGGCATTGGGTTGTCAGGTACGATCTACTCATCGTGTCCGCCAGGTGTTGTGTACGGCCGGGAACATATTGCACTTCTGTGTCATAGGCCAGACTTCTAAGGAGAACCCCCTTGCAGGCACTTTGGTGCCCTGTCAAGAGGTTTCTTTGTGATCGCCTCAAGTTCAACTTTCAACTTCAACTTTATTTAAATTTGGAAATATAACAAAAGATACATTGGGACTGGCCTACAGTTAGCGAGGCTATTCGAGGCAGGCCAGGCTACATAATTTACTACAAACTAGACAAATACAAGGAAATTAGACGTTATATAATAGTTTCTTTGGTTTTCGGTTTTTGTATTCCATGTAAATTTGCTTTGTACCTTTTTTTAGAATGGATTGATAAAAACAGCCGTATTTTCTTTTAGTTAAGTATATATATTTTACATTAAATGGATACTATTCTACTTAAATGCAAGGACAATATTAAAGTGACATTTCAAAAATAAAATAAATGAAAATAAAGGACACGAGAATTTCTTTTTCGTTTTCACAATGATCGTATCCACATCAATATAGGAGTCTTCAGTTTCAAGGATATCGAGTAGCATTTCTTTTAGTGATTTTTTAAAAGCTTTTTTCGGTCTTTATTTAGAATTTGAGGTATCTCATTCCAAATTTTGACCCCAACACGCGAAAAAGCATTTCGCTTGACATTGAGTCGAGATTCTTTAGTATAAAAGTGTTCAGAGGTTGAGGCACGTGTGTTGTAAGTATGAACACTAGTGGCTTGTGGTTACTTCTGACAATAACATGACGACCAAAAGCGAAGTGATGCTATTTCTTCAATGCAAAACTACAGCCAGCGTTTCTTTTTCTATAGTTGCATAACGGGTCTCAGGATCTGTTAGTGCCCGGCTGGTATATGTGTTTGGTCGCCCCCTAAGAGCGGCACCAAGCCCCCAGCTGCTGGCGTCACACTCTATGAAAAGCTCTTTGTGTGGGCTGTGGTAGGCAAGAACTGGAGCTTGGGTGACTAGTTGTTTCACCTCAGTAAATGCTTTGTCTTCAACCTTGCCCCAGCTCCATTCCGCACCTTTCTGAATAAGCCTTATGAGTGGCTCCATGACCTGAAAAGCTTTGGCAGGAATTTTTCCAGATAGTTTAAAGTCCCTTTAAGTCTTTCAATGTGTTCCTTGGTGTTTCCAGCTTGAGAATTCCTTCTACTGTACTTGGATCAGGCTTCAACCCAGCGTAGTTGATCTTCCATGAAGTCCAGTCGTTGCACTCTCAAAACCACTTTCTCCTTGCGGAGCCGAATTGACGTTTCTTTGCAACGTTTCAACAGTGACGAAAGGTTCTTTTCACGATCTCTAGTGGCCTCATCAAGAGTGTCCTTAACTCTATAGATTAAGATTCCATCAGCTATACAGGCAACCCATACAAGTCCTCCCCAGTGCCTGAAGAAGTCGTTTTTGAAACTTCTCCGAACTTACAAAGAGTCCAGAGGGAAGGCATGTCCATCTGTATTGTCCAGATGGGGTAGAAAAGGTGGTGAGTCGGCTAGAATCTTCTTGCCAGATGCAGTGCCAGTAACCATTGCTGAGGTCCACTTTACCGAAGACTTTTGGTCTGGCGAGGTCTGGGAGGACTGGATGTCCCCCAGCACAGGAAGCTGGTAGTGTTCTCGCTTTAACGCTAGGTTTAGTGACCGTTTATCTATACAGTAGACTTCCATCCCTTTTAGTAGCAACTGCCTTCTGATTTACTCAGTCAGTGGGTTCAAGGACTCCTGCTTCAACTGTCCTGTCAAGTTCTTCTTCAACTTAACCATCCTAGATTGGTTTGTCTTTCTTCAAGGACTCCTGTTTCAACTAGGCTGCCAGGTTCTTCTTTAACTTTATCCCGTAATTCAATGGGTAACCTTTTTTGTGGGCAAAGAATTGGTTCTGCATCAGGCTTTAAGGTTAGTTGCACAGAGCCAGGTAAAGCGCCAATATATTCACTGAACACATCAGGAAAATCTTGTAGGATAACGTGCCTGTCTCTTTAACTACTCCACTGACACTTTCAAACTTATCGTAATTGATTGTGATAAGTGTCATCTTCTCAGCTGCCTTGCGACTCAGCAGGGGAATGAGCTCTTCCTCGACAACAACAAACTTTACCATGTACTTCTGAGAGGTCTTGGGGTTCTCTAGAGGGTGTTTACAGGTTCCAACTGCCTTTATTTTCACCTTGTTCGACATCCCAAGGAAAATGTTAGCAGGTTCAAGCTGAGCATTACCGATGTGACTTCTGGGAATGATATTAACAATGGCTCCACAGTCTACTAGTAGTCTGACTGTGTAGACCTGACGTACATTCCACAATAGATTGGTTTGTCTTTCTTTGAGACGACACCATTAACGAAGACATTGAGAGTCTTCACAGAGGCCACATCCGAGTCCCAGTCCGAGACAATCAGAATTTTGATTTACTGAGCGTATTTTCTCTTTCATGGCGCAAACTTCTGAACCATTCCAGTGATTCATTTTCCGGCAAACATTGCAACTTTTACCCCACGCAGGACATAGCTCTTTCTTCAGAACATGAGACTGTGAGCAGAACTTGCACTTAAGCTTTCGTAACTCGGCGTTTCTTCCTTCAAACGAGGCTTCAGTTCGTTCGCCCCGTTTACGGTTCTTTTTGGAAAGATCATTAGCCCTTCGATCGACTCGGTGGACTACTGCATTTTTTCAACCAAACGCCTAAAGTTGAGTTGTCGCGCTCTCCGAGTTTCGGCAGATATCAGTACATCTCTTCAGGTTGAGCAGTCTTTTCTAAAGTAACCTTTTCCAGGCAGTTCATTCTGGATCCCTAGAACGATACGGTCTAGAAGTAGCGAGTCAGTCATTTGCTGGGCAGCTGCAGAAGTTACAAGTTTCTGCCATGTTACTCAGGGCAATGAGATAAGCGTCGAAGCTTTCACCAACTTCTTTATTCCCCTCGTTAAACTTAAAGCTTTCATGTGTTTCATTTACCTCCCCTGTGAACAATTCTTTGAATTTGGAGACTAAAGTTTCCACCCTATCGGTATCCTCACTCACGCTGTATTGAAACGCGTTGTAAATTTCTAAAGCACCTTGACCTGCAGTGCAGTGAAAAAGAGCTTTCTGGTATTAAGCATCTTGAGTGGAATTGTTCGACAGAACAGCGTAGATGAGCCAAGTTCAAGGGGGGTTCCATGGTTTCCACTTTTTCGCCGAACAGTCCGCCAAGTTTAGTGGAGGATCGATGCGGTTTTATCTGTGGAGGTGGTGGTCGATTTATCAAAGTTGTTGTCGAAGCAGAGGGCAAATTCGAAGCGGCCACAGCGGCTCCAGGCGAGCTTTCGTCGTCACTCATCGATTAAACAGTTAACACTGAGTGTCCTACCAAAGCTGCCACCCTGAATGCTATCCTCATAAATTAGATAGACAGCCGAAAACAAACAACAGAACTACGAACTACAACTTCCTTCACTAGCACATGGTTTTTACATCAACGCTACATGTACATACGAGGAATCAGTGACGTAATAACATGTCACGCAACATGTCACAACAGGGAGAAGACCATATGTTTGCTTTTGTCCTTTATGATTCGTGCGATACCGAAACATTTGGGCAAAATTGTCACCGTGACGAGTCCTAAACAAATGGCGGTAGCAACAAGTTGCATAGTTATATGAACCTATGTTTTTAGTCTTTGTACGGTTTTACAACTTGTCCCTGCACAGGCGGCCCAAGCGCAATATGTGTGGGTTCGGGCTTCAGAGGTCATTTTGTTGAATTTGGTGGGAATATACTAGTATTATTAGTGTATTATCTGATGCTAAATAAATGCAAAAATCTTAAAGATATGAAGTCTTCTTGTTTGTCTGTTTGTACTAGTAGCCTTTATGATAACGAAGGACGTTATTTCTTGCATTATTACATGTGATTCGGGCCCTTAATGTTCGAGTATTATCACATGTATTCGAATCTAAAACGCTAAGAAAAAAAAAATCATGATCACGCGAAATATTGATTCAGAAAGTTCCCTTACCTTTATTTCATAGCCACTGTGTGTCCCACAGCCGGTTTAAACGCCGTTTAGTCGACTTTCTTTCCATCGAGTACTGAACACTATAAAAGAAGGGAAGGCTGGAGACCTTCCAACCGACACTCGCCACGCGAAGGCCAATAAATTCCAAACAAAGCGATTGATCTCCCTAAAATTCCCACCAGCCAGACCGAAGAGCGTATATCTACTCGTTCGACTAGCGCCAGTTTCTAAATTCGGCTGCATGAGCCCAAGGAGCGCTGCATTTCGAATCGATTCTGGCCGGCTTCGCTTCGCCATGATGCGCAAGCTGAGATGTATCCTACGAGATTCAAATCTTGGAGCTTCGCGACCGCGTCAGATCGACAAAGCGTGACTCTCGCGGGGGAGGGTCGTTACTTTTGCCCTATGGGAAACCGACACCGTCGGGGGACCCGGTGCGTTTGATTTGACCAGAAATAGCTCTCGCGTGTATGACACATGAAACCCAAAGACGTCCCCAACTTTTGGGTTTAAATCTTGCCAATAACGGTTAAAAAATCAGTTTGTTGCAGTCAGTTGTTTGGCAGGAGTTCTATTCAATTTCGATATTTCCTTTCGTATTTTAACAACAGTTCTTTTTAGAGCTACCCTAATTTTTTTTTTTGCTTTTACACGTACCTTGTTTGTTAGTAAAAATCGCGTGTATTTCGGTGCGTGCCAGTGTGACAGTCCGCTAGCGTAGAAGAACGTCTGTCGATAACGATGTTATCAAAAGTGGCCAGACAAGAGGAGGATTTTACAAGATTTTATTCCAAGCCAATAAAGAAATTTTTAAAAAAATTAAAAATTGAAGGGAAAAAATTGGCAAAAAGCGATTTTAAAACTCACTGACCCACACGCTTAAATCAACAAATGCCTGCTTCAATCCTCAATTTGAGACTATTTTAAAGAAAATACACTCTAAAATCGCACGCCTTTTCGCGGTAAACAACCACATGGCCGCATTTTATATTAAGGACAGTTGGGGATCAATCGACCATCGTCCGACCACGTCCGGACGTCTTTGGGTTTCATGTGTCATACACGCGAGAGCTATTTCCGGTCAAATTAAACGCATTCAATTTTTTAAGCAAGGACCAGCATACAAAAAAGAAGGACCGGATCCTAATAAAGGATCTAATCACCAATAAGTGAAAATATAAGACAAAAAAGCAAGAGATATTAGAGGGGTTATCAACTGGTCTGCGGTGTTAATATCTCTAAACCCACCACAGTCTCAGAAAACTTTCTTAGCAATGATCACTCTGCTAACGACATCACCCTCATCCCACTAGAGCGTACCAAATCTAATAGAGACAGTGTACGAAAAGCTAGAGAGGCATACCTTATCGAGAGAGGTAAAACTCTTGAACCTTTAGGTATTAATAAGAAAGATGAAATGTAATACTACATTTATTTCTTCTCTTTGTTATCATTTATTTTTCTATTTCAAATTTCTTTCAATCACTACTTCAACGGTTTTTGTTTTCAACGTTCACTTGCTATCATAGTATCATATTGCACGCTATTTCTTTTTTTCAAATTGTCACGTCTCATTATTTTTAAGACCCTGAAGAAGGAAGGCCGTGCCTTCCGAAATATTGGTCAAAAGATAATATATTCCCGAATCTAAAATCAGCCTTACTTTTTTGTCTCAAATTAAACGCACCGGGTCCCCCGACGGTGTCGGTTTCCCATAGGGCAAAAGTAACGACCCTCCCCCGCGAGAGTCACGTTTTGTCGATGTGACGCGGTCGCGAAGCTCCAAGATTTGAATCTCGTAGGATACATCTCAGCTTGCGCATCATTGCGAAGCGAAGCCGGCCAGAATCGATTCGAAATGCAGCGCTCCTTGGGCTCATGCAGCCGAATTTAGAAACTGGCGCTAGTCGAACGAGTAGATATACGCTCTTCGGTCTGGCTGGTGGGAATTTTAGGGAGATCGATCGCTTTGTTTGGAATTTATTGGCCTTCGCGTGGCGAGTGTCGGTTGGAAGGTCTCCAGCCTTCCCTTCTTTTATAGTGTTCAGTACTCGATGGAAAGAAAGTCGACTAAACGGCGTTTAAACCGGCTGTGGGACACACAGTGGCTATGAAATAAAGGTAAGGGAACTTTTTGAATCAATATTTCGCGTGATCATGATTTTTTTTTTCTTAGCGTTTTAGATTCGAATACATGTGATAATACTCGAACATTAAGGGCCCGAATCACATGTAATAATGCAAGAAATAACGTCCTTCGTTATCATAAAGGCTACTAGTACAAACAGACAAACAAGAAGACTTCATATCTTTAAGATTTTTGCATTTATTTAGCATCAGATAATACACTAATAATTCTAGTATATTCCCACCAAATTCAACCAAATGACCTCTGAAGCCCGAACTCACACATATTGCGCTTGGGCTGCCTGTGGTCCCTGCAGCTAAATCAATAATCAATCCAGTCAGAAAAAAAAAAACAGAAACTCTGACTACGATAAATTTTTGCCCGTCCACTAGGAAAA
Source organism: Porites divaricata (assembly GCA_038088405.1). Lineage (NCBI taxonomy): Eukaryota > Metazoa > Cnidaria > Anthozoa > Scleractinia > Poritidae > Porites > Porites divaricata. Next base: position 4,361,313 of record JBBMOI010000019.1, on the reverse strand, counting down.
AATAAGGAGGAAAAAAAAGCCCGAAACACTTCAAGGATTTTGTATCCTTGCTACCTGCACCGCTATGCGCTACCCGTTTCTATTTCGGAACCGGTCTGTTTGTACTGAATCAGAACCGTATTTGCCTCACTGTTAAATGTCGCTTTGACATAAAATACTTGACTTCTCGTATCTCCTGGTCCTAAAGCGAGCAAAAAATAGCCTAGTCTAAGTCTCCTCTGTTCCCTTCAGCACAAGGACATCTGTGAGTTTCCTTCAAAGCATTTTTACAGCAGCGAATTGAAAACCGCGGATTCAGTTAACAAGCGAGAAAGAGCAGCAAGAGTGAGCAGGGACTTTCGTGAGTTTTGGCCAAGTCACAGTAAAACAGGTTACACACCTCTGGTATTTTGCAATGTTGTTGGCGACGAGGAAGAGCTGGTGGTGACAACACAGGAAGGGCATGAAAAATCCAAGAGCAACGTCAAGGAGAAGGACAAAGTGGTAAGTTAAGAGGAGGAGAGTGTAAAAGAGAGTTTAAAATTTAAGAACTCGGATGTCCGAACCTCTTACCAATTATAGCTGGTAAGATATAACTTCATAGTTAAAGAATCATCTACAAATTGCGGATCTGTAATCTTGATGAGTCAATCGTGACCGAAAATCTTGCTGCACAAAATGCAGGTCACAAATTGAGGAACAGCAACGTTCCTCGACCTCTATTTGTGCGTCAACTTTCACAAATTTGTTAGCGTGGCATTTTAAGGTTCAATTTGAGCTGCATTTTGTGCAGAAAGTTGTATGATCATGATTGACTTCAAACTTGCAGATATAAAACTAGTCTAAGAGAGCTTTGAGGCTTATTTTCCGAAGTTAGAGAAAAATTTGCCTTACTGGGGGTTTCGAAGTTTTCTACATTTTTTTTTGTAAACAGGCGGTTTTAAATATATGCCGATATCTCAAACGTTTTCATATCTACAAGAATATAAATAACATTTTCTTGAAGCTCAACCATTCTTTACTTAAGATGCCAAAAAGCATAGAAATCGGTTAAATTGTTCCTGTCGAAAAGCGCGATTCAAAAACATAGCCAACACGCATATAAATAGGTTCGGGCCAGCATAAACAAACTCGTTATACAACGAAACTCACTTTTCTTTTATATAAACTTGAACATAAGTTTATAAAGGGAAATGATTTCAACGCGGTGGGACAGTAAAAGATAACAAACACGGCAACCCCTTATATCTTAGTTGTTGTTTTTTTTATTTTTATTTTTTTGTTGTTCTTCTTTCAAGGTGGAGGTGCTTAAAAAATTACTGGCTTGTGGAAAAGATGTGGTGACGGAAAATCAAATTTCCGTTTTGAGTCCTTACCGCGCTCAATGTCATATAATTGAAGAAGACCTCGCTGCCAATGGTATAGCGGAAGTGTCAGTAACTTCGATCGTAAAGAGCCAAGGTATGTTTTGAGGGGCTATATAAAACATCAAGTTGAAAGCACAGTGTCTTCAATTCTGTTTCATGGGAGGCCCTGTCAGGTTAGTTAAATGGGCGAAATTTTTAATTTATTTTGTTAAAATTGAGAAGGCTAATAATTATGCACTTTAGTGCTCGCCAATTTACTATTCCATGCCCCCGCCCGAATCAATGATAATCGATTAACTGTAAACCTGCAAGTGTGTTGCTACCATTAGTCATTGTTCACTGCAGACTTGAAACTCGTCCTTCGGTTTCGGTTTTCGCTGCTTCTTGGCTCTTAACCGTATGCTTAGTATAACTGATATACCACAGGCTGAATAATTAGGAAAGGGATGAGGGAGAACAAAAACAAGATTCCCTTATACTGTGGTAGTAGTTTTGGTTGACGAAAGCGTTCAAGAGGATGTTTTTATGGCATACATTTACCTTTCAAATATTGCTCCTCTCCTTTAGTTTCGTACGGACAGGGAAAGCGATCAAGAAAGCCAGTTTGTGAAGGTGGAATGATATTTTTAACTTGACTTGGATTTAGGAGGTCGCCAATACCAGGATTAATTTCTTCAAATGAATATTTTCTTCTAGGCAGTGAAAACGACTTTGTGATCATATCACTGGTTCGGTCTTTGCCAGAATCTCAGATCGATCATGAGCCAAACCGCGGGTGGCTAAGAGAAAAACTAGGATTTGTGGCTGATGAACACCAGATCAACGTTGCTTTGACGAGAGCAAAACGAGGCCTGTGTATCATCGGTAAGAAGATATATATAAATCTCAACGATTCACCACTGTGTCCTACCGTAAAGTAATTATAGAACCATAGACTTTTTAAGAACTATCGGTTCACCATGGTGAACCGCTTCAAATAGCATTATTGAATTTGTTCATGAAGAAAACTTTCCCTTATGTGTATGACCTATGATCTTTTCTATCATTTCAAACACTTGTAGATGCAGTAGCTTTTGTTTTTAAGGGCTAAAAGGGCAAAGAATTTCCCGAACACCATGGTGAATCGTGTTACACTCAAGCCGCAGCAAATAATGTCAACAACCTCGGCAATATTTACATAAGATCCTACTAATTTAATTAATCCTCTTGCGGGAAAAGAAGACAACTAAGACATTTCCTACAAGGAGAAACAGATTTTAGCCGTTTCTCGGGTATTTGATGGGAGAGACTGAATACCCGTCACCCCACATTCATCATCGGATTCTCCCTTTCACCGACAACTCCTTCTCGCACCAAACCGAGTTCATCTTTCCTTGTACAAATTATCAGCGTGTCTCCCTGATCAGTATAAAATATCATGTCGGCTGTGTTTTTTCAGTTTCCCAGTCAAGAAGCATTAAGAACTCATGCCGTGGATCTGCGCCGACAACCGAAAAAGGTTTTAAAACACTACTTCAGACTGTCTGAATTATGCACTCTATTTTTTACATAATTATGTATTTTCAATGCCTTACTTCTATCTGTCAATCTCTCATACGCGAAAAATAATTCATCATACCGTTTTTCTTTGTAATTTCATTTTAGGAAGACAAAAAAAGACACGTATCTTCCATGAACGGTCCAAAAAATTCACCTTGATCTGAAACTGTCATTATTTCCTCTCCTCCGACTAAATACAATACTCGTCACAAATCGTTGAAACAGAGGCCATTTGTCTTAAATTTTCTCCGAATTTCTTACATTCACCCTTCACACCTTTGTTCTCAATCAAATGTGCCCCTCTCCTTCCCCAATGTTGAGCCACGCGTATTTTGGAGCACTGAGATGACTGCAAACCCAAATCAACATTGGGGAGGGGAAAATCGCACAAGTGTTTCAAGATTTGTGACGAGTATTGTAGTTATAAATGTAATTAAAACATGCGGTATCGGTATTAGTCGATTTTCGATGCGGTATTTCGGTATTTGTCATTTTTTCGTACGGTATTGCGGTACTGGGTACCCCCAATGTCCCCCTCCCCCAGGTTAGGCTTTTTTTCGCAGAAAAAAAAGGAAATTACTCTTAATAACCTTAAAAGGTTTTTCAATGTATTAACTAAAAGAGAAAACCGTCGTTGAGTGCTCCTAAATATAGTTAAGTCCCAAATTGTTTAACCCGTACTACACTCTTTTTATTTATAAGAATGTTGTTTTTTCCGGCCCAGGCTGAATATTCTTATTTTTCTGCCGATTTTAGGCTGAAAATATTCTTGTATTATTCTTAAATTATAGCTTATGACATTTCCGTTTTAGAATTTGTTGGGGTATCAGTTACAAGAGTTTGGTATCTAGATCTGTATCGCGTTACATTGTGCACGTGCTCCATCGCTTTTCTTTGCAGTCAGCGAGGTCAAGATTTCACGTCAAACGACACTTCACTTGGCCGTTTTGGCTTTAAAAAAACATTTCGCACAGAATTAGCGTGATGGAAACGAAAGTACCCGATTTTGTTCCAATTATCTCAAGGAAAATTAAGTGTAATCACTGCAGTAAACTCTTTGTTAACCAGCAAGGGTTGTCTGTACATGAGAAATGTGTGCATGGTGTTAGCGGAATGACAAAGGCAGCCAAAATTATATCTATCCTTTTCAAAATCTCAGCCCGGCTTTATTCTTGAAATATTCTTAAAATTTTGCACATTTCAGCCTTGATATTCTTATAAAATATATTCTTATAAAAAAAAAAAAGTGTACTAGCCATTGAAGACTGAGACGTGCTACAAGTGTAATGTACACCTACCATGCTTCTGCGTAGAGTCGTCGACCATTTCTTGGTGATAACTGGGCATAAAATGTATCGTTTTAGGGCAAACGCTATTTGGTATTCTGGACATGCAATCGAAGCAAAGACGCTAATTAACAAAACTATGTATAAGTAATGTGGCCAGCATTTTAGAGTAATAGAAAGTTTATCCCTCTTTTTCTTTCTTTCAGGAAATAAGAATTTGCTAGAGGTTTGTGAAATGTGGAGCTATCTTATTAAACATTATCAAGACAGGCAGTGTCTCGTGGACGGAGATAACTGGCCTCGAGGGATTGAAAAAAAGTTATACTAACCAGCTCTTGAATAATCGGTATGGTTATAACGTTCCCTGTCGCAGCTTACTTCTTTTCTTAAAGACGCATTTTTTAGTTATCTTGCCTGTTTTCCTTGGCATTAAGCACAGATTGTTGCAGGAAATTCATTTTCTTAAATAATAAGGTGATACCTAAGCAATACAATACAATATTACAATACAATTCATTAATTGTCCCTAAGGGACTTTTCAGAATTAATTTACATCGAGTAGAAAAATATAAGATCTGTCTATTACACATTCTTATTAAACGACACATTACAAATAACTTATTGACATTAAAATCACCTCCGTAAATATATCATTAAACCATCACTAATAAAATTATATATTGTTTACGAGCACATTCCCATAGTAGCAACAGAGGGATTATTCCAAGTTTTAAGTGCTCTGTAATAGAAGCCACGTTGTGCTACACATAGGTAAACTGAGATGGTCTTTGTTTCTTGTGTTGTTTGAATGATCATCAGTGTCAGAACGTTTGAAAAGAATAGCTTATAGCTTGGCTGGAGTAGACTGTTTATGCATTTGTAAATAATAGTTGCGTCACACAAGTTCAGAAGTTCATCAATGCTGAACCAACCGAGTTCATTCAGTTTAGGTGAAATACATGATAATTTTTTTTTTAGTACTCGTTGAAATACGGGCAGCAAAATTTTGCAACAGCTGTAAATTGTGAGTATTTTCTTTTGTAGTCCCGGACCAATATACCGTTGAGGAAAAGAACCATAGTTTAAATTTAACACTAAACGAGGATAAATAGTGCTCTGGATTTCAGAAATCCTTCAGAGTCGCATACTCTTCTCAAAGATAGCTTGCCTTAAGCTTGCGGTATTAACGGGCGAGTGCTGTAGTTGTGGAGATGGACCCGGCCGGGTTGTTGTGTCAGGGGCACTTTCGTGCATGAAGCAAGTGGTTCAATCTTCACTCAGCTCCTTCGCCAAAACTACAGTACTCGCCCGCTAATCTCGCCAGTTACGCAGGCTATCTCAGGGGCGTCATCCCTGAGAGGAGTATGCAACTCAAAGAGATGTCTGAAATTCAGGCTAGAACTCTGATAAACCTCTGTTATCCGTGATCATTTTAATTTTTGTGTTGCCTGATCGTAATTTTCTTGTATTCTTTTATGCCTTGAATAACTTGTTTTCTTACTCAGTCAAACCTGTGATCACAAATTTGGTAAGTCGCGAAATTGCATTAAATAGCTTGACCTGTAACAAATAAAGCACCGTTTTTATCGTCTGTCTCTTTTATGCAAATTAGAGGCTAGTGGTTTCACCAGTAAATTTTGACTTAGTTTTTACAGTCATTTCATCTACCTATAAGAGTGATGGATCCGTTTGAAACCCCCAATTTCGTAGAAATTGTTTGTGCCTTTTTTTTAGCAAAAATGCAACAACATCAAAAGGATCAAACCGTCGCCCTTGTTCAGTAATGTAGTGACAGTGAGAATGTCTAGCCTGTATGTCCCGTTTCTCGATGTTAAATGATCATTTATTTTCCAGGCATGAACATCAGTAGATAACGATATTAATTAAGAGACGAATTCATTTTTAAAAGAAATATTAAGCAGAATTTTAATCAAAGATAATCTTAAATTCGGATGTATATTCGTAGCGTAAATCTTTTTCTCTACCGTATAAATACTGCTACTGTAATAGATTCATTTTGTACCGTAGATTTTGTTGCAAGTTTAGATGAGATTTTCAATTTTTATAACTGAAACAAGTAAACATTTTTTAATTTTTTTAAATAAACACAGTGAGCAGTACAAAGCGACGCTAGGATCTTGTTTACTTGATTTATTTCTCCGACCGGTTTCGTCTGATCACATACCCTGCTAGCAGAGGCTTTTCCCTTGTGTTTCTCAGCGTTGTACTGCCATTCTCTTGGCGGTTTTGGTTGCTCGCGTTTTGTTTTGGTTCTCTGTGCCCAGGAAAAGACCTCTGCCGACAGCCGCTTGCGATTCCTGTTGAACATGTGCTCTAGATACCTCCAAGATCTAGGAGGTAATCACATGACTAAACCGGTTGTGGAACCGGTTTTATCAACTCGCTCATCTTTTAAGTACTAGTTTGCTGTGCAAAAGTGAGCCCGCTATATCAACATGGCGAGTGCGAGTCATTCCCGTGGGAAATTTGACTCATGAATACATGAGCAAACTCCGGCGGCGGCATCGTATTACCGACACGTGAAAGAAATTCCATGGTAACCGCATTTTCATCTCGCGCATGTTCAACAGGAATCGCAAGCGGCTGTCGGCAGAGGTCTTTTCCTGGGCACAGAGAACAACCAAAACAAAACGCGAGCAACCAAAACCGCCAAGAGAATGGCAGTACAACGCTGAGAAACACAAGGGAAAAGCCTCTGCTAGCAGGGTACTGATCACAGAGACTTTATCAGGGAGTATAACAAGATAGAGCTAAGGAACTAACTTTCTACCTAATGATTAAGACAAAATCACGTTCCTGTAAGGGTGTGAACAGCATAAAAAACGACAAAATATGCGTGCAGAATATGACCATAATCCTGTGTAACAAAATTGCAATGTTTAATTTTGGGGCTCACGGGTTTAACGTTAAATCCGTGAGCCCCAAAAATATTTCAGAGGCCACCCTTGGGGAAGGCCATACATTTAAGATGGCTTGGCTGGATTTTTTTAGATGGTCAATTAAACTTTCAAGTTTGAGCATGTACTACGTCGGAATTAACAAATAAATCGCGAGAAGGTTACCACAGATAAAAATTTGTTTTGATCTCTGTTTTATTGACATCGGAGTTGCCATGGCAACGCAATGACGCCATCACGATTTTTACTTGCCTTGATTTTCCTCTGTACCAGGACTGAGGAGTGGTTTTTTTTTTCGCTGAAATCGCTTAGAAGAGCCTGTACCTCCCCTGGTTGCCGCAATTATGACAAAGTTTGAACAATTTCTATAAGAGCGTTTTGGAATATTTTGAAGTTTTAAGGGTGTTAAAAAAAAGTGAATAAACATGCCATCGGCTCAATCGGCTAATATCTAAACAAAATTATGAGCTCTGGAAATGAAGTTTTATCTCAAAATGGTTTAATTCCATTTGAAACTGTGTACGCAGAAAAGGGGGATTTCTTTGGCCGATTGAGAGTGGTAAAGAATTTGATTAGTCTGTGCTCAGTTCCCTTTTGTTTTGTATGCAACTTGGCTCAAGCCTATAATTTTCACGTTAACGCGGAAACCGCTTGATATTTTTTGTTACAAACTTGACAATTCCGAGATTAGTCGATAGCTAAAATCGCCTTCATGTTTCAAGGACATCGAAGACAAGAAAGGCAGTGATTAAATGTGGCTTCCAATATCACAAATTACTCCTGCAGGTTTTGTGTTTACAAGTGAACGACCTCATTATTCACCAGCATTTCTTTTTTCAAACTATTTCCAATACACTTTCCCATAATCGAGGCAGTAAACGGAGGTACAAGCTCTCTTCAGCGATTTCCGAAAAAAAAAAAAAACTTTTGGTACAAAGAAATAGAAAGGCAACTAACAAACTATTTTTAAGAAATGGACAACAACTTTAAGTTTAAAACAAGACATGTTTCGATCGTTCAACGATCATCTTCAGTTGTGAACTCGTTTGCAAATTCAGTTGATTTAATACAAGCAATGACGTATTATAAGTTAAAACGTGATACAATTCAAAATTTCGAAAAATTAACGTACAATTTTAAGATGCGCGAGCACAACACTTAATACAAGGAAGGAAATTGTAAAAATTGAAATAATTACAATGGTTATAACACAAAATGTTATGAGAACAAAAGTATATATATACATATATACAAAATAAACTTAAAGAATAATATCAGAACGAGAGAGTTAAGTCAGCATGTTTCAGCTGCTTATTTAAAGTGGGATTCTCCCATTTGATTTGCATTGCCTCCTTCAACATAAGTTGTAGTTTGTTGGGTGCAGAATCCACGATGGAAAAGCAATTGTTATTAGCTAGACAACGACATGCTTGGGATTGCTGCAAATGCTGATAAACGTGTGAATTCCTATCCCTGCTGAGATGCTCACGAACGCGCGTTTAGAGATGTCGGCTAGTCTCGCCGATGTAACAGGCATTACATCCTGCACACAAAAACTTGGAGACAACGCGCGAACGGAGATCGAAAGGAACAGGATCCTTCACACTAAACATACTACCAACCTTAAAAGAAGAAAAAGCTAACTTAATTTCGATGTTAGTACAATAGCGCTGAACGAGTTTGTGTAGCCTTTTCTGTGCTTCTCTTGTGAAGGAGCCTACATAGGGTAACTTAAAATAATAAGTTGAAACGGCTTGCTAAACCTGAGAACTAGCTGATGGGCGAATTGTAGCTCTACTGACGTATCTATTGATGACCTATTCCACCATGCGAACAGGGAAAAAGTTAAGAAACGTAATGACGTCTTTACGTTGCCATGGAAACTCCGATGTCAATATAACATAGCCCAAGACAAATTTTCATCTTCACCTAAAACAGCTGTGGTAACCTTTTTCTGATATATTTTTTTAATGCTGAGGTTGTAAATGCACTGATTTGACTGTATTCCCTCTGAAAAATCCAGTCGAGCCGCCTTCATAATAAATGTAATTGCGAATAATAATAATTGATAATATTTACGTTAGAACGTTCCCTCAGTAATACAAATTAATAAAGATCGAAAATTTGCCTTAGTCGACATTTTAGATTTTTTTTAATAGATACTTTAAACTGATTCTTTCTTTTTTCAGCACTTTCAGCTAGCACCAACCCGTAAAGTTCTGGCCATCTTTTTAACATTTTTTTTCCACAATTTTTTTGACAAATTTGATGTGATATCCTAAAGAACCATCGAAATCCATGAAATGTGTTTTGAAGGAAAGGTAAAACAATTTGAAGGATTTTAGTTGCACTTTTTCCAATCCCTCGAGTCATTTCCTTCATTCATTTATTTATTCCAATTGCAAAATTAAATTTTTAACTCGTGGGTACGCGCGAGCGTACCACGAGTTATTGCAGGGACAAGGATATGCAAATGAGTCACTCGCTCACTCGTAGTAGACGGTTTCGTAATTAATCGTAATTAATCGGGTCCGAACTCGAGAGTGCGAAGACCTATCGTTTCCGAAGAAACACGCACTTCGATCGCCGCGTGGGCTGCTCAGAGTTTTCTTCGTTGCGAATTTTCCACAGCACGGTTAGGCGTCTTACTAAGTTTAAGACATGCGTGAGTCTTTCAAGTCAATACGATGGTTCACTCGGGGATTGGATTTCAAGAGCCTTTGACTCGTCCAGGCGTTAAACTTGACGAGAAGATGAGCATTTCCTCGTCGACTCCCCAAGATCACGGGGGGTATACAAATTCCAGCTTGCTGTAGAGTGATCATAGAGAGAGAAAATGTCATGCTATGCTATTCTTTGAGAACCTGTATGAACCAAATGAGCAGTTTGTTGAGCGTTTATCCTTATATGAGCGAAAACAGATTCTGTTATTGAACAACCTGACGACTGAAAGTACGATGTACGCTTTGAAGATGCTTAACCGAAGAACTTGCGTGTCTAACCAAGACGAGAAACAACGGTTGGAGGAGTTAAGCTTCAATGAATCAGGTAAATCGGAACGATCAAGAACTAAATCAAATTTAACTTCTAAATATGGAGTTACCCGTCGTGACAGAGAATCATCAAGGTTGCAATGTAAGAAAGTTATCAAGATGTTCAGGAAAAGTAAGTCATGTGGAAGATGTAGTATAATACACCGCATTCTTCTGCAATGAGAAGCTTTCTGTCGATTGATTTTCGAAGGTACGTTGCGACTAGATTGTGTAAAAGTAGCCCTGTGAGAAAAAGGACTCTTTCAACTTACCTTTGTTGGACTAATAATAAGCTTATTTATATTGTAAGAACGAGAACTAAAAAACCTAAAAATGCAAATAAATCGATTCGTGTTGTAGACTGTAGTGACCAAAATAACTGTTTTTTAATAAAGTCCAATAAACAGCAAGAAAAGTATTGTGTTTCCAAAGCAAAGATATTTACGTCAGGTGACATTGAGTTGAACCCAGGTGCTGTCAATGCTTATATGTTGCTGCAATCTAGGTTAGCTCAACATTCCTTGTCAAAATAAGATGTTGGTGGTGCAGAGGACTGCTTTTTCAGAGTAATATCACATCAACTCTATGGTGAATCAAGCTACCATATGAATATGGTGTTAATTATATGAGAAATAACCCTGAAAGATTCATTGAAAGTAATACAGAGGATTCATGGGCAAGCTATTTAGCAAATGTGTCACAGCAAGGAACATAGGCTGATGCACTTGTAATACAAGCAGTAGCTGATGCATTCCATATGACAATCAATATAGTAGAATCTAACCAAGGGTTTACACCATGTACTGTTATTAGTCCAGTAGCTATACCAGGACATGAACCAACTGTAATAAATAATGGACACATAGATGAGCTTCACTATGTATCAACAATTCCCTATAACCAACAGATGGTAGAAATCAATGTAAGTTGTACCAGTCAGTTTGCACAGGCAAGTGGAGATGAAACAGTGGTGAATACCTAATCTAAGAAATACAGAGATAAAGAGAAAAAGGCCAGAGACAATGACAAAATAGGAGAATCCCAAAGTCAGACATTTAAGAAACAAAAGGCATTGAACCCCACTCATGTGAGAGAGCTGAATAAAAAGGTATTTTTTAAAAGAAAAGAAAAGAATCCTGAAAATGTCAGAGAGTTAAAAAGACAGGCATTTATTTAGAAAAAAAGAAGGAGAACCCAAATCACACAAAAAAGATAAACAACAATGGGCAAAAAAGAAAGAGAGATCAGAGCAGACAATTTTACTTCCATGAACTTTTTGCTACTAAGGAAGTTATCAACTGGATTTTTTACTCTATGGAAAATATTTCAGCTATAGAAGACATTATCACTGCTCATCCTGCTGATGCATTCATCAGACTACAACTTGACCTCTGTGTGAACTCGATCATTTTTGGATATTTTAAAAACTTGGTCACCATAGCTCCAAACAGATTAAACTGTAAAGATTTTACTGTGTTCACATTTGTAACTAGGTATACCTATCGATAGAGTGCCAACGAGCAAATCATGAGTGTTTTGCTTAGGAATAAAATTCCTTTTTTCCCCAATAGACCGTTTCTTGGTCCCTTCCTGTTGCAAGGATTATTTTCTTTTATGCATGTAGCATGGCATGACATTTTCTCACCTTCAGATCACTTTCCACAAGCTGGAATTTGTATTTCCCCCGTGATCTTGCGGAGCCAAGAGCAAATGCTCATCTTCTTGTCAAGTCTGAGAATTAACAATAGCATCAGTAGTAACACCACAATATTCAAAGTTAACGTCTAAAATATATGCTCATCATTCTCCTTATGCTTCGACGGCGTGACGTGAGGAACTAACGTATCATCTTTCTTAAAATACCCGGATCTACAATCCAGTCCTCCCCCGGTCCCCTCGCGAATGAAACGAATATAACTACCGGTGTATAAACAAACAGTGGGTTAATTATTACAAGAACAGCATTTTTTGCCAATTTCACTATTTTCTAAACAACGTACCCACGAGTTGACGATAGTCTTTCTTTGATTTCAATACTTTGTTCAAACGCGTGTTTGCAGAATATAGCGCCGCATACTTATCGAGGTGGTTAGTGTAGCTTATACTACGTTATACAAGTTTATGCAAGTACTACAATATTAACATATCTATTGTAACTGAAGGTACAATTAAAGAATCTCACCCACCCAGTTTGCATTGCGCGCTCACGCTTAACTCACGCTCTTCATTCGCCATTTTCAGGGCCCCCGAAAATCCAAGTTTTATCACCTTGATATTCCCTCCTTTCTTTCGACAATTTATAGGCGTTATTAAGGTCCTGTTTCCTCTAGAATTCTTTCTGTAGTTTCTGAACTATCTTTGTGATTCGCATTCGTGGAAGAAAATTCCTTCAAAGGGCACTGTCTAGTTGGTTTTCTGTCGCGGTTCGTAGAAACGTCGGCCAATATGGCGGACAGCCGTCCTGCTAGGGGTCGTCCAAGAAGGCCAGAAGGCATCAAACGCCTAAAACTCAGGGAATCCGCATACAATATGTGAATTGAACGGAAGGAGGCCCTTGGGCTAAACGGAATCTCGAATAATGATTTTGCGGAGATACTTCTTCACCAGCAACTTACACGAGAGCGTGATCGATCTCCTCACGCTCATCGAGATGATACTTCACCTCAAGTGCATCAAGGTAAAATATTGGCACGGACAGCCTTGTACTTTTCTTGCGGCTGCAAGTAGTTTTACAAGTGCAGACCTACAGCGAGTAAAGCTAAAGTTAGTCACAGCAGTAACAACAGCTAACTGAAACGACACGAATACGAAAGTTTTAGTTTGAGCGGATTCTTACCACGCGATTGCTGTTGGCGTCGCTGGTTCTTGGAGCAGCGACTGCGGCGGTGACGGTGGTTTCACGGCGATGAGCCCTGTTTACGGTTCTAATCGGCGATCCTTACGCGTTGACCTCAACTTCCTCTTGCTGAAAAATCACGCTCTCTGTCTCCTTCAATTTTCACAACAAATGTGACCTTTCACGCTTGTCTGGACCTGTCTTATCTTTGACCAAATATGGGAGCGTTATAAGCATATCCCGGATAACAACAACAACAAAGGTGCGCAATGCAAACTGGGTGGGTGAGATTCTAATCTCGTACCCAGATCTCCCAGTGTAAAACAGAGTGAGATCTGGGTACGAGATTAGTGAGATTCTTTAAAAATCACTTTTTACTCCCATAAAGGGAGTACACTGGGCTGCTGGCTGCGCGATACATCGGTTTAATATTTTTGACAGGTATCGTGACAAGTATCATGGAAACTGGTTCTTTTCCGGCGTGAGTGCATACCAGTGAAATAGGAATAGAGGTATGCTGTCATCTGAAGCTGAATGATCGTCTAAGTTACATTATAGTCCTGAAAAGTCAACTTTGTTTTCGTTTATTTGCAAGTTTCTTTACAAAATAAATATTAGATGTTTCTCGCGCTAAACGTGATAATTTAATTTGTCCCTAAAGTTGGACGGCTGTGCTAAAATTTTACCCCGCATTCGCTGGCTTTCAGTGTCACGCCATTCAAAATAGATCAAAGTAAAAATCAAAACCGTCCAATAGATAAAGCCCAGAATCTGGGAAATAAAAGGAGGTACATATACCAAAACCCTCGCCAAGATTCAGGTCAGAGGAATATTTCGTATACGAGATATCCGAAGAAATGTTTTACTCAAATTTATAGAGATTTGTATGGAGACGCCATGCTGGTGCTCACCTGGATGAGCTCCAACATGGCGGACGGAAACCAACAGAAACATCTGTTACCGAGTTTTGCTTCAAAAGCGTGAATTTATTCCTCGAGAATCTCATAAATATTAAAGTAATACTTTTTCTAATACATAAACTGTTTAATTAATAGCAAACTTTCCTGAAATAAGCCATTGTTTTAACCTACATGACAGCTCTCTTTGCCGTCTTGTAAATATCGCGTCACGCAAAAACTTAGAAATTCAAGCGTCCTCTATCACAAAACCAAGAACCCTTTTGAAGCGAAAATTTGTATGAAAATTAGTTCTCAGCTGCTCTAATGCATCGTGAAAGTAAAATCTCGGTAGGATCGATAGTTTTGTAGTTTGAATTTTAGTGACGTCATGTGAAAACCAACAATACAAATTAAGGCTTTGAAATATATGTTATTTGTCAGTGTATTTGTTTAGAAAAAAAGAAAAGCTGATTTCACGTCGGTACAAATGTGAACAAGAAATCCAGACTTCTAAACTGCCGAATGCGGATGACTTGTTTCACAGTCTGTTTAGCCTGCTGCAGCCGTTTTTAGTGTCGTCACGCAACGCTCCTCTCCATTAACAGGAGCGTTGCGTGACGACACTAAAAACGGCTGTGTAGCAGACTACGTACAGTCTGTTCGGACCGTCGAGTTGTGTGTTAGTGTGTGCCGCTTTCCTTGCATTTTCCAAATTAATCTTGGATGTAAGATCAAGAGGACGGATATGATCAAATGAATGATCAGGTAAGCTTTTATTCGAGTACGTGACATGAAAATATGAACACTTATCAAGGGATGATTATAATTGGAAAACTGCTAAAAATTGGCACTAGCAGATCAGTAGTTCACTCCTGCCTTAAATGCATGTGTTTTTTTTTTTTACCCAAATTGTTTGTGTTTGTCCCCTTCAAAGGCCTTCAAGGGCAAAAACGCCTGCTAAAGCTGAAGCTTTATAAAGGCCCATGTTCACCCTAGATGCATTGCGCGCCCTGTACTCAAGAAAAAAAACATTTCGCGTAGTTGAAAATCGCTGCCTTCAGTGTGTAGAGTCAATCCTTGTTAATCTTCCACAGTTCGCAAAATTTGGTTTAAAAAAAGTGTAAACAGGTGCTTTTGGTATTTTTCTTTACAACTTTCTGGATTTTTTGGTCTGGTATCGAGCCTTTTTGTTTATGTGAGTGTTTGTTTCACTGCAGTACTTTCGATGGCGGCGCCATCGAAACGTACGGTTGGAAGACCGCATCAACCGGTCGCCGAAGTACATTCGTCTCCGTGGATCCGTTTTTTTAATGTCTGGAGAGATGGGAAAGAAGCTCTTGGCTGCAAGTACTACAGAAAGCGTGTTTGCCGAGTTCCTTCTACATCGAATGTTGATGTTCAATTGTAAACAAAGGTCCCGTTGAAATCAGTTGAAAGCAATACAAGCGAGTCAATCTAACATGAGCAATGCTTTATTTAATGTAACCTATGAAGCGAGTGATATCCTTAACGTAAACTGATCGTCTGGCGTATCGCTCTAAAGTAGCGAGAACTATTATTAGCAAACCAGTCCTTAGCCAAACCTAAAGAAACTGTAACACAGCGATTACAGCGACAAGACTGTAAGCAGTGCTGATTCGACGCTTTGCAAACACAACTTCTCGCTTATTCTTTCGTGAACACATACCGAAGCCTCCTAAGAATTAACACACAATAATAGATTGAGGAATCAAAACATTTCACAGTCGAAACGGGCTTCAGGAAAATCTCACCTGGTGCTTAGACATTTCGTAATTTTATGACCTTCATTGTGTTCATCGGACTCGACAAAGCATCCATACGCATTCACTACCAGTTTAAATTTTGAACTGCTTTCTCCGGTGACATTTAACGAAGCCGGCGATATATCTTCCTCCATTTGGAAAAGAATTTTAAAAGTCTTACTGGCCTCTTTGATACTGTCTCTGTTAAGCTTCGGTCAAGCTTGAAAAAAGTTAATTTCCCTCGCAGTCGTTTTTAGTATGGTCACGCAATGCTCCTCAAAAGTGGAAGCCAATCAAAACACTACATTTGACAAAAGAATTCGTTTCAAAACAAAAACACAAGCGCGCAAAGCCGTTTGCGCGAACATGGGCCTTTAAGTTAGTTTTTTTAATATAATCACATAGCAGTTTTTAATTTGTTTGTTTTTTCTTTTTGGTGGTCAATGAATGTACGCCTACCAAAGATAAAGGACTTTAAAGACTCGCAAGTTAACGCCAGAATTTTTGTTTTCGTTCCACACCTGTTGTTTTATACTGAAACAACTAGGCCCTTCCCCCTCAAAAGTCAAATGATCGTCTCCATCCCAGGGGAAGGGGGAGGCGGGGGATGGGACACGTAACGCCTTCTGGGTCGTACCATGTTTTTTTTTTCGGTCGGTGAGGCAGCCCAGAAATATTGGTCAAGCTTACTTTTACCTTTTAGGGGTAGCCATATATAGTTATTCTTCTTTTCAGCTGGGAAGATTTGAGTGAACAAATTTCGTTTCTTTAGGACGAAATATTGTTTGGAAAAAAGGCGTTGAACCATCGCCCCGCTGGCACGAAATTCTCACCAAAATAAATTTTCGTTTCAGATTATGACCTCGCTCGCGAAATTTCGCCGACACATTAAATGCACCGAAATATTTGCCGCTTTCCAATTAGCCTTCGAAAGCAGACGTATTTCCTGTCGTCGCTTCTCTCAGTCTCAACACACACACGTATCCTGACACATACATTTTACACGATTTATAAGAATAGTTGAACAGACTTGGCTTACCCATAGGTACTTAGGCTATTTGGGCCAATCATGTCCTATTATGAAAAACATTAAGTTTACAAGGTAATTACGTAATAGAAAACTAGGTTAAGTAGTCAAGAAGACACCAAAGAATTCGAAGGCTATCGGAATACTTAGAATACTTGGCTAACACTAAAGCGTATAAAACTTGAAATTTAGTCAATTTTAAGAACGGCAATCAACGGAATATGTAGTGTGTCAAGGTGAATAAAAATGTGAAGCGTCCTTGACACTGTCTGAGTGCCGGGTTGAGAGTCATCTGCGATAAGGCTAGGTGGAGAGAAGCGACGATCGCTATGTGTTTGTGCTAGTCAAAATTCAAGGTCATTTGAGAGTAGAATTTATTTCCTTTTTTCCGCTTCGAAAGCTAATTGCCTTTTATGGCAATCAATCATTGTCTCAATTCGTAAATAGTTTGGTGGTCCTGCTGGTGTTGGAGCATTCAACTGCCTTCTGTCAAAATTTCGCTTCTCACTAATTTGTAGAAGACAGGATCAGAATCAAACCCCTCCAAAATGAATTATTTTTTCTTTAGATATGCACGATGCTAACATCACGGGCAAAAGAAGGTATGAACGTGTTGTTACCGATATTTTGCATGTAAAGACACATTCATGTGTGACGTCTGTGGCGGTTTCTGAGAAAGTAAACTGGAAGTCATCATTGTTTCTGGAAGCGGAAACAATGATGAACAATGATTTGGTCTTAACAAATATCGTGGAAAGACATCCATCGAAAAGGTAGTAAGCATCAGCAGTGGGTTATCGTTGTATTAGATCATAGAAAAAACATGTAGTTCACATCGTGTGTATGCTACCTTGGATCCAGTGAATAAGAGGACACTTCTTCAACTCATCAGCAAAGCGAGGTAATCAGTGAGGTGATAAAAATATAACAACTCAGTAAATAACCTGTTGTATTTTGGTGTCTTAAAATAAGAACTAAGAGAAGTAAGAAACACTTCAAAACATGTGACGACATTCTTCACAACACACAGTCAGGCATTTTCACCTATGCTATTAAAGTCGCGTCAGGATATATACCGATAAATCAAAGTATACAATTTTTTGTGATAAGTTGAAGTGCCAGTAGTATTGATGACGTCTTATTAGCGGGTGCAATGTCAGTCCACGCGGATGCGTCTTAACAGGCAGAATGACATAATTGGCATTGAACTCGAGAGATAAATGAGACAGCTAGCCAGTGATTCGTCATTAAAATAAATCGTCGATGCTATATCACTGTAAAACCAAAGGCTTAGAAAAAGCGTCGCAAAATAAACCGATTTCGCGCAAAAGACAAAGGTCAGTTTATGGAAATGAACACTGCGCAAGGTGAAACATAATGAAGTGTTAAGACAGTCTTGAGGAAATATATCGATTCATTGTCATTACAGCAATATATACATATTGCACGTATAGGGCTATATTATAGCTACTTACAATGATCGTAAAATAATACGTACACAAATAGATAATCAATTGCAAAGTGACTTGAAAAATCACTAACTACCAACAACCAATACTCAAAAGGAATAAAACCTTGAGAGTGCTTAGTCTTACAAATTCAGAGCAGATAGTACAGCCGTTTAGTTTCGTTTACTTTAAGGTACGAGTAAGAACTTGTTTTCTTTCTAATAAAGACGTCTTAATTCCTGTCTACAGCTGTTTCTACAGACATTGTGAAATTTTATCCCACGCATAAAGAAAAGAGCCAATCAGAAAGCAAGAAAATCATAATATTCTGCAGTATGCAACGAGTAATACCGAAGAATACCGGTGGTGCACGCGGCCTTTAAGTTTTCCTGCCAAAAACAAGGCAGATTACAGACAACCAAACATTTCATACAGAAATTGCCAGAATTAATTTTAAACATAGAAAAAACCGAGTTTTAACCACCATTTGGACGATTAGGAAGACTAAGTTAAATTAGTAAGAGAAAAGGAAATCAAACAGACTTCAATGGACAAAGAAATTGAGGAATTTATTAGCCGAGGGCAACAAAAACAAACCAGATGGTCCACATTTCGAAACAAGTCCACTGAAATCCCAACAGAAGCTAACAGAAACGTTCGACAGCAGTGTTTCCATTTTATCCAGGATGCAGGACAAATTGCACAGCGAAGAATAGGAACTCTATTCATTGACTTGAAGTTGTCGATCATTTGGACAAGGTTGTTTAGAGGTTACTTGCACTATTAAATCTGTTTTCTTTGAGTTTACAGCGATGTCGGGATGTTTCAATTTTGAGTCGTCATTATTAGTGGCATGGAATGAACTAGTTGTGCGAAATTTCATGTGGTATACCATGAAATGTCTCACTCGTCTCTTGATTTTTCTATTTGTATACATACTCGCCCAAAGGCTCGTGTGTATACTAAGAAAGATCCAGTCACTCTTAGGATATTTCACTATACCACTGAGAAGAATTGCAGTTGCATAACTAGTGTTAATCGAAATAAAAAATTAACTGAATCAAATATAGATTTACGACCTGTAAAAACTACGTTGATTGCGTATTAAGTCTACTGTCGATAAATTTTGCAGCTAGCAACACCCCGGCCTATAGAAATAAAGTTTGACGATTGTTAAATTTCATTCCATCAAGCCAATAAAACTCTAACTGTATTGTTAGTTTCTTCGTTCCATAGAAAACGCAGTGACTTAATTATGTGAGAAGTTAAAGCCAAAGCAAGTGACTGATTTTATCGCTTTTTTCAATAACCGCAGTCTTCATTTTTTGTCCCATCATGTCGTCCTAAAAACGGAGTTATAAGCAGATCAAGAATAAACCTTTTGTATCAGAAATATTAATTGCTTGGGAAACAACTTGGAGATCTCAGTTGCAAGATGAACCCTATTCAGACCTGAAGGGGGGCTTTGAGGTCCCCTCCGCCTCATTAAAAAGTTGAATAATAGTGTAATAATAATAATCAAATTTTATCCCGATTATGTCAATTTACACGGGTTCCAAGTAAAATGTAATACATTTAATTAATTCAAAATGGCGAACCAAAGATAAAGAAGGGTTCTAGTTTCTTCTTGTTAAGATAATGACATAACATGACTATTTAAATATTAGTCGCCTCAGGCGACTAATTGTTTTATTATAATTACATTGATGATTATTCGAGAAAATAAAATTATTGATCAATTTCCGACCCCGAAACATCAAAAATCTGGGTGCCATTTTAAAAACTGCTAGCCTTCAATGCTATAATCACCGCGCGGTGATTATAGCGGGATAAAGCGAAGCTCCTAGCTAATCACAGCGCTCTATTTTCGATAGTCATCGATGTAATTATACTAAAGTGTGTTAGTCAACTTCTTGATTTTATCAGACACCTTACTATTTAAGGTTAATTTGCTTTATGACTATTTTGAGGGGGATTTGAATTCTGCCGATATATGCACCAATATGATGTGATAATGGCGTCACATTACGTCAATATGTCAATAATAATAATAATAATAATAATAATTTAATATCTATATTGCGCAAAATACATGTAAATATGATCAAATGCGTATTACATGAAAGTAAATTGTTGACATTAATAAGTTATCCAAAATAACTAAAAATATTATATAAAAAAATCAAATTATGCTTAGTTGTTGAATATCATGATTAGATTTATTTATTCTGTGTAATTTTGGTGGCCGTATCATTAGCGGTTTTCAAGTTACAGAGGGGAGTCTCCAAAGCCCTACCCCGGTCGCAGGAAGTAAGAAAGCCCTGTCTGAGTGGGGTCAAAACTGCATTCGCCCCCCGGGATTCGCCCCGAATGTAGAAGTGGAAATATCCGGTGGGATCAAGACCAAAGTAGAAGGAATGGAAGTCCTTGCCCCTATCGTGAATGAACAATGCTCTGCATCATTAACAATGTGTTCATGTCAGCTGTACATTTGGTAAAATATAGATTTAGCCAGGGCTAAAAGCGAAGCTCCTATTAACTCGAATTTATGATTTAAATCAAACAATAAACTTGTATTCCACAATTCAGTTAACTTTAGAACACATTCATGTGACTAATTTGAGGGAACGGTTAAGTGATTTTAGAGAACAGTAATTTGCAAACAGTCAAAGCTAAGAGTGAACTTAATCTTACATCGAGTTGATAGCCTTATATATGTACACTCAAAAATAGCAATCATCTTCGATCACATTTAAGAGCGCGGACTCTTGATCACAGTAGATTAGGCCTGGAAAACAAATCAGGCGGAATTTTTTGCGTTCGACAAGTTTACTTTACAACATCTTGCCAACAAGTCTGGGGACGTGTAAACCAACCTTCTATCAGGGGCACCCAACAAGGATATAGTTCAAAACCACTTAACATAGCATTGTTGAAGGTATTTAAATGGTAGATATAGGCATATTTTTATCCCCTAAAAACTTTTCATCTGTTCGGATTTCCTAGCTGAAAGTCTAGTGATCCGAAAATTATAGGGATCAAAGCTTACCTTTTCGAAAATTTCAGCCAGAAAAAGGCTCCCGAAAGTTCTAGGTGGCCTTTTTTAGGGTAAAAATACATTAAAAATGGGTAATTATATCAGTTTTTAGATGTTCGAAAATCCTAGGAGAGGCAGGCAAGCAAAAACTTTTACAACAACTGTTCCGAAAATTCTAGATCTCAAATCGTCTTCCGAACAGATATTTTCCGAAAATTGCCGTTGGGTGCTCCTGTTTTATACTTGTTATACATCACATCTGAGGTGAAACAGTACCATGAGGCGCTGTTTTTATCATACAGACCTCGGACAGAATGCAGTATTTCACAATTTTGCAATACAAATTGCACTCGCTCAACAGAGACTACCAACAATCAATAAAAGGACAATAATTCGGTGAAACATATACAGAGACAACAATTTTCATTCACGAACTCAAGACAAGTATTAAAGTGTCTCAGAAAATCATTGTTTATGTTTTTCATTTTGTAAGCCGGCTTCCTGGTGTTTGCTTTTTCAAAGATGAACTCGAGGCAAGAAAATCGCTCAAAGCTTTCTTTTACAGCCAGAATTATAACGAAATATTCTTTGGAACGTTTTCTTTTTATTCGCGGTAAGAAAATGACTAAAGGCTTTTTAAAGTTTTATAAGCTTATAATCAAATCTGATACTCGGTCAGATCATTGTCTCAAATCTTACAATTAAAAACGTGCACAAACTAAATAGCCGCATAAACTACGCTCGACTTCATTAAATTATATATAAAGAACAAACGTCAAATAAATAATTACTCAGTCTTACCATTCGAGATGCACTGAAAACTATCAAGTAAGGCCAGACTCGCTTCAGACTTTTCAACCCTCTCACGCATCAAGCAAGGTGAAAAAGGAAAACGATGCCATCCGAAATCAGATTTCCGACTTTAACAAGCGACGTATTTCTCAACCAAAAACCCAATAAACAAACTAGCCATGAATAACAGAAGACTCTTGATAGCAGCTGAATTTCATTTTGTTCATTCAGTGGAAAAAGACAGTTAAAAACAACACAAGTTGACACAAAACTCTGTCAGCTTCAGCTGTCAAAGTAAACAGGTTTCAAGATGCTGCATAAATTTTCCATATGAACTCACCTGTCAAATTTTGACCAATCACAGCATAAAAAAAATTGGGCGTAGAGCGTGACCAACGCGTGACCTTGGTGAGAAAAGTCAAAAAGCAACTGGCATGTATTCCCTGCCTGTAAAAACTTGCTGAATTCTAGCTTCCGAGGTCAGTTTGAAATCAAAATTTTAGTTGTCCGGCACATAAAAAACACAACATATTTCATATGAATTGAAAAAAAATTAAACTTGAGCCTGCGATCATTTGAAAACTAGTAACTTGTCAGCGGATAACTTCAAAAAGATACTCGAACTCGATGGGTCGACACCTGAGCCCGCGATACGGCCGGTGATACTGGTCAGCGGATACCCTGTTTTGACAGCTGTCAATTGATCACAACATTGATGTGCAATATATGTTTGCAATATCAGTCTTCCTGTGCTCCCAAACTAGGCAGAAAGTGTGAGGATTGAACACTGGTTAGCCTGTGGCGCGGACGGACGGGCGGGCGGGCGGGCGGGCGGGCGGTGTACGGTCACGTGATTACCAAATTTTCTGGGATGGGTAGATTTACTTACCCATGGTGCTCCGCAGGCGGGCTTCGCCCGCCAAAGCTCCGCTATGAAGTTGTTGAAGAGTACAATTGGGTTCCGTAAGCGGCGATGAGGAACTACTTTACAAAACGACAAAGGACAATCAGAGCTACTTCACGATTTTAATAACTTCTAGATCTCTTGGTAATCGGTAATCCTCACTAATTAAACCTTATTCGTCTGCTTCTTGGTGAGACCATCAAGTTAAGCAAATCGCTGCTGAAAAAATAGCCTGCTGCTTCGCGGGTCTGCGCAATAGCAGTTACTTTTATGGGACATACAGTCTGTCGACCAAGCTCGTAAGCGACTTGAGCAG
Organism: Porites divaricata; assembly: GCA_038088405.1. Classification (NCBI taxonomy): domain Eukaryota; kingdom Metazoa; phylum Cnidaria; class Anthozoa; order Scleractinia; family Poritidae; genus Porites; species Porites divaricata. The sequence continues at coordinate 4,338,170 of JBBMOI010000019.1, read as the reverse complement.
GCTTGTGAAAGCCCAATTGAACAGTGAATTTACTAAGCTCAGTAGTGAAAGCTCTCGTAAGCGACCGCTACCAAAAGAAACCCTGACCGTAACCACTTTTCTGAATCACCGGCTGGTCTTTCCTTTGTCTTTAAGCTCTCGTAAGCGACTACTTAGATGAGAACTGAATAGAAGTATCATTGAACTGGTTGATAGAGTTTAGGGTAATACATAAGATAAGCGCTAATTGCTCCAGCGTCAACTTCGAATGTGATAAGTAAAAAAAAACAACAAACAATTAAGTCAAGACCTCATCAATTATTTTTCTTGCATCAACTAGCAACACTGAAAGAATTCTGTCATATCGTTATCTTCCTTGCATACATTTACAACAGAAATGAATATTCTAAGACTTGGCCACAATAATTGAATACGTGCGAGTGTATCGTGTATAAAAGTACTTTGCACGCCGTGTTCACGTGGTGAAAACACGTGTTAGAAACAAAGCGTTGTGGCGGCCTTGTGCTGCGATCTTTTAAAAGTATATGTCAACTCTGTGGACTGTCTGGATACGTAGATTTTGTTTTAATCACGAATGAAAATGTCTATGAACCGTAAGCAACGGGGACTAGCCTTTAGAGGAACGAATCCTCAAATTGCAGTCAGGCAAGTCATCTGTATGAGAGTTCTCGCGACTATCAAATGTAAGTACAATAGTGACTGATTTTTCCCTCTATCCTTGCTTTCCTTATAATCTAGTAAAGAAATGTTTAAACCGCTTCGCACTTTGGTAACGGAATTTAAATATATGCTCTTTCAAAGAGTAGTTGACGGAAATACTGTTGAGTCTTTGATATATAGCATCCAGTCTGTGTGTCACGCAGCCTGCAAGCAGTGCCTCATTCTGTATTCATGAGTGTAAAGGAGAAAAGGAGGCTCTGCCTTAATCGTGTCAAGCCTTTAAAGTTGCCGAAGGCCGAACTTCTGGACTAGTATAGTCTATTCAATCTTGCTGTCTATCGGCAAACTGGATTTCCGAGTGCGAACATGCAGATAAACCGATGGTCACAATAATTCCACTGTACCAGGCCCACGGCTATTAGGACTGGGTTCAAAACTGTATCCTAGCCATAACTAGGTGACCAGGAGCTGTAAAGAAAGAAATAGCACCCCCCCCCCCCCCCCCAAAAAAAAAAAAAAAAAAAAAAAAAAATGGTGCTATAAAATGTACCAGAACAATAAAATGTATTTCGAAAGGCTTCGGAAAGAAGCTAGGGTAATGTACGCTGTATTTAGAGGTGGCGCTCTGTAGCACCGAAGTAGGTAATTGTTAGGTTTGACTTGAAGAACTGTCCTCAGTGTTAAGAAAAGGCCGTTTCCGAGAAAGTCTTGTCGCAAGGGAATACATCAAAAAAGAAAAAATACGGAATTCTAAAAGTGTATTCTTAATCAAACGAGGAGTAGGCATCTGATCCAAGGAACACAGGAGCTATAGCAAATGTGCCGATCGTGTATCCAAATTGTCGAGAAGCTGACTCTGGGAATATACGACAAAGGAACAGTCAGACTTACATGATGCACTACGCTGGACAGCACTTAGAAAAATATTATGGTGTTCTTTGCAGTGAACTAATTGGTTGAATGCGTTCACTCATTTATTCGACTTTCCGTGCAACCGCATTAAAATAGAACCAGCAAAAATGATTTCTTAGAAATCCAAATATAGAATTTACCGAAAAAATAAGCGCACAAGGATCTTAAATTTCCTCGTGGAAGAAAACTTTTCATTTTAAATGTGCCGAATTTAAGATTAAACCTTAGTAACCTTTGCTAAAGTGAATCTTTCACAACGTTAATATCTGTTGAGCCGTGGCTTGTCTTTCAATAGTCATGATAGAAAACCCCGTTTGAACTTCCTTGTCCGTAGGTGGGTGATGTAATCGAAATTGTTGAAATATTTGCAATAGCGGACGGACGTAACTGCGGTTACTAAGCCGCTTAGTGAAAACAATAGTAAGTAGTATAACTATTGTTTTCTGGGAAATAGTAGTTATTACTCATCGAACTTCGCAAAATCCAAGAGTTTACTTGTGATAAAACAAACGCGATGAGCAATGTTATTATACGAATTACTAAGTGGTCAGCGGTTTTAGTAGGGAGGCGAGAAACACAACACGTGGAATGTTTTTGTTTCATTTTCCGAGAAAACTGGCTTTTAAATTTTCCTAGAAAATTTTATTTGTCTGGGCATATAGTGTAGACACAAGTTTTATCTCTCTATATGTCGATCTCTACGTTCGCATATACCCGGTAGAGAAAACTGCGGATTTGGTCGGTAAGTACAGTATGTAGCTGCATAGCAGTATGCTATAAGATTAATCAATAAACCTTTCCGCACGGCATATAAAATTTCCTTATGACTTTGTATTTTAGAAAATAATAGAAATTCATCTTGAAGTAGCTCAGAAAGTTATTCAATTTTTTTTTTTTTTTTTTCGATTCTTTCCCATGATGACAACTCGAAGATAAAATTCAGGTGCTAAATCAGTAGTGCAAGTATTTCATAGGCGGCTTGTTAAATCGATAAAGTTGTGCTGCCACCAAGAACTGCTTTTGACTCACAGTGGACAAGGAGTTTCTGGAGGTTTTGATAAAACTTCCCTGTTTACTCGTTTAGACTGATTTATCACTTCCATATCAATTCAATTACCTGACGCCGAAAGTAGATGAGAGTGCGATAAGTTCAATGCAACCAATAATTGTAGTCCGTCTCTGCCTCGTGTATAGCCCAAGTGATAGAAAAGAAAGATTTATTTTTCAGCATTTTTAGGCGGTATTTCCGGATCCATTGTGGTTAAAATATAAACTCTGACAATTCTACTATTACGCTATGTTTTAATTCCAGTGCTTAACTGTAGCTACATCAGAATAGTTAAGTCAGTCAGGCCGTCGCCATGACCTATGGCACCATGTTTAATGGATACGAAAGTTTTGTTCGAACTAGAAAAGACACAGTGTGAAAGAAATTAACACTCTCCAGGTATTCACGGTGTATTTTAATGTCTAGTTTTTGAAATTACAACGACCTAAGGCATTTTGAATGTAACTGAGAAGCACTTACAAAACCTGCCCTGACCTCAGTGTTACCAACTATATGTCAAATGGTCGCTTGAAACATTTGTCGCAATTCGAGCATTGAACTCGAAATATTTATCGAACTTCCCGAAATAGTTATTGTCAACTGAGAACAAAAAGATACAACAATTTGTTGACATAGTTGACATGATATTAAGATTGAATGTAGAGAAGTGAGTCTGGCAAGTGCCACTATTCGTGTTTTTGCCTTCTTAGTCACGCATCAAGCTTAATGGTATTAATAACTGCCTTGTTTTGGAAATGTACTTTAAACTTCCAAAATATAATTGCAATTACGTTTTTAATTTTCATAATTTGCTTTACAGGGGCCAGAGTGAAATGGATCCATTTCTTTCTTTTATGGCAGTGAGTACTTTCCTTTTCACCACCGTCCTAGCCTTCCTGCTTCTTCTTCTTCGCCTTTAGTATGCGACACCAGATTAAATTGGACTTGAGCCATAGATGGTTGGACAGCCAGTTCCTACCCACATTTCTTTGCTTGTCTGCCTACTTCAGTATTTTTCATTCCCTGTATTTTTTTGTTTTTACTGACATGATTTCCAATTTCTTTAAGTTAATTAAAACAATTTTTGAAAAAAATATATACATAAAACTTCATGGTGTTATCATTTTATCTTTCTTCAGAATCCAGTTTTTCATCGCTATTTTGCAAACGGAAACATAAAGTTTCAAATGCAGGATTTTTCTGGAGCAGTTGAAGATTTTACTCACGCATTACATGCAATGAGAGATACTTCGACTTTGAAAGTCAATGCACTAATAAGAAGGGCACATTGTTTCCTTTTTTTGGTGAGTTTCCAGCTTTGAACTCGTCCTTGCGGGTACAAAATGTTTGTATTGAATTGGCTTGGTTTATTTTATCGGAATTAATTTGTAGTTTACCATCAGTAAGAAAGCGCAGTTATTTGTTGAGCTTATATATAAATCCATTCCTAAGCCAAGACCATACTGGCTCTTAAAACTGAGATTTTGTACCAGCAATGACCAATAAAAATGTAGAAAGCTTAAAAGTTCATCTCTCATTTTTCAGGGCTGTTCAACGTGGTGATTGCTAAGTGTAAAACTTAACGTCAAATCAGTATAAATATATGTAAGTTTTTGTACCTATAAATTGCAGAAGGTGTAAAAACACATATTAGAGCCTGACGTGTTCAAAAGTATAGTTTGTATCTCAACTTCTGGTTGATAACCATGGCAATAATCTTGTTTTGACTATATAGGGTCGATTGGACAGTTCCTTACAGGACAGCACAGAAGGTGGGTGCCTCGACATGGGGGAAATTGCATTAGAATGAAAACTTTAAGGACATTAAAAGTTATCTGTTTAGCGCAAAGTCACGATTTATCTTTTTATATTTCATTGCAGCCTTAAATCTCAGCAAGGAGATAGAATTTCAGGATGGCATTTTCTGTTCTCTTATCCTCAAAATACGAGCTCTTGAGAAACTCGGGGATGTTCGAGGTGCTTTCCAAGTGGCCGTGTCGTTGAAGGCAATCAATTTTAAGGTAAATTTGCCAACCAAGGATCGCACATTTTGCTTCAAACAACAATTCTCAGTATATGTGCAATATTATTTTCAGAAAGTGAGAGCAGATGTTGCGAGGCTGAGAGATACGTTGGGACGTATTTTTGAAGAGGTTCGTTTTTACTTTTTTTCGCTTTAAATATTACAATAAAGGATTGATAGAATTTGGACTCAAAGTCAGTTTTCTGTAAGGAGACAACGAGCTTGACTTATTCAATCAGTCTCCCAGGCGAAAAGGATAGTCTTTACAGAAGTACGACTTCAACAACAAAGTCTAGTTACTACAAAGAAATGGCGAAGAATCCCAAAATAAACCTTTCGCCAAGTTTATTGTTGGTTTTCACATGACGTCACTAAAATTCAAACTAAAAAACTATCGATCCTATCGAGTTTTTACTTTCATGATTCATTAGTGCAGCTGAAAACTAATTTTCATACAAATTTACCCTTTCATCAGGGTTCTTGGTGTTGTGATAGAGTACGCTTAAATTTCTAAGCTTTTGCATGACGCGGCATTTACATGATGGCCAAGAGAGCTGTCATGTAGGTTAAAAGAATGACTTATTTCGGGAAATTTTGCTATCTAAACAGTTCATGTATTAGAAAAAGTGTTACTTTCATGTTTATGAGTTTCTCAAAGAATAAATTCATGCTTTTGTAGCAAAACTCGGTAACAGATCTTTTTGTTGGTTTCCGTCCGCCATTTGGAGCTCTTCCAGGTGAGCACCATGCAGCACAGCGTCTCCATACAAATCTCTATAAATTTGGGTAAAACATTTCTTCGGATATCTCGTATAAGAATCATTCCTCTGACCTGAATCTTGGCGAGGGTCTTTGTATATGTACGTCCTTTCATTTCCCAGATTCTATTGAACGGTTTTGATTTTTATTTTGATCCATTTTGAATGGCGTGACACTGAAAACCAGCAATTCTTTTAAAGTCGCATTTACTCGAACAAATTATTCTAAAAAGGCTTTTCCCTTTGTGCGCGAAAAATTGATAGTCATGCCATTTTTGTTTTTTTAGAACAAGAGCTGTGTTATTAATAAGTATTCTTGTTTTTTTTTTGTTCGGCAGGATAGAACTGGTATTGACGAATTCAGAGATAATCTTCTGTCCACTGGAATTGACCTTTTTACTAAGAAGCGTATCAAAGAAGCCGCTGAATACTTTATTGAGGTTGTACGGGTTGTTTGTAAATTGCAATTTGTCCCAGAGGCTTATATATACAAAGCCAAGTGCCACTTAGAACTGGTAAGTAATAGCAAGGAATTGTCGGCTCAATAACAATTTGAAAACCGGATAACAGTTTAGTTTTCGTGTAAAATACATCAACGCCATCAAACATGTTGCATTTGGGGTGTTGAGGTAACGTTGGCTCACCACATACGAGAACAAAAGGGATTGAAGTATTAGACGTGTGATGAAGAGCTAAAGGCCATACAAACCTGACACAACATTTTGACAATCCTACAAAATACTGCCGCCAGATGAACTTTTATTGAAAACGCGTATCCCGCTATGACTCCCCCACCACCACCACCCACCCTGGTCAATGTTGTTCAGTTGGAGGAAGGGCAAAATTTTTGTTATTGACAGATCTTGAAACTAGACATGGCTACGCCCATTTTTCTTAACATTTTTGTCCATGATTGTTGCTACACTGTGATAGCGAATTCATCCTCTTGGTAAAAGCAGCCAGGATTCATCACTTTTAACTTACATTACAATAGAGGTAGCTATAAATTTGAAAAAAACATTGACATATACGCCTGAGATTTTGGAGATCAAAAATTCCCTAATGCATTACCGGCTTTCAAGTTGTTGGGTAGCCTTTTCCAGGCGTTCAGACAGTAGGGCGCGGAAAAATGAATTACGAAAAAAAAAATTACAAAAAAATAAAAATGGAGAGGAGAATAGAAAAAGGGGAAGGTCCCTCGCTCGCTCTCGCATTCTCGTCTCCCCAACCCCTCTTCGTTTTCCCGGTGTACAATTTAACTCGCCCCCTACCATCTGACCGCTGCGCTGTATTATCTGGACGCCTCGAACAGGCTAGTTGTTCAGTATTAGCCTTCATGAGTTTTGTTAGCCTATGAAAACAGCCAATGTTTCGTGACGCCACCTCTGGTTTCCCCACGAAATGACGTTTGACAAACAAGCGCAGAAATTACATACTGATGAGGCGTCGCTACTCAGATCTGGGTAGTGCTTCTGATTGGTTTAAGCAAATTTCCCGCGCGGCATGACCAGTCAGGAGCACCACCCAGATCTGGGTAGTCACGCGTCGTCAGTACGGAATTTCTGCGCTCGTTTCTCCCAAGCGGGGAAACCAGTGGTGGCGTTGCGAAATGTAGGCATGGTTTCTCAGGCTAGAGTTAATTGTATCGCTACCTCTTGAATCACTTTTGAGTAACTGATGTTCCTTCAGGGCGAGTACCAAGAATCCAAGGATTGCTGTTTGGCTGGTAAGCAGGCTATCATATCTTATTGCGTTGAGTTTCTTAAAGGTCCTGCTAAATAAAGAATTGAAAATGGTTTCCTTGAAATTATTCTATTGAAATAAAAGACCCTTTAATTAAGTGACCAGCCTGCTTCAAAAGTTATTGACAACAAACTTGCAGCCACCATGCCTTTAAACAATCAGTGGTAGCACGAAATTTGCCGTCACGAAAAGAGAAACCTCCAGACGTCAATAACTATTTATAAGCTATCGAGTTAATTTCTGCCTGTTCACTTGTGTAAAGCCGTGCAAATAATTTTACCTACTCTCTCATTCCTCCTCACACTCTCCTCCTCGTTTTCGTCAGTTTTAAAAGAGGAACCCGCAAATGAGGAAAGCAATAGCATTCTTGAAAGAGTTACCTCCATCATCGATAAAGAGAATGACAACAAGAAGGCCCCGAAGAGGAAGTCTGCAAAAAAGGTTTACGTTGTCTCTTAAATGATAGTAAACTAACAACAAATGAACCAAAAAAAAAAAAAAAAAATATATATATATATATATATATATATATGTACAGCCGTTTTCAAAAACGTTTTCATATGGAGAGATATATAGATATATATATACTTTTGTTTTCTTGCGCGTGCGCACGTGTGCATTTTTCACTTGTCATTGTCCAACTTGTGAAAATACTCGGTTCAACGATAAATTTTTTTCTTCGTCGGGTTTTTTTGTTCCAATTTGAAAAGAACATGTCGTTTTGCGTTTTTTTTTAGAAAAATGCATGCGCCCTGCAATACAAATTTGCAACGACGAATTATATAGCCGATTTTGGGAATGAGAAAAACATCCCGCGAAGCAGCCGAGTTATATGGGGTCACCGAATGGTAGGCCAAATGCCATGGCATCTGTAGCAAGTGACGAAGCATTTTTATTGATGGAGTGTATTAAAAAATGCGCTGTCTAGGGGCGTGCTTTAAAGAAAAACTGTAAACTAACTTGAAAGCATTTGTGGCCGAGAGTTTATTCTGTCTTCAGTGAGACGTTGCCTCATACATGTCGTGATTTTATATGAAAAAAGGCGAGACATTTTAATATATATGACTAGCTCATCATGGTTATGATAAAGTCTGCTTCTATGAATGTCTTAGTCCGTTTTAACAACTGCTTTAATATTGTTGCTCCTTCCCACATATCCAATATGGACATCCACACTCACATCTTCCTTCTCAGAAAAAAAGAATCAACGGTTTCGAAAATACAATTTTTTTCATTTTATCTGCGTTGTTTTAAAAAGGAAAATCTTTGATGTTTTTCCCCCTATTCTGTAACGACAACAATTATATGACCTATAACTGACCGAATTCCGCATTCTTTAATTTTCAAGAGAACGCAAATCAAGGGAATTGCAGACAATATTCGTGCATTATTTTTTTATTGACAAATTGGAACAAAGAACCTGAAGAAAAGAAAATTTATCGTTGAACCGAATTTTTTCACAAGTTAGACAATAACAAGTGAAAAATGCCCACGGGCGCACGTGCAAGAAAACAAAAGTATCTATCTATCTATACATTGTATATCTCTCCATATGAAAACGTTTCTGAAAACGGGTGTATATATATATATTTAGAGAGGTTAATACAATTTTCTATAACAGTGGAACCTCTCTACAACGGACATCGTGGGGACATAACAAAGTGGTCGTTGTAGACAGGCTTAAAACAAGACTCAATATATCGATTTTTTGTCCCCCGGGACGAACCAAAGTGGCCGTTGTAGGAGGTGGCCGTTAGCGAAGGTTCGACTGTACAATATTTTCTTCAAGCTAATACATGAACCTTAACCTATTAATGCAACTCCGGCAGAGCTAGCATCTTTTGGTAAATAAGTGCCAATTTATATAAACGAATAAATAAATCACCGTCTTAGGAAAAAAACTGTCTCACAAGGGCCGGTTCAAACGTGGCATTTCACATGTGCCGAATGGAAATAACCGAGAGCAATTAAATTCGGTACTTATGAAATGCGACTTTTGAACCGGATCTGAGTCACCAAAACCAGACGTAATGACATTGACACTAACTCTATATTTTTGTTGTTTTTTATTGATTGACTGATGCAATATTTGATTGACAGTTTGTCTGATTGGCAGATGGTTAAATATGTAATCAGTATGTAGATCGAGATGAATGGTTTTTACAGTAACTCTTATCTTATTGTAACAGATTCATTGCCATTTCAGAAATCTAGCACCACAGTCCCTGTTCAACCCAGCATTGCTGAAAAGAAGCCGGTATGCGATTTCTCCTTCTTAAAATAATCACCGGGATTAAAAAATAAACCTCATAACTAAACATTGCTTTTGGTCCTTTTGCTTGAAAACTCTACTTGTAGTCCAGTCATTTTGTGGTTGGACTCGGAGCTTTCTCTTCGCCTATCATTTAGGATTAGACTATAGATAAATATGGAGCATGGGAACATTGCATAAATTCGAGAGAACCTCATTTATTATGGACATTTGTGGTCCCCTGGGACCTGGTCCGTGATTTCCTTTTCCCTCTATAGAGTGTTTTCACTCACGTGGCCAGCATGTATGCAAATTTATTAGAACAAAAGAAAGCGTTTGCATAAGAAAAGAGTTCAACTCCCACAGGATTGGTTTGGCACACCAACATGGCCGCCATTTCATTGTTTTGGGACACCAATATGGCCGCCGTGACGTCATGTGAAAACACTCTATAAAAATAATTGGCTAATATCCAGAGAACATGATGAGGTATTTTCACTCTATATTCCTAGGACGGCCGTGTTGTCCCAAGAGACTGAAAAAGCTTTGTTTTACATGTACCACCCTCGCAGTTAAAAATTTGGGAACGAGGCTAGAAAGGAAAACGAAGCTAGTTCAGTCTCTCGAGACAAAATGGCCGCCGTGTGACAAAGGCCCATAGCTGCTCCAGGATTTAGGCTACGGGTGTCACTAGTGGACACAAAAGTCTGTAAATTCAAAATGGGTCAAGTGAAAATAACGCGGCAATAACATTATTTTCTGACCGCCACCATGATGGGTCGCCATCTTGAATGGATGTCAAGGGTAAAACAAATCGCCTCAACTTTAAACTACCTAAAGACACTGAAACGATATAAACTGAGTAAGATGATCGTAAATAATTTACACGGTAATTTGACCTCTGGCTTTGTTAAATCTAAACATTTAAGGTGCTTAACTGGATTTTTTAGATAAGTTTTAACCTTTAACACGTCAGCATTAACAAAGATATTGGAAAAAAGCTACCACAGCTGTATTGAATAAAAACAGGAGCCATATTTGGGATAGGAGACTGCAACTGGATACCTTTTCTAGTAATGGGGTTGTTTCCATTGAAATGGCCAAATGTTAACTACCTTATTACGTGAAATTTTCGCGACATGTTATTTCGTGATTCTGATTTGCGTATATTTCGCAACACTTAAAATTTCGTGATTTTGCGATAATTTTATATTTTGAATCACTTTAAATTCGCGTTTTCTAGTACCACAATTTACATTTCATTGGCAATGTTATTTAACGTGTCTTTGAATTAAATTAAACGACTTTATCCGCAGTTCATACTTGGACGTGAATGTGAATTAATGTTCTTGAGTCAATTGACCACAGCATCCAGTTACACTGAGAATTCATCAGAAAAGTAAAAAAATGTGATTTGTAAACGTTTCAGTGGTAATAGCATGATTTGTAGTATATTTCAAAATTGTTTTACGAAATGTCAAGAGCCGTTAGGCGAGTGAAATTTGTGACAATTTTGAAATATCACGAGTGGTATTTATGCCAAATATCACGTACAAATATGCTATTAATTGATTAATATACTACTACCCGTAGAAGGTTTGTTAGTTTTGCTCTAATTCAATCAAATTGCAGAAATTTCTCATGTAGTAGTATAACTAGGACAAATTGTGTCATCTCCTGTGACACGCGCGCGCGGGCATTTTTTTAAACATACAAAATTACGTCAGAAATTACCTCCGAAGGAGATGAATAAATTCAATTCCTGTCATTATTCCCTCTAATCTCTTTCGCAGCCGATCAGGCTGGGGACGGGGAGTTGTGTGAATCCGGCTCCAGTGGCTGCGAAGAAGCCGGAGACTACATTCCTTTTGAGACAAGACCTTGGGGATAACCTCTTTAACAACAACTTTGAATATGAAGGATCACGTTTTTGACAATCCAGTTACAAAGAGATGTCGGAGATGTCGGAGATGTCGTGCGATGAATATCCCTTTGGACGAAAAAAACAAAAAAATTGCAGGGAAATAGAGGGCGGAAAGTTAACAACAAAAACAAAATATAATTTAGAGTAATTTTCCTGAAATATATCTTGGAGTACTTGTTAAATACAGCTTCACCAGCGTCTTCCGGCAAAACGTCAAGGGAAAATACACTAAATATAATTATAATTTTCCCGTTTAGCGTTATCCTTACTAGTGTGGCGCGGTGGTCTAGGAGCTGGCGTCCGTGCAGATGGTCCAGGTTCAACTCCAGGCTCTCCCCTTTGGCTTTTTGATATCTATTCTTCCTACTAGCAAGAAGAAGAAGAAAGAAAGAATTTGATTAGTCTACCTTCAGTTGCTTTTGTTATCATTGTTGTATGCAATTTGATCCACGCCTTTCAATTTTATGGTAGTTAAGAAACCGCTTGATAGATTTTGTTTAAAAATTGACAATCCAGAAATTAATCACTAGTTTATATTGCCTCCAAGTTTGAAGGACATTGAAAACAAGGAAGGCAGTGAAATTGGGCTTCCAATGTCATAAATTGTACCCCATGTTTTGTGTTAACAAGTCGGCGACCTCATTATTTACTAGCATTATTTTAGTTTTATATGTACGTGCATAATCTTAGCCCAAAATAATTTGCATTCAAAAGGGCCCTTATATGCTAAATCCACATGCGATGATGACCGTTCAATGGGACCCATTATTTAATGTTTTCTCAAGTAGATAACCCATTAAAGCATAAAAACGTTAAAGTAACTTTCATGTATTCTTTACGTTTATCATGTTAAGTGAATATATTACAAAAAATACCTTTGTTTAGCAGAAGCGTTAAATTAAGTAAGACGGCTACCTCGTTTCCATGCTGCATCGTAAACAAAGGTCTTGGAAGGTCTCTGATCCTCCCAATTATAATCCCGTTTTCAACCAACTTTCCCTGCTAGGACTTTTTAAGAATTCCGTGATAGTTTCCTGAGGCTAAAATAGTTGGAATATCTTCCGTTGAAATTCATGCTAGGTTAACTTACCCTTTTTCACAAAATCACTGAAACATTGAGGATATATTTAGGTCGTTTAAGTCCCGATAATTAACGGTCCCAATAAGCAACTTACAGCGGTTGATGTTTTCATTCTAGATCGAGGTTTCAATAGGAAATCCTTTCATGAAAGCATAAATGTAGAAATATTATGATCATCAGAATGAAATTTTCGACTTTTTCGTACAGGCAATGAATAAGAAGCAGAGAAAAAATGAAGAACTGCGGCGGAAAAAGGTTTAGTCATTAATTTTCACTGTAAAAGGTGGTGCATGTTTTGAGTTTTTTTTTTTATACATGTATACAAAATATCAGCTATTTCTGTTGTTTCTTTCAATTTTTTTATTTACCTACGTTTTAACAGTAATATATTGTTTTAAAATGAGACTCTCTAACTGGGCTAATTTTCTGAGAGGTGCTGAAAAAGAAAAAAAAAAAACATGTAAAAAGTTTAGAAGCCACAAAAAATTTTCTACACTGCAACCTAAATTAACACTATCTTAGAATTTTTTTAGGAAGTAACGTTAAAAAGACAATATTTTTTGACTTACTGAAATGCAGATGTAAAACTGTTAAACTGTTTCAGGAGATGGAACAAATCAGGTTGGAACTTGAGGAAAAACAAAATGCCAAAGAACGAGTAAAACAAGAAAGACAATTCCAAATCGAGGTAATAACATTATGTACATTATTACTCATTCAAAAATATTTCCCTGATTCTGATTGGCAAAAGCACACGCATAATTCACCATAACCAGCTTCTGATGACCAAATTTGGAAGAATTTTGCGTTTAATGAACTGATGACGTCAAAAGTGCAGCGTTCTTCCAGGTTAATGCATCGTTCATCGAGAAGACCTGGGGACGAGGTTGAGTTGTTTTGGATCTTTACCAAAAAACAAAAATCAGCTTTTACATTCTAGTTTTAAAGACGTCTCACGGACTGGTGTCACAATTTAAAGTTTGTCATTTTTAATCAGCACTTTTTTTGATGACTCGTAATCCCACCCCTCTTTCATTTAATGTCTTAATGAGTGTATAAAAAATTACTTGATACGTGAATTTTAGGTTCTCTTGCTAATCGTTAGCAAATGATTTGGTCGGTTTTTCGCATGGAAAAGGTTACCAAGTGAACATAACTTGTGAAAGACTGCCTTTCGCAATGGCAATGTTGGCAAGATCCTCGACTCGGTCATTTCAGTCACCATAATCGAAGGCACTTATTAGACAATTTTCTTCATTTTTAAAGTCACCCATGATGATGTTAAAGTAGGCTTTGTTGCTTTGCATGGCTGTATAGAGGTCGTCATAGAATTTGCCCAGTTCTTCTTTACTAGAGAAAAGGTGTGGAAGCGTAGACCTGGATGAGCTTGTATCGACACGAGGCGAGACGGTCAGAGGTGGTCGGAATTCAACGTTACCGCAAGCTTCTTGTGAATCAAAGAGCCTACACCTCCCCATTTCTTGCCTCATTAAAGTAATTATGCGTTTGCTCGGAAGCAATCACATTATTGTTTTAAGGGGGTGTAGTTCAACAACGAGTCCGGCAAGATTCAGTTATTTTTAGTCGAGCTGGCTTAAGCAGAGCGAGACTCTAAAAATGCAGGCGTTTCTTTTTTGTGTGTGCGTGTGGGCACAATAGAAGGCCATGCTCCCAGGCGTTCCTAGCGGAGACCGTGGAAACTGGGAATAAGAGTCGTGACAACTTTCATTGTATGAAAATAAGTGTCCGTGAGGAGCATGCAGTTTATTTCCAGCGATGACTGAAATGAAACACTAAGTGGATCACGTTTTCCCTGTTTGACTGAATGATGTAATTTTCCCCGAATCGAAGCCCTTGATTTTTTGTGTAATTATGCTTGTGTATTAAAAGTAAATACTCTGAAGAATATTCGACGGTCGATAAAGTAGGATAAGAAAATATTTTAACGGGAAATCCTGTTTTGTGGTGTATTTGTTGTATTTATTTAATTGATCGATTTTCACAGTTGATAAGATGTTAAGTCGGGTTGTACTTTAAAAATACTTGAGATATCAATGATTTAGCCCTTAAATACTACTAGAAGCAACTTCAACTACCCGTCTGACGTTACGTATGTGTCACCGATGTGTTTATAAGGGTAGCTTTGTCCTTGACAATCACGCACTCTACTTGCAGCACTTTATGTCCACAGAATAGAAATCCCATGAGCTTTCCCGGAACGGGTCGGTCTTCGAATTCTATCGCTTGAAAGCGTTGGTTACTTTGGAAGAAGTTATTACTTCGGTGGTCAAAAAAACGAACAATAATCGTAATGAGCAAAACTTCGATGGTGATCAAGAGGTTGACTGGTCGGGTGTTGTAAATTTTTATCACAGGTACCCCAAGCGCACGAGTAAGAATCGTTGTTGCGTAACAGAAATATTACAAGGGTTTGTACTGCCAGTATGAGAATTAAAGCGGTCGTTATTATAGTACATACGTAATAGAAATACATCAGAATGTTTTGCCTTGTCTCCTTGTCTAAATTTATGATGTTTTCTTAGCATATTTGCTCGGTTCAGGGCAATTCCAGTGGGTTTTAGTTCTGCCCGTTCTTCGCTATAAATTATATATAGTTTCGTTTATTTATCAATTTAGAAACAAATCTTCGAATACGATGTAAAAGTAAATATCCCGAAGAATACTCGACCTTCGATAAAGTGCGAATTGAAAAACCTTTAGCGACGAAATCCTGTTTCGTACAGAATTAATCACCTCCTACACCGCGAGCAGTCTGTTTTTTTCTTTTGCAGTTGAGTCACAGTAGATCGAGTGCATAATTTTACTTTTCCGCTCGCCGTGCGTGGCTCAGAGGAAAGAAGGACGATCGCTCTGGGTCTTATCACATTTT
Source organism: Porites divaricata (assembly GCA_038088405.1). Lineage (NCBI taxonomy): Eukaryota > Metazoa > Cnidaria > Anthozoa > Scleractinia > Poritidae > Porites > Porites divaricata. Next base: position 4,322,880 of record JBBMOI010000019.1, on the reverse strand, counting down.
CATTTCTTATATTATCTCCAAGCAAGCGAGACTCAATGCTGCTAAGAGTGTTCTTTTTTATTTCAAAAACGACTCTTGACAAAGTTAAAATTAAAAAAAAGAGGTTTTTAATATAATAAAAGGGGACACTAAAGAAGCTTCCAACTTATTACCGATATTTTTTTATTATTATTATGTAATTTTCCAAGGTGCTTGTCCTGTCTTCACATACAATATATACATGAAAAAAAAAAAAAAAAAGAAAAAATCAAAAAGACTGTATAAAGATGAAACTACAGCCTTATGTTACATTTTTTACTCATTTATAGAATAGTGACACGATGGAACAAGTAAAGGATCTCCCAACTTATGACGTGAAAGCAGGTACATATACCCCAATTTTTTATGTTATGTTTGCTTTTTACCAAAGCCACTTAACCTTTAAATACTGGTTGTTCAAAGTTTGAGACAGAAGAATGTTGAAAAAAGAATGCAGTGTTATCTGTAAAATATAATTTATCCTTTATTTATTTTTACTTTATCATTGGGAAGGGAATTTCTAATCAATTCCCAATTTATAGAGATCGCTCTAATAGGCTTTTGTTGCGCAGTAAACTTTGAATTCTACTACGAATTCAATGCGTGGTATAAGGGCGAAGAATTACTTATGTAATTAAAAGGATAATCTGAAAAGGGATCTAAAAGACTGCTAAGAACTCGAAATGTACAACCGGGTCAGTGAAGTTAATGAATTAAAACGTTACATTAAATTACTGCTCAGGGTGAATATAACAATTCATTTGTTCATTTATCGATCATGGGAGGGAGGGCGCGTTTCCAAGGAAATGGTTGGTTAAGTCTTCGTGCCAGTATGACGTCATGTCTTGCTTCAGACTTTCAAAAGAGCGCCTAACGTTGTAAACAAAAGGGATTGCTAAAAATGTAGTATTTTTAGAGAATATTCTGATCGGGTTGGGTACATTTGTGTGAGTAATGAATTTTTGATTGTTATGAACACTTAGTTCGTAGGGCCTTTGAAAAGTGATATTAGAGCTGTCATGTTGCTTCAAAAGTGACATATTTTAAGGGCTTTTGCTATCTGAACAGTCATTGGATTAGAAAAAGTAATAATTTAATCATTATGATATGCTCGAGAGATGATTTCACGTTTTCGTAGCAAAACTCAGTAATAGATGTTTCTGGCATGTTAGTGAAAAACATCGGGGTGGCAACATGCAACGAACTGGTTTTCGACTAACTGTACGAACCAAATGAATAATTTTCTACCATGAAAGTTTTCTGCTTATTGTTATTAATACTAAGTACATGTGGTCTATAATTTTTTTTATCAAATATTACAGTCAAGCTTTAATGTTTACTCAACTTTTGATATTTTAAAGCTTTGGATGCCTCAGGCTCGGGACGAAAACCTTCCGATAAGCAGACAACAACGAATAAAGGTATTTGTGTTTTACCTTCTCTCTCTCGGTTTTCTAGACTTGATTACTGACTCAATAGAATGACCAGCGATCCGTTTTCTGTCTCTTTATTTTTCGAGAATTACATACTAGAGTATGTTCCCTCGCGCACTGAAAAACATTTCTGCGAAGCACTTTGTTCTAGCTGTCTACTAATTAGACTGTTGGAATCTCCTGCAAATAAAATGAATCTGTTTTCTTCATTATTTTCTCTGTGGATCTTTGCTTATAGAAAATATTTATCTCGATGATTATCCAATCTGGTGGTGGGGGGGGGGGGGGGGGGGGGAGGCGCAGGGGAAGGAAAGTGATATGTATCCCATACACGAGCTAGGGAATAGAGCTATAAAACTGTGAATGGTTTGAGCCCAGGAGTCATTTCAAAAGTAGGTTGAGTTTGATCTTCCGGGTGAACGTAGTCCTGAATAGGACTGTTGTTTGTTGACAGTGACTGACGTTTCGACAACCTGTGCGGTAGTCATTTTCAGAGTCAAAGTGAGTTGTATCACGTCAGTTGATGGTATTATACTCTGGTTATTGATCTGATTGGTCAATTACGTCGCGATGTTATTGGTCGTCTGTCAGTTAAGCCGTGATGTTTTTGGCTATGAAGACTCGTAGTCAGTAATTGGTGCTTTTCGATCCGTCTATTGTCACAGTTAAACAGTCGTCTATTGTTAGTCAAATTGTCAGTTCCCCAGTCGTTCTCTCGTAGTTATTTTCGCTTGATCTCGTCTATAAGTCGTTTGTAAGGCGCTCGTAACTGTTGGCTTCGATTCATGACATTGTTCTAAGTTAGTAAACCAGCTTTCTAAAGTAAGACGTTGATAGTAGTCTGTAGAATACGTTATACATGTCGCAGAGTTCCAGTCAATTTGATCTTTCGTCTGTAAATAGTGCTCAGCAATGTGAAACTATCGCACGTATATTACAACCTCACAATATACGTGTTGCACACAAACCGATAACCACTTTAAGACGATTGCTTACTAATGCCAAGGACAAAGACGATCCGGAGGACAAACAGGGAGCAGTATACAAGATCAAATGCTGCCACTGCCAGGCTTCTTACATTGGTGAAACCGGCAGAAACCTTAGCACGCGACTGACCGAACACAAACGAGCGACGAGGAATGGTGACATCAACAATCCATTGATGACTACCGTACAGGTTGTCGAAACGTCAGTCACTGTCATGGTCAACAACAACAGTCCTATTCAGGACTACGTTCACCAGACGATCAAACTCAACCTACTTTTGGATAGAGCTATGTTATCCAATAATTGGGTATAACAGTACAATATATTTTTCACTGTCATTCATTCAAAATATTTTGCCATTCCTGATCGGCTTTAGTCCCTTCACTAATCTCTCATAACCAGCGCTGGTAACGACCCAAATTTGGGAGATTCGAGCGATGTACCATCAATTCGACGGTATATTGCCCTGATATGAAATCGCAACTTCGTTTTCAGGCAGCGGTGCAGCAGCCTTGCTGTTTTGGCAAGTGTGAGCGAGACAAAGTCACGGCTATCCGAAGACGAAATAGCCAAATAGCTGACTCAAACTGAAAGGAAAATAAAAACAAAAACAAAACCAACGAAACGCAAACAATGTCGCTCTATGGTTGTCATTTACGTTCAGTAAGGAGTATCTGCAAGGAAAAAACAAAACATCTGTTCATATTATGAAACTGTGCTGAGAAACAGCTAGGCAAATGTTCTGAAGAACGTTTAAGACAAAAGTTGTTTAATCGTTAGAAATATGTTGAATGAATAACAATAAATAATACTGAAACATTTATTTAATTTGGCTTTCGTGTACAACTATTTTCAGCCTTTGGTGGTGCAAGACCTAAGCAAGGAATGACGAACAACAAAGCAAAGACAATAAAAGACCAACAAGACAGGAAAAAACGTAAGATAAAAATGGATTAGAATGTTTGCAACCAAAAATAATCTTAAGGATACTCAAGGGAGCAATTTGAGGTTGAGGATAACAACTGGTAAGTCTGAAAAGTGGAAAGGACACCTTGTGAAAAGGAAGATACCGTTTTGTAACCTAATAATCGCGTGATTTTGAAATTTATGTTGCCTACATGGTCAGCTAATTTCAGTATCCAGAGCCTTGCAATGCATCCTACTGTGCGTTGACAACAAAAATTAAAAAATAATAATAATAATTTAGCCAATCAGAGACCTCGTATTTGTATGATGCAAACTAGACCGTCCACAGTCCCTTTTTTTCATACAGATGGTCAGGTTCGAGAGCTTACCGGTACGGGCAGCCTCTAGGTTTCACAAGCAAGTAGAATTGACACTCGCCCAAGATGCTCGTAACGGAAAGTCTTCGATCTCGACGATCTTGAAAAAAGGGCTGAACAATCTAGATGGAGACACCCCTTTCTCTTCAAAAATACATAATAGAAAGTTGTTGCGAAAAAAGAAAAATATTCTCATTTCTTAGATATTGATTTTGTTATAAAACTTAATGCTAAAAGGTCACGACGTTTCGACCTCTCCGAGGCCATTTTCAAGTGCGAGTAAAATATGAAATTAGCATAAATATATTAAAATGGTAAAAACAGGAAAAAATTCGATAAAATATGTAAATATGTAAAAATAAGTAACAAAATATTCTACGGAAACAATTAAAAACATCATGTTTTTCTTTAAACTTCGTTTTTGTACAGATAATTAAAGATGTACCCTATTAATACAGGGTTTTCCTTCGACTTTCTATATAAACTGGCATGAAGTAAAGACGTACTATACACACACAAAAAACGTTATTATTATTATTATTATCATTATTATTACATGTATTATTACTCTTATCATTATTCAGAACGCAAGGACGCCATCCATATGAAAAGCTCTAACACGACAAGCAAGAAGGAATCAGACACATTATTCATGAATATGGACAAGTCGACCTGTTCTTCTACTCCATGTTATGGCGAAGGCCCGTCCGCTTGGGATAGGTCTAAGCATTTAAATGATAGAAATGTATGTTTTCTCGAAGATCATGCAGCATTAAAATCCTTCCAGGATTATACTGAGGTTGCCTCAACCAATGGGGAAGTCGATGATGTGAATAAGGCTGTATCTGAGTGGAAGACTCTAGAGAATATTTCTTTGCCTCAGACTCATAAAACTTTGGACTTAACAGGTTCAACCAAAGGCTACGATCGATCTAAATCAACACAACAGACCTACCCAGCTAACGTAAAATCCAAATTTCCTGTTCAAATATGCAAGCAGTATGCAAGTGGGATGGAGTGCAAAGAAAGTGGTAAATTTGTACATGGCCATGAGGAATTGAAGCTGACAATGGAACGGGGAAGAGGTAGGCAATATTGGACCGAAATGCAAACTATCCTCAGACACATAACACTTCTTATTATATGGCAAAGCCAGTCTTAGGCAAATCTGTGCGCTCTGATTGAATCTTTCTCGGTCGGGATTTTGCAGTGCGGTCGAGGCCATGTATTTCTGTTTTGGAGCAAGGCCTGCAAATTCAAAATTGATAAAAATTTGCAACCAAAACAGCGAATTCAAGAATCATTCTTCACAGCGAAACTACCAGAACAAGCTAAAAAGAAGGAAATTTTACCGACATTTCAAAGATGCATGGAAGTAGAAGACGAACATTCTCAGAGCTATAACCCCGGACGAAACCTGTTGAGAAAAATCCCGAAAATGCCTATTTTTTCCTGTCATCCTGGTAAAAACTGAAACCTCCGCCAAATGAATGCCCAATTTTCCCCCTCCCCTTGTCCAAAGTTGTTTAGGATAGCATGGCAATTATACACGTTGGTTTTTAGGCCAAGACAACTTCGAATAGGGGGTGGGGAGGGGGCCTACGTTTTCTGTTTAGAGGAGACGAGAGTAGGGCCCAAAAGTTAAAAAATAGATGGAATTGTCTCAACAGTGTTGTCCGGGGTTGTAGTTTTATTATCCTGAAGATCTGGAAACTTTTGATACAGAAACTGAAACAGGTATCACAGAAAGCCAGGAGGCCATAGACGATTTTATCAACCAACAGAAAAGTGCAAACACAAACAAGAAGACGGCTACTGATATGAACACTCTTCTCCGCTACATGGAAGCTAATTGTACGAAAAATGAGAAAATTGAAAGCTTACCTGCGTCCTACGAGCTTGACCACCTATTCTCGAATGAATGATTTTCCAGTAATGGAACCCTTAGTTACGCGTACAGGATATGGGATCGCCAGGGGGCAAACATTGCAAGTCGCTACAAAGAAATGTAAGGAGTGGAGTTGTTTCTCCGTTTAAGTAGTGTCTTTGCAGACATAGAATGCGACATTTTGCAGTGATTTTATGAGAAGTGGAGGTGAATAATATTGGTGCGTTGAAATTGTAAGTTTTTGTGGGATCAGTGCGGTGAATTCTATCGATAAACACTCCTTCTTGCGAAGGTCGACTGTGAAGATTACTGAATGCGAATGGTCTCGAAATATATAGTACTAAATAACTTGGTATAAGTGAGCGGGGAATGACTCACTTAAGTCTTTCCAGTTGTAGCTACATGTGCTGATATTTACAACGAGTGTAACTACGCTGGGCTCGGCGGCGATCACAATGTTGTGCCGGTTTGTGACAACGATGGAAGGTATGTATTGATGTGTAATTTTAAAAACAAAAACATCTTCCCCACGTTGGTATATTGATTTCCTCTCGCCAAAAATACACAAGCAAAATGTTTTTTCATCATCCAGAGTACCAATAAGTTCTAATGCCTTTTCCAATCACTTTGTGGGAGGATATAGAATCTCTGAATGTCGCATATCAACTTGGTATTTATCACTCACTGCCTTTGTATGGGAGATCTTACTCGTTTTGTGGGACTCTTTCGAAAGATTTCCACCTCATCTACTCATGCATGGAATGAATGGAATATTTCGTAGATGTTACTTGGTTTATACCGAATTAAAGGAGGATTTTTCATTTTTACGGCCACGTACATCAGGGGCACCCAACGAGAATATAGTTCAAAACCACTTAAACATAGCATTGTTAAACGTATTTTAGTATTTAAACGGTAGATATAGGCATATTTTTATCCCCTAAAAATTTTTCATCTGTTCGGATTTCCTAGCTGAAAGTCTACTGATCCGAAAATTATAGGGATCAAAACTTACCTTTTCGAAAATCCCAGCCAGAGAAAAGGCTTTCGAAAATTCTAGGTGACCTTTCTAGGGCAAAAATCCGTTAAAAATAGGCAATTATACCGTTTCTTAGATGTTCGAAAATCCTAGGAGAGGTAGGCAAGCAAGAAATTTCACAACAACTGTTCCGAAAATTCTAGATCTCAAATCGTCTTCCGAACAGATATTGTTCCGAAAATTGTCGTTGGGTGCCCCTGGTACATACCTTCGATTGATTTCTTGTTTTGACACAACCCGAACGGCGCTGATTGCAGCCGAGCGTAGTTACACTCGTTGGAGACATTACCACACGTAATTAAAACTGAAAAGCTTAAATGAGCTAATCCCCCTACCTTGATACCTAAATATGCACTATATATTTCGAGACCTTTTAATTTCTTCCTGTATAGATCACTGTGTAAATTCCGTAAAAATAAATCCACTGATAAATTTCACACTCAACCTCACGCAAGGAGTGTTTATCGGTAGAATTTATCGCATTAATCACCCAAAAACTTGAAATTTCAACACACCAACATTAGTCACCTCCGCTTCTTACAAAATCACGACAGAGATGCGTTATTGTACGTCCAAAGACACTGCTTTTGACGGAGAAACTAGATTACGCCATACATTTCTTTGTAGCGACTCGCAATGTTTGCCCCCTGTCGATCCCAGAATCCTGTGCGCATAACATGGGTGTCCGATTAGTGGAAAATCATTCATTATTTTTTGAACGCAAGCAGGAAAAACGGAGAAGGATACGAGCCAGCAACAGTTTTCAGTTTTCAGCACAGTATACAGCGATAATTTTAATTATCGCTCACTTAAAAGTGAGAAGAAATATCCATTTAACATACTCAAAGACAATGGGTTCAAAAAATCCAGAAAAATTCATTGCAGCGATGCGAAAGTCACTTGTGTTCACGAGCACGGCGAGGAAACAAACCGCAAGCTGCTCAGGCCATCGACGAAGACGAAGAGGATGCCCTTTTTGAAGCAGGAGAAGTTGGCGACTCCAATCCAGTTGCGCTTCAAAGATTTCCCGTACTAAACCAAACACTATTTTAAACATATTTTTGATATATTTTAAAAACCGTTTTAATTGTATTTGAGAACTTCATTTAAAACAGGTACCAAATTCTATTTTTTATGGTGTTTTAACCTGCTTTGAATGGTGTTTTAACCTGTTTTGAATGGTGTTTTAACCTGCTTTTAATGGTGTTTTAACCTGCTTTGAATGGTGTTTCAACCTGCTTTGAATGGTGTTTTAACCTGTTTCGAATGGTTGTTACGAAATATTGTATTGCGTGACTAGCGTGACTTTCTAGAAGCTTCGCGGGAGTTCATAGTTTGTTTATTTTAGGATCTTGTGTAAGCATTCCTAAAGCGGTATATTTTGTAATCTTTCTATAATTAGACTATTTAGAAAGATTTAGAATATTATTGTAAAAGTACATAAGTAGGCGAGTTCGAGCGGAGTTTTGACTAGTTTTCACCAGCGAAGAAAGTTTGATGATCAGTCGTGTTTAGTCAAGTTGGCGGAGGCCTTGTAAGTTTAACGAGTTACGTGCTGTTGTGGAGTTTTACTTCGTGGAAACTACGTTCATTTTTGGAATAAATCTTCTTGTTGCTGTTCCGACAACCCTGCGTTCAGTTTAGTTTGCAAGCTACCCGTCCTCTAAAAGATTACCCGCGTAACAATGGTGTTTTAACCTGCCTTTAAATGTTGTCTAACCCTGTTTTTAGTGGTGTTTTAGCCTGTTTTTAATTGTGTTATAACCTGTTTTTAATGGTGTTTTAACCTGCTTTTAATGGTGTTAAAACATACTTTTAATGGTGTTGTATCCTGTTCAATGGTAGTTTAAATATGATTAAAAAATAAAATAAAAATTTAAGCATTTTCTTTGTAACAAAAGTGAAAACTTTAAAATAAAAGCAAGTTTTAAAAAACACCATTAAAAGCCAGCTGAAAAACCCTTTATAAATGTAATCACTTTTATATATATCTGGAGATATATATAACTTAGGTTTGAAAACAGGTTTTCATTTAAATACCTTTTAAATTAGGATTATTTGTGAAAATACTGTAAAAGCAGCCAGTTTTAATCCTGTTTGAAAACATTTCAAGGTGCTCGTCATTTCAAATCACAATTTAAATTGAACTGCCTCTTAAACCTTCTTCAAACATGTTTTAACTATGCTACTTATGAGCTGTTTAAGGTCGTAGACGGGGAAGTATATTCAAAATAGTCTCTAAACATCCTAATTAAAACCTGTTTTTGAATTTTCCTTGTAAAAACTACTTTTTAAATCTTTGAATCTAGGTTCTTGTTTCCAAAATGCAGTTTAAATACGGTATTTGAAAAAATTTTAGCAACCCGCCAGTATCCTCTTTCTGAATATACAGTTTAAATACTGCATTTAAAATGTACTTTTGATAGCAAATATGTTTCAAATACATGGAAAACCTGGCAAAATTTTATAAATAATATTCAAATAGATGCCAAATAGTTTCAAATACAATTCCAGCCTCTAACGGTATTTTGGTTTTAGTCGTTAAATACAATAAAAACACCTGAAATTGTGGTCAAAATAGTTTTTAAATAGCTTTAAACTACTTCACAGACAGTTTTCAAATACAGTTGATTTGGTGCGGGTTTTGTAGTGGTTTTTATCCGTAAACTTCGATTTCCGAGCAAGAGACGATATCAGTCAAGTGATCCGTCACTGTCTTCCACCGCTCTAGTTTTTACAGGTGCAAACAAAGGATCCAGCAGTGGGTGCACATAATTTCCAAATATTTCATGGTAATGTTAAAATTGTCCAGAATGAAAGGAAGCGTCGAATTGTTATCTAGAGCGATGAGGACGATTCACTTTGAGTGGCTATTTTTTGTCAACTTTGTCCAGTTCTGAATTTTCACAGCTTCAAACTTTCACTTGACACTAACTTGATTCATATTTTGTCAAGCTTTGCAATCAAGAAAATATTGTTTGATCAACAAAAAAACCCTTTCTCGAATTTTAGAATCAACAATTACTTCTGTCAAATTCCGTCACAAACGATTTCACATTCAATAAATTGTTTTTGAACTCGTGGTAGCTTGCTTTTGTATGAGGTTGTTCGCGTCATCAAGAATACGTCACTGCGGAACCCCTTTAAGTGCACGCCACCGGAAGTGCATTTTATCATCAGAAACCGCTTTACAAAATATGGTCGTATTGACTAATTAAAGAAAAAAAACAATTACAGTTAGACAAATTGAAAGAGACATCTATAGATAAAATATCTTTTAAAACGTTCTGTTTTGACTGTAGGTGAAATGAAATTATGCCCTCGATCTCGCAAAGATCTCTGTCTTATAGAGGGCAACAGCTCGAAAAGGGTATGCGAGGGTTATCTGTAATAATAATCCATAACTTGTAGTCCCGATTTCCAATAACCTCAGTCATTTCATGTAATTATTTTGTATTACCAAACTTAAAGGCAGGTTTAAAAAAATTGTCAATACGATCAAGATACTTCCCTTGAAAGGAAGCACCCCTGGCCAATGTTTCGCCCATGTACATGCAGATTTTTTTTCTGTTAGTGTAAAGGATATGCAATGATATGGGTGTTACTTACACATGCACCACGTATGTCACTTACTCTTAAGTAGAACAAGTCCCTCTGTATTTTTTTAGCTATTGAGAACACCAGATTTCCTCAGCACGGAGGTTTTGACAGGCATCGTAAGCCACAGCAACGCATTCTGGGATCGCCGACAATCAAATACTTAAGGAAAAGAGAGTCCAGACCTCCACCAGCATACGTTCTTCCTGAGAACTTCCAATTGTGCAAATGGTAAATACATGTTAAACTTGCGTTTAATTTAGAGTGTGTTTCAGATTTTTTATTGAAAAAGATAAGCGCCCTATAAATATTGTTATAATTACAATCAAGTATCATAATTATTATCATTAAATTTAGTTGCTGTTCAAACTTTCACGAGTCTGCAGCGACTGTGCCACAAACCTGCAATCCCCGACTTGACTTTGTGCATCTAAAGACGATGTTATTTAGAGAAAAAGGGATATCTCTTCCTCAACGACTGAAGTTTACGATATCTTTGTGGATCCTTACAACGCGGTAGGCCCAGATAAGGTTCCGGCCAAGTCACTAACAGTTTAATTACGCGCCGATATTAACCTCTCCTTGTAAGCTTTCTTTAATAAATGCCCGCTTTTGAAAAAGATGTTATTATCAAAACCAAAAAAACCTGAAATTGAGCTACTAACACTATCATGTTATTGGCGCGAATTTGGAGATCGGATTTTCGTCCTCAAATGCTTAGTTAGTCCGGCGCCGGATCCTTTTATATTAGAAGTCACTCCCAAAAGATCAGACACAGGCTGCACTGTATGTTTTATTATTATTATTATTATTATTATTATTGTTATTATTATTATTATTCTCATCATCATCAGGTGGAAGAAAAGTCTTTTATGCAGAACGGGGGAACTGTGTACGTTTGCTCACGGCGAGGAAGAATTGAAATCATGGAAAGCTTTGTGCGCAAACAAACAACAGGCATCAAGGTATAGAAGCCTGGAGGATTTGCCATTCCAATCTGCTCACCTTGCCTGCAACAATGTACGTGTTCTAATAAGCTTATTCTACCGCAGTCTATTTTTCTTTGCAAGACGGCTCGAAATCGCAGACATTTTAGCAGCGCGACACGTTCTGCGTTCATGTTAGAACCAAAGATAGATCCTGCAGCTAGACGTGTTCAGGAAAGTGACGGGAGTTTCTACCACGTTTGTGGGAACCCTTCTCGAAGGCTGCCTTATTGATTTCTAAAAATGACCAGACTAGAAACCAGATGAGAAGCCTCAACATCTTTGTGACAGATAAATTACATGAACACCGTGTTATATTTTGTTGTTTTTCTTGGTTCAATAGGTGGTCTACAGTCTCCCTGGCGTCGAAGTCACAAGTGATAAACCTTCTACGGTAAAAATCTGCCATCGCGGTGACGAAAGAAGCCACGTCTATGATTGGGTCTTCAACGTCACATTTGAGGTAAGTAGAAGCAAATATAATCAAGCGAACGGGGAGCTCAATAATAAATGTTGCTTTTCAAGAATTAGTGAAAGCAATAAACCAATAAAGGGCAGCTACTTCACTCAAAGGTGCCTTACAGAAGGGTCCCCCAATAAATTACAAACATTGAAACTAGTATAATGATAGCTAGTATTTAACAACATCGGTGGACAACGCGCATTTTTTCGCTCGTTTTATTGCCTCTCGTAACTCTGAATAACCTTCAGCTGGTTACTGTTTCGGGACGGGAGTTAAAATGGTGGCTTCTTTGGCTATAGTTTCAGAAGACGAGATTTTATCGATATATGGAGCCCAAATGTAGCAAAAAATAGCAAGAAGGCGACGAAATTTGGCTTGGTAAAAAATTATTTTCTTCCTGGATTTGTAACAAAATTAAAACCATAGCAGTGCAAAGTCAATTAAATGTAAACAAAACGCTATTTATAAGCGAGTTATGTCTTTTAAAAACATTACCTTTTATTTTATTGCGCTAGATATGATGTCATCAAATTCAGCACACTCACGGTAAATAAGAAAATTTGCCGAAGACCATTTTTTGTTTTCTTAAAAGAGCCATACATACTTTATCCTTAATTATAATGTTGGTTTTACATCATGCTGGTCTTTATCAAAAACATGAAAGTGGCCCGATGTCCAGCACGTCTGCTTGCTTGCAATTTGTTTTTTAGGGCTTTTTTGGGCCTTAGCGGTCTATGCACAAGGGGTTAATCAAGGCCGTACGTGCTACCAAGCCTGCGAATACAGCCCCCGCCTCCCCCTTTGATCCCCCGCCTAGTGTGCTACCTCGTAGTGATTAACTTTCTAGTTAGGCCATCAAAGCTAATCGTTACTCCAATTTTCCCCAAATGATGTGTCTCAGCATAATTTTTCATATGTAGGAACGACATAATAAATCTAGACGCTAGCGGTAAGGGTGATTTAATATGCCTAAGGTGGTCCAATTTCTTATTTATTTCAATATCAGGAATTACCTTGCAAACAACCAGTGAGTAGTCGGCCTGTGTGTGTCCATTCCAGTCTCTTTTTTTTCACCTAACCACTTAGTTATGTATCTGAAAACCAAAAGTGAATCTGGTAACTTCCGAAGCCCGATGATCAAGCTAAAGTCGAAATATCCCCTTAGGCAAACAAGGAAAGGTTTATTTAGTAAATGTTATCTTCTTGCTGTTGTAGATAAGTGCGGTTGGCATTTTGAGGAAAATTGACCTCCTTCATCAGTATCACAATTGCTATAGGCTGACCAAAGTCAAAATTGTTTTAAACGACAAGGAGATCGTTTCGAAACCGACAGATCCATGGTCGTTTAGCCTTCCCAGCAGCTTGTTTGACGTGAAAGGAGGCAAAATGAGAGTGGACATTTCCGTTTCCTTTGAAACAGAAAAGTTTGACCAGACGTTTACCCAGTGCCTTCGATTTGATTTTGGCGGCAGGCATTGTTTACAAGGTTTGAACGTAGATATAGCTAGTAAGGAAGCCATAGACTCAGTGTGGACGGAGGAGCTGGTGAACGTTTTAGTGTCACCAGAAGATACCGCGTACAGTCTTGAGGATAAAAAGTTGCATGAAAGATACAGATTGCCTCCAAGGGTAGAGAATGTAGTTTCAGCCCAAGTGATGGAAATGAATCTAACCTCAGAGAACTACAAACAAGGAATGCACCAACTCTTATTTACTGAGGAACTTTTCATGAAAAAAGCGATTTCAAGGTAACTCAGATTTCACCTTTTTTTTCGGGCTTTTTGCTTTCACCACGCGACGTTTGTTCTTGACGCCTGTAGGCCTACTGGAAGACTGTGTTCAAGCGCCCTCTTTTGCAGAACGCTGAACGGTCGCAGAATGTCAAACGACACTGAAGTATGGTGATTAGGCTGATTAGGGTTAGGAAACTGAGGGAATCAACTTCCATTTGGGGTCATTTAACACACAGCCGGCGAAATGGACTATAACTTTCGAATTACGTTCAACTTGATAATATAATTACAGATCTTACTTAACACATTCTCAATTTCTTACTTACGTCTGATGCTTTCATTGCATCAAACAAATGGGAAACAATTAAGTTTTATTCTTGGTTCGCAACAAGGTGGCTGTTTTGGTTGACAAAAAGATGCAATATTTTTTTGCAGGATTTGCATGAGAAAAAAAGTGAAGTTCCCAGTGGAGGGAAACGCTTTATTTGTTCTTGTCATCCGAAAAGGCTGCCGTCGCGTCATTTAATAACCATGCATCATCATTCAATTAAAATCCAGGACCTCCTCTCCTTTAGACATTATTGAATTGAAGGGAATAACGATGCCAAAGCCATCACCTACTTTTGTACTTTTAACGAAGCGTTAGCCCTAGGGGGAGCGAAAATTAAAGTACTATCTTTGCTAACGGCCCCCTTGGGCGTGATTGAACACAACTCATTCATCACTGGAATAAGTAAGAATTGTAGCCGAGGGCTTTTTTTTCAGATGGCGTTTGTAACGTTATCCTAAAAATAATAGGATATACTCCGGGGCAAGCAATAGGCCATTTCCGAGTTCCCCCGGGCCTCTGTTTCAAAACGAGTGTAGGTGCTCACCCTTTGATATGGAAATCATTTTTCATTCTCATGCAAATAAAACTCATTTTCACAAGGAAGGTTGTGCACCTTGCCTCATTTTGAAAGTGAGGGTTTTTTGGAACTTGGAAGTGGCCTATTCCAAGGCAAGACTTGAATTTCTGATTATCGACCTGTGTTCGTTATATCAAGAGAGAAGATGCATATATGCATTACTGAAATTTGAATTTGTTGCCAGGCAATAATTTTAAAGGTTAACTGGTGATTCCAATAACTGGCATATCTTGATAATTCAGCTTGAATTACCGCTCGTTTAAGCACTTGTTAAGTTGGATGTTTGCAATCGAGGTTGAGTAGGGTTCATTTGGCTCAGAAGTACTGATGTTCCGCTGTTAAGCCTAGGCTTCCGTAATACGGTTTTAATGCAGTTCTTAACCTCAGCGGCGAAAAAAATCCGTTGCTTTAATGCCAAAATTCCCCGCTATATGCCAGGGATCGGGGGGTGGGGGAGGAGGTAGGGCTTTAATTGACTGATACATATGCATTGCTCATGTAACAGTTTACTTAATGCACAAGACTGAAAGATGATAATTCACGTTTTTTCCTCGAAGGTTTGCGGTTGGAAACTTTCCATTGTATGTTCAGAAAAGTTTTAAGCGAGAGTTCTATGGAATGGCTTTTGCTAGAAATGGAGAATTGTTTGGAGTTCTCAAATTTTCGGAAGCCCTTCCTTCAGATGATGCAGCTGGTAGAATCCTTGTTAGAAATGTACATACAGCTTGGCTTAGGTTATCTGGGACTTCTATGGAAAGCGTATATGAAGCATTCATTGAAGAGGTCACGAGCTGGCGCGTGGTGTTGAGACTGTCTAAGCAGATGTGCTCAGACCAGCAACTGACCGATCAAGGGAAATTTTTTGTTGACCTCCAGTTTCAACTTAATCGAAAGTTTCTTTGTGAGTGGCATTTTGCTATTGACCGTCTCGATGCCACCCATTTGAGCTTACTGTTTCCAGAACAAGGTGCATCAGAAGCCAACGAGGTATCGATTCGCGTTCTTTTGTGTAACTACGTTTACCTTAGTCTCTCGGGTCATTTTGTTTCACTTGTGCCATCCCGTATAATATCAATAATTTTCTTAGCGATTCCCACTATCGTTGTTAGGATCGATATTGTTAATTTCTATGTCTCTGCCTAACTCTCCATGCAATGAAGTTCAGTTAAGGTTTTCATATTTTAGCTTGAAAAGTATTCGCGGTAATCAAATGTAGGCGATATAAGTAGGCACAAAAAGAGGGGTGTCACAGTTGTCCTCATGAAACAGCACGAGGAATAGAAAATACTCAAAGTGTGGGAGTAAACGTATTATACGTACATTTATGTAAATATTAATAGTAGTGGTACCAGATACACAATGTCTATTATGCTTTGCCTCTTGCAGGTAACAGTTTCAAATTACCTGCCTTTGAATCGCGCTAATACTGCACAAGAAATGGTCATCAAACGCATGGTATGGCCTGATAAGAAAGGTACTCCTCTTTTGGTGTTTGGTCCTTTTGGCACTGGGAAAACGGTTACTTTACATCACGCAATCCGTCATCTGGTAGCAAGGAGAAACAAACGCATACTACTCTGTACGCACACGAATAGTGCGGCAGATTTGCACGTGAAATTGCTACATGATTACTTGACTGAAGAGAACGGCCTGAAAGCAGCAAGACCACTTAGGATTTATCAACAAGCGAGAAGGTATACAGCCGTATAACCCCCTTTGCTTTGAAAGCCACCCCGACTACAGATGCTAGAATTTATTGTTGAGGCGGAGACAGTGACAGGACCATCCTGGGATTGGAGGAAAGGCCCAAAAATACTGGAAGTATAATGCACAAAATCAACGGTTACCGCTAAGCCAAACCAATTTTAGTACCAGAAAAACAAAACAAGACAAAGAAAGAAACCCAAAAAGCGGATGCAATCGTCTGGGAAATTCTTCGCTATTACAGTTTGACCAAATCGAATAGTGAGACCAACAAAGCCAGCTTATTTATTTAACTTTTCCGGTCTTATAAACTGCTCGTCGTTCATGTTTTAGGTATTGCTGTAATGGAAACTTTATTTGTGTTTTTGTTTGTACAATTGTAAATCTCGCTACGTATAGGCAATTTACAAATGCTGCTTAAGATTGAATTATTAAAAAGAAAAAGAAAATAAAACAAATAAAAACAAACAAACAAACAACAAAAACAAAACAAAACAAAATCCAAAAACAAAAAAACAAAAATCAAAATTGCATTAAGTCTGGGCTATCCCAGTTCCTATTTCTACAACAAAAAACGTAATATGTTGCTCTAATGGCTATATTTATCACTTTCTTGATTATATAACGTTGCTACTTTTTGTCAATGCCAATGTCATTCATCATGTCTAAGAACGTGGAGCATTCACCGGAGAAAACGCCAAGGGAACTCATGGAGAGATTTACAAATCTCACACATCTGTAATTTCTACTCATTTCGTTGATCAAGTTCACATATTTTTCTTTCTTACGCACTGCATTGTTGTTAAGGTTGGACTCGAAACCAACTGTTAATTCTAGAACATATAGGCACTTGGACTGGATTAGGAAAAGAAGATCTCGACGATAATTTTCACCAGTTATTATTGAGGGATTCAGAAAACCATTAACATCTAAAAACCATTAATAATAATAATAATAATAATAATAATAATAATAAAACATTATTTGACAGAAATTTCTCGGGGAAAATAGAAGGATTGAAAGATAACTTCGTCTTATTATAATTATGATATCTCGTTTCAGATTGGAGGCCGATTCTGAAATTGCTAAGCGATATGCCTTGATCGTAAACAACGCCTACGCACTTCCTACAAAAAAGAACGTTATCGATCATAGTGTGGTGATTACAACTTTAGCCACCTCAAAACACCTTCTTAAGCTGCAGCTAAACAAGGGCTTTTTTACCCACATCCTCATAGACGAAGCTGCTCAAGCTTTGGAGCCCGAAGCATTAACACCATTGGCATTGGCAGGGCCCAAAACGCAGGTTGTTTTGACATGGGACCACATGCAGGTAAATGTGAGGCCCGTCTAAAGAAAGGTGGGCTGTGACTATTTTGTTACACAGAATAATGTAACTGTTATTTTTTTCCCTAAAGAATATGGACCAAACATAAAGCACTTATTCCGGAAATCGTGGTTTATGTAGGTCGAAGGTGTCTTAATCCGTCTCAAACTATACCCTATGAAACTAAAAGCTCTTTTATTCACCACTTAAAATATAACTGGTATCAAACCGACGTGTCAAGGGCGTCAAGGTCTAGGCCATGCAGTAATTTAGAGTAGTCATGCTGTACTTTTAGTATTGTGATATGCGTATAAATCTGAATATACAACTTTATTGTTTTTAGCTACTTGATTGCATAGTGACAGGATGGAGAGCTAAAAGATGATGAAACTGGATTTTTTGAAGTTTTTTGCTTAGTTAGGACATCACTATACCTGGGCATGACATCTGTTATTTGAATTTATTGAAAGAGTATGGATGAAATGCCAAGAAACTAGGAAAAAGAGAAAGCTAAATCAACAAACTAAAACCAGCGATGAGAAAATAAGTGAAATGTATTTGTTTATTTATTATTTTTTTTATTTATTATTTTGATTTTGTCATTTGAACTTGTGAATTTATATCATAATGTTTACTTTCCCATTCCTACTTCATTTATATGTATGCCGCCAAAACAGCCAAACGCACTCCATATCAATTTTTATCACATCCTGGATTAAAATTATTCCGCTGACATTTACTTTACAACGGTCCGTCACAGGTTCCAAAAGGCCGTGACACTTCTTATTGTGTTTTAGATCAGGCCAGAGGTCTACTCACATTTTGCACGTGACTGGGGCTTACAACGATCGCTTCCGGAGAGGCTTTTTGATTATTACCAAACGGAAACGGAAAAGAATTCCAATGTGATATTTCTGACAAAGAATTACCGTTGTCATCCAGACATCCTTAAATTTCCTTCAGACAACTTCTATGGGGGTGGGGGAGAACAAGGCAAAGGGCTTATTGCCTGTAGTACAGAACCAGCACATCCACGATTAGGGCCACTATTATTCTTTTCTGCCTGTGGAATGGAGGAAGCACGAGAGAATTCCTACATGAATGGAGTTGAAGCTGCTGAAGTTGTAAAGCGGGTCAAGCAGCTAACTGAAGATTGGCCTGAGGACTGGGGTAAAAGAGATCTTTCCAAGATTGGCGTCATAGCCGCCTACATGGCTCAGGTAAAGCTTAAAATACTGCACGTCGAGTATCGTTTTGGGTCCGCAGTAATTGGCTTTAACTGTTGCGGTGTCCCTGGCCAAATTATTTAAGTTATTATTAATGTGTTGTTACGTTCTTATTACTAGTATTTCTATATCTTCAGTTTTCTTGTATTCATCAGGGAAAAGGCAATAAAATAAAATTGAATAAATAAAATCATACCTAAATCTGATGTAGTTTGGAATTATTAGATACACGTTGTCATCATTATGTCACCAAGATAAATTTCGATTCTCGCTACTTCTGATATATTCTATGTTTATTTTTTGTTTACCTGACCTTTTTTATATAAGTGGTGCAGCGATGGGGAGGAACAAATGCAATAAAGTCTTAAAATCCTTACATTTTTATTGTTATTACGGTGAATTTCCAACCTTTAAGTAGTTCAGTGTTTTTGTAATATTTTGGGAGTCAAATATTAAGCGCGCAGTTAATGATGTTCAAGTGGTCAACGGTCAGGAGCAAATATGGACAGTTAATTTTGAGCTCCCGCTTCTTACCTTAATGAGTCGTTTTTATACTGTCATTTTGTTAATAATTTTCACTGAACTCATGCCAAAAGAGGTAATTATCGTCCGATATCATTACTGTCTATTTTCAATCTTATATTTAAAAAATTAACGTGCAACCGCCTCAAATCCTTCCTTGGTAAAAACGATATTCTATTTAAGTCACAGTATGGTTTCCGCGAAAACCATTCCACGCAACATGCCATTATTGACATCATTAATGTCATACAAAACAATATGGACCAAAAACTTTTCACGTGCGGGATCATTTTAGACTTAAAGAAAAGGCCGTCGACCATTTAATCTTGCTTCAAAAACGTAATCATTATGGCATCAGAGGAATTATCGATGACTGGTTTGCCTCGTACTTTCTCGGTCGTTCACAAGTAACTGAAGTGGGTTTTAA
The DNA here is from genome assembly GCA_038088405.1 of Porites divaricata. Classification (NCBI taxonomy): domain Eukaryota; kingdom Metazoa; phylum Cnidaria; class Anthozoa; order Scleractinia; family Poritidae; genus Porites; species Porites divaricata. The sequence continues at coordinate 4,303,339 of JBBMOI010000019.1, read as the reverse complement.
CTTATCTACCAAATATATGATCTCATGTGGTGTCCCACAGGGATCTGTACTTGGTCCTCTGTTATTCTTAATCTATATTAACGATATTCACAACTCTTCAGCGAAATTGTCATTCTATCTCTTTGTTGATGACACGAACTTGCTGTATCCTGACACTAGTTTGAAATCTCTTGAAAAAAACCGTCAATAACGAACTGCTCAGAGTCGTCGACTGGCTCAACGCAAATAAGGTAACGCTCAATGCTAAAAACTATGTTATCTGTCGTCCATATCAACGTAAGCTGAACTACTCGGTTAACATTGAAATGATTGATAACTGAACACAAATTTCTACCACGCTTCAGTGTGAAGACCACGTTAAATATCGTGGCGTCCTATTGGACAGCAATTTAAGCTGGAAATTTCATATTAATAATGTTGTATCAAAAATAAGCGGACCTGTTGGTGTTGTTGCCCGTCTTAAGCACTTCGTCCCACGTAAAACCCTTTTAAATGTTTATCAATCATTGATATTGCCTCATCTGACATATGGTTTGGCGGCTTGGGGTCAAGCTGCCAAAACCCATTTACAAAAAATTCTCGCGCTACAAAAACGATTCCTTCGCTTGATGAATTTTTCTGAACCCAGAGCCCATGCTGTGACTTAATTTATTTCGTCAAAAATTCTGCCCTTACAAATGTTATATGCTGAAAAAGTATCTTCTATAATGTTTGACGTCTCCTGCATGAATATGCTCCGTCTAACATCTGTGATTTCTTCACTAAAGCTAATTCAAAGCACCGGAATGAGACCAGGTTTCTTCGTCTGGAAATTATTATGTCCAAACTTCAAGACTGAATCTAAATCAAGATTCTTTTTCCAGGTTTGGAGCCAAACTTTGGAACGCAATTCCTGACGAATTTCGTCAACTCTCCAAACGAGCTTTTAAAAAAAAAATTCATGACTCTTTGCTCCCGATAATGAAAGCAGAGGACGATTATGATGCAGTGCCCATTCTCCAACAAAAATGGCAAATTCTGCAGCCTCGACTCAATGCATTAATAATTGATAGGTTCTGTTAGTAGTAAATTTGTCTTGTAATATCATTCTGTAAGACTATATATTTTGTAACTTCAGCTTGTTTTTCGGTAATTCTTATTTATCCACATAGTTTATTTAGGTTACTTTACAATATCATATGTTATGACTGCCGTAACCTTTCCTTTCCGCCCGCCTCGTCTAGCTTTGGTATTTGCGGGCGGAGATGGCGAAATAATGAGTATGAAAATAAAGTATAGTGTGTGTGTGTGTGTGTGTGTGTGTGTGTGTGTGTGTGTGTGTGTGTGTGTGTGTGTGTGTGTGTTTGTTAATGATGATATTAGAAAGAATGATATCTCGTTCTATTCACTATAGATAGATAGATAGACAGATAGATAGATAGTAATATTGATAGCCAGAAGTTGAATTTCTGAATATAATAACTTAAAAATACTACTGCTAATTAGAAGCTAATTTATATTAGTATGTAAGAAACGAATAATAGAAAACACTATATGGATACACTACAACCATAAGTTGTGATTCGTTAAAAATTACAATATATAGAAATCGGATATAATAAAAAGAGATCGAGTCCTATTAAGAGAATATTTACTCCATAAACGACCACGATATCGGCAGAGAAATAAAGTAGGTGGAAGGAGAACATTTGAACGGTTATAGAACTCACAGTTTATTGCTACTGTTAAGAATGATTTATGAATGAAAGAATCAATATTATTGAAAAAAGGGGAAAATAAAATACTCTATAATTGCAAAGAAACCATATTGAAAATATGAAAAAAGTTTTATCGACAATGCGTTTTGAATACATAATAATTAAAAAAAAGGGGGAAAGGGAAGTGATGTTTTCGGGTGTGGTGATATACGTCAATGAGAACGAAAGAAACAAAATATACATTTTAACCAGGGATCAGTATTAATCAAGTTAATAATCACTCAGAAAAAAAAAAAAAAACTGATATAGGAAGTTGTCCTGATGAAGTTATGGGACATTCTTGCAATTTGCGAATCTCAGTCTCTTTGAATAACCAAATTCAGTATGGGGACCTTTCTTCCCACCCCAGGCTCAACGAGGCTTAATAAACCGTTACATTATTATTATTTAAAAAAAATTGTTATTATTATTATTATTCACAAAAAATCCTTCCTTTTTTAGGTGCGAGTGATTCGAACACTACTCAGAAAAGAAAACCGAGAGCTGGCGAATGTCACAGTGGAGAGCATTTACAATGTGCAAGGTGTGGCAATAAATGCTTAATGGCTCCTTGGCAATCTCTTTCCAATTCCTTTACAAAGGAAACCGTTATTGAGGCCTTACAGATTAATTTTTACAGTACCGGCAGATGGAAACATTTCAAATTTATCCCTGTAAAGTTCTCATATGCTGGGCCCCTTTTGATACTTATAGCTTTCACTGACTTTAAATTATACTAGCTCAGTATTTTCTGATCACTTTGCCTATCAAGTTCCAATACCCTCCTTATGCTGTACACAAGGATACAATGGACACCAATTTGACCCTATCTGAAGGCATGTTATTGTATGGCGCTTGCAATTGTCTTAAAAAAAAAAAAAGACGAGACTGTGATGAGACTGATGTAAAAAGTGGATTTAAGTAGCCGGTATCCATTTACTTTGAAAATTTTCTATTTCTTTGCCTTCGTTAACATATTACAACCGAAAGCCACCGGTTTCCTGGGCGACCTTCTGTAAAACAGTTTAAAGGGAAAAACGACAATTTACAATTAACAAATAGTCTCAAGCTACTTTGTTAACATTTGATAGAGGACCATTAACATTTATGTGACGACCTCATTTTGACTCTGGAGATGTCTACCGCAGACGTTGTCGAATGATCAGTCACTCGTCGACAACAGTCTTATTCAGGACGTCTTTACTCCTCTGCACAACTTCTTTAAATTTATTGGCCACATAGTTCGAAGGTTCCCCAAATCACATGAAACAAAGAACCACCGGTTAAATCCATTGTTGTGAACCTACATGTAGTCTGCTTACTATTCCGTTTAATCTAAACGTATTTCCATTTCTGTCGATTCTATATGCTTACAGTAATAATAATAATAAGGAGAAGAAGAAGAAACACTGTAATAACAAGAAGAACAATAATAATAATCATAATCATAATCATAATAATCATAATAATAATTTCTATGCTTACTGTTACAGGCAAAGAATTTCGTGCCGTCTTCATCAGTACCGTGCGCACATTCCACACCTGCCAAGACTTTCATGGTCGTGGAGGATTTGTTACTGAGCAACAATCTCATTGGGAATTCCTATCAGACTCCACACTATTGAACACAGCTATAACTAGAGCAAAGTCATTGGTAGCTGTCGTTGGGGAGCCAGTTTCCTTATGCACTGTTGGTGAATGCCAAGGAAACTGGAGAGACTACATAAGGAGGTGCCATGATCGTAAAGCTTTCTATGGGACAGCTGAACAGAAGAAACTCATAAGCTCCTCTCTCTCAAGAATTCTTTTAAATCCTGCAGCTCACTACTTTATTCCAAAATCAACAACAAATATATATGAGCAAGAGAAAGAAAGAGGGAACGCTTTAAACTTCGAATTAGAGACATGCAGAGAAAACCAAGATAACTTTCAATTCCCGGCGCAAGACAAAGAAAAGCACCCACCAAATACCCAAATGGCTGATGAAAACGTCATTGATGGAAGATCAACAGCAGATGAGGCCAAACAAGAGGAACCGAATGGGAACGTCTCAGATTCCGCTAATAATGAGACAAGCTCACAAGATATAAAAACAAGTGAATTCAACAACACGTCCGAGTCAACTGAAATCGAAGAAGTCGAAGAAGAAAACGAAATTCTAGATAAATTCCGTCGAGAAATTCTCAAAGATGAAACTGGTTTTCCAAAATTTGTCGACAACATAACCAGGGTGCTTCTGGAGAGGTGTAAGGAGAATAGAGAAGAGGATGCATTCCATCAAGGATTACCAAACTTTTTTCGCTCATCGAAGGCAGTGAAACCTTCACAAACAAGGTTTAAAACAGACTGTCATTCAAAAAACCCAACAAGAGAATTTTCAAGTTTCACCGATCCGTCTATGGGAGATTACACAATCCGCACTATTAATGGTCGGGAAGAATTGCAGCTGCTTGATCTTGGATTTACTAGAGCACCATCCTCTTGTGAAAAACCGGTTACGAATTCCTCGTTGCAACCTAATTTTCTTAAGCCGGACAAGTTACGTAGTGTTCTGCTTGATAACCCAAAGAAGTATGTTCCCTGCACCCTTCGCCTCAACGCTGAAAGTATCAGCTCAGCATACGCGACGGTTTGGGACACGAAAACACCTGATATTAAGATCAAGGGACCAATCCGAGGAGTGTTTGATATGGATCGTATTGTGGTTGAAAAGAAAAAATACCAACCTTTGGTAACTGGTGACGTTCTTCACTTTCAGGGAAAAATTGTTGGTAAGTTTGCGGCAGGATTAGCTCAGTCGGTAGAGCGCTTGGCTTCAGAGCGGGAAGTCGCGGGTTCGATTCCCGGGACCGGGACCAACACTGAGGGTCTTAAAATGACTGAGAAATGAAGGTACTGCCTTTGCCCTGCAAATAGCTAGACCTCCGCGTGGCTCGGATGACCACGTAAAATGGCGGTCCCGTCTCCAGTAAACGCAAAACCCATCCCTTAGGTCGTATTAAACTTTTAACAGACACCTAATTGACTCCCTGGTAGACAAAATAAATGCAGTATTTGAAAAAGAGTATTAAGTAGCTTCTTGGTTGGATACCGAACGTAAACCACAAAACCTAAGCCTATGTTTATTGTTGCTATATTTACAATTACTTGAATGCATGGTGACTGCACTGGTAGCAGTGGCAGTGACTATCTACCTCCAATTCTTTTACTCTTTCCATTTCTCAGAAACAAATATAGTTGACAGAATCAGATATCTTGCTTTCTTTAGGTGTGCTGAATCATATTATTAGCCCTCATGAGCGCCAGTACGTTTGTTGGGTGGATTACGAAAACCCTCAATTGATGCGTCCGATAAACAAGTCGCTGCCAAGAATAGTCTCCCTTGCTGGAAAAAATGATTGTATGCCTATCTATAAAGAAATTCGTGATGGCGATGAAACGAAAGTGAAAGTTGACGAGATTGATCTCGTGGAATTTCAAAGTGGAAAGTTCCTTTTCCTCGTCCAGTACTTGCAGTGGAGGTCGGACTGTCGTTACCCAATAGGTATTATTCTCAGAAAGTTGTCGCAAGAGAAGACAATGGTTGCCAGTTTGAAGATTTTGTTTGCTGAGCATGGGATTAGGAAATCATTTGACGTTGACAGCATCAGCCATGTACAAAGTGAGTTTCCACCTTCATGGTCGATACCTCCTGAAGAGTACAGAACACGCCAGAGAATTGATGAGGCCTTCACGGTTGATCCCGAAGACTCGAAAGATCTCGATGATGCTCTTACCATGGAACAGCTCTCCGATGAGATCTATCTAATAGGAGTACATATCGCTGACGTGACTTACTTTGTTAAAGAAGGGTCCCCTTTGGACAAAGAAGCTTTTTTTCGGTGTACCTCGTATTATCCAGGTAACGGCAAGGAAAGCATACCTATGCTGCCTCGTAAGCTTAGTGAAAATTTATGCAGTCTTCTTCATGGTGAAGACCGTTTGTCCTTGTCACTGTTTTTTCAGTTAACAAAAGAAGGGGAACTTGTTTGTCCTCCAAAGATCGAGCGCACTATTGTCAAGTCTTGCTGTAGGCTCTCTTACTCGAGTGCCCAAAGTATAATTGATGGTGAACAGTATGTTCCACAGGATGTGTCAGAGAACATCAAAAAGAAGATCCAATGCCTCAGTTTCCTTGCACAAAGAAGGAGAGTAGCACGGATGAAGGATGGTGCCTTTGATCATTGGTCCAACATTGACCATGATTCTAAAGATTTTAAAGCCCACGAAATGGTGGAAGAGATGATGCTTCTTGCAAATGAAGAAGTAGCAAAACTCCTTGTTGATGTTGCTCCGATACGAGCCCAGTTGCCACCCAAACATCACAGGCTGAACGAATGGGTTTCACAATACGGAGAGTTCATCAAATACTCATTGTTCGTTCGTGGTTTCTATCCAAAAGAAACTCTTGAAGAAATGTCGCCCAAAGATGAGAAGCGTTCAAAGTCCACAGTATTTAAAGTGCAACAGTCTATATGGTCTCAAATTTGTGATGCAATCTCAAAAGACCAAGACAAACTGCAATTTTTGATTTGCAACGAGAGTCATCATCCACAAATGGCTGTCGCAAACTCACAGTTTCAACGAATTCAGCCGAAATCTCAATACGTCTGCAAAGGAGAGGGGTATAAAAACATTTCCCACTTCTCGCTGGGGATGCCATGTTATACTCATTTTACATCACCTATACGGCGTTATGTTGATATCCAAGTTCATCGACTGGTTTTAGATGTTATCTCCCAAAGTCGCAACACAACTGAGCCTTCAAGGGAACAAGTCGCCAAAGTGTGCCGCCGTTCTACCTTTGCGCACGACAACTCCAGAAAGTTTGAGAAGGGATGTAGTAAGATTCATCTGGCGGCGAAGCTCAAGGGAAAAAGTCATGAAACCAAGGCAGTGATTGCTATGATGGACAATCAAGCCTTCTCTTTGGAAATTCTGGACAAGGAAGATAATTACCTCTCGACGAGGCAGAGAAAAATAAATCTGAGTAAACTTAACCCACTCTCAGTTAGCTTTGATCAGGATGGGTCTCGTATAACGTTAACATGGCTGCTGAGAATTTACATGGCCCCAACTACTGACATACGTTTGGAGTCTTTAGATCAAAGACAGGAAGTAGAAAAACTTTTATGTCAGATAGAGGACGAAAAAGATGAAGTTTTGAGCCTTCCAGGAAATAACTGGCAGAAGATTCAGGGGGCGCTGAGAGAAGAAGACTATGAGACACTCAGAGCCGTTGTAGATGAGACTGACAAATTTTTGAAGTCAGCTAAACGACAGGATGGATTCGAAAGCACAAGAAGGCACCAGCAGGAAGCTTTTAACAGAGAGTGTTACAATGATGAAACTAAAAGCGGGCACTTCTACGAGAAAATCATGCATCTTAGAAGGTTCGATGTTGTAAAAATCCAGCTCACTGCAAGCACAATACAAGGAACTCTTCATCCAAGGGTTCAGCTCTTCAAAATCAACCCCAGAGTGCATATTTGTCTTGAACACCGGAAATACCCTAGGGAATGTTTCGCTTCAACAACTAGGTATCAAGCGTCCAAGCAAGGGTACTCTAGTCTGGACGACTACATCAGAGCGTGGAAGCCTGTACTTGCAATGGAAGCCGCCACTGGTGCTGTCGACGAAGGAGACGAATTCACCATACACCATCTAAATGTAAACTGGAAAAAGACGTACAGTGGGAAAATAGAGGGCTCTTTTTCCATTCCAGAGGAATACTGCACCAAACATCAGATTGAATTCTTTCGTGGCGATTTTGCTTGCGTCCGCGTAAGACAAGGCGACATTAAGTTGGCAAACCATCTAGAAGATTGGCGTGCAGGCACAAAGGCAAGAAATATTTCTTGTTAATTGCTACAAATGGTCGAGACAGCAGTAAAAATGTAGAAATTTAAAAAAATAATGCAAAGTTTTTTAAATTAACAAACATATTTCGACGGTACACCCGACATCGTCAGTGAAAGTTTACAGCGATAAAACGTGCATGTTACAATTTATATGTTACACTGCTTTGGAGAACAATACGCTAAATAAATTTCACTTAAAGGTAACAGAATTAATAGATGCGCGTGCACGCATCTCTAGAGAAAGCGTAAGATTGATATGTTTGACTTTTTGATTAAGGCCAGGCTTTTCCCACTTAATGTACCTCAAGGGGCAGAGTCTTAATCCAGTGGAAGTTACAAGAGGTACGACTCTGAAGCCTGTAAATGCTTATTAAACGTGAGAAGATCTGTCCGATGGCGAGTGCTTGTGAACCGGAGTGAAAAAGAGTCGCCTTTGCCAACGTAGTATGAAAAAGCTTTAAAAGATAGTGCCCACACACGTGAATGTCTTCTTACAGTATACGGTGGACAGAGGGAAGTGTGGAGATTTGTTATTTAACAGCACATCAAGAAAAGGTAAGATGTGGGTGTGCAACTTTGATGAGGGTGACGAGTATACCACTGAAACATGTTTGTTAAAATTTAAAATGCCATATTATTTTTGAAAATTCCTTGTTAATTCAATTTGCAGGCGATCGTTAAGCCTAGAAGTAAACCTGCAAAATTGATAATTGAAAAATGAAGACGCGCTTGTTGTTCTTTATTTAAATGCTTAATGGTACCTTATCTAAGACTGTGAAAGTACTTAAGCTAGTTGTTATTTTTGCCCTTTGCATGTAATTGTCAAACAGTCGGAAAGGAGTTTGTCAAAGGGAAGAAACTGCTCTCGTGGTAAATCGTGTGATGACTCGGACAGCTTCTGGGTGGGACACTGCATCGTCAAACGCGTAGAGGAGTTAAAGGATTTGAACAGCTTGGAAATAACAATGGTCCTCCATCAATCATCCTCAAACTTTCCAGAAGGTTTGGAAACTAAAGATCATCCGAATGTTTTGACTCTTATTCACAGATCACTCATGCACAGGTAAAAAGTCTCTGTTCTTATGTTAGTAGGCTGATTTAGCAACGGGACGGGAACGTCAGTTGACGACGGAAAAGCGCGCTGAAAGGACTAAACACGACTTCCGGTGCTCAATTTGCCGCTCTGTGGTCAAGCCAGTTGCTTGATTTGCATGCACCGTCGTCAAGTGACGTTCCGTTCTGTTGCTAAATCAGCCTAATGATGGAGCAAGTAGTAGTTACAGTGGGAATGGAGGTTGGTGAAGCTGCCGAAGTAACAGTGTAATAGCTATTTTAGAGTAAGATATTTTATGACAAGTTGTTTGACGCAAAAAGAGAAGTGGTGTTTCAATAATATGTGGCATTAATTAATACGTGATGTGTAAACCGACAAGGATGCACCTTCAGGATACCTTTATTGACTCAAATATTCATCGTTTTTATAGACGGATGTTCTCAGCTCTCTGTGATTGCCTAGAAGATGCATCCCCGTTAGTTCGCGCCATTTGTTTGGGACTTGATCCAGTTCAAGGTATGAGTAAGAATAATCAGCTTAGTAGCCTGAGCACCAGGCTTTGAAGATGTCATTGCATATCCCCTCTTGATTAAAAAAAAGAAAGAAAGAAAGAAAGAAAAGCATGTGCCCTCTTGAATCTAATAAAACGATGAAGTAAATGTACATGACTGTATTCTGCCGTTTTGAAATCAAATCAATCAAATTTACATTCATTAGAGCGACGACTTACATATAAACGTCCACACGATGTAGATTTAGGCAGTCCAAGGGATTTCCAGAACAGGTTCCTTTTCAGATATCCGTTAACTACTGCTAATAAAGCCCTGGGCTAATACAGTCACGTTCGCAAGGTTTTTTCGATAGGCTTTCGGTAATTCGCTGTTTACATCATTCGATAGTTTGATTCTTTTTTCATTGGCATAATTCAGCGGGCTAAAATACATTTTAGCTCACTAAATTCTCCCTGCTAATTCTCCCTTTTAGACAGCACAATACACCTCAATTCCCGACAAAGTGACAAAAAGTTTTGGTAGCGAGACGAAACTTAGAGGGTGTTGTCTTTTACCCAGTCACCGCAACATCCAGAATTTAGATGTTTGACACAGGTAAATTAATGGATCTGAGGAAGGCCCTATTCTCACACTTTCTCTCTTCGTGTTCTCTGATATACTATCCAATAACCCCTTAAGGAAGGCCTGATACTAAACTTTCGTAACACTCTTTTATAGTGCTGTAATTGAATTTGCATTTTGTTACAATGGAACCTCATTATAACGAACCTCTATATAACGAAGACCGTGGTGCAACTAATTTTGCCCCAGATGGAAACGATTCTCGATATTGCGAAAATACCAATAAAATACCTTGGCCCTTCGTTAAATCGAGGTTTCTGTGTGGACCATAGTGGAAAGATTACAGTCAGGTCAGTATTTACTGTAAATAATTATGTGCTCACTGGTTTGCTTGTACGTCAAATATTCTTATTAAATTAAATCCAATGTTGACTTGTACTTCATTAGCAGAGTTTGCAGACGTTCCTTCTTCTGGTTATTCAGTTGTCAGGGAACATCCCATTTGTGGACTTAGCGAGCCTTTAAACCAGTACCAGGAAGCCGCAGTGAGAGAAGCCCTTGTTAAACCTCTTACCCTTATTCAGGGTCCTCCAGGTGACTAATAGAGCTCTGCTGTATCATAGGTTGTGAATAACTGTCAGTAGAGAATGCTACGTGCTGTGATTGGTGGTTGCCCACGATCTATTAGATTCCATACACTCGGACAAAGTCTCGGAAAATTTGTAATTTTTTTGTTTGTTTATTTGTCCAACATGATTCGCAGTTTTGGAAAAGCCTGCGAGATCTATTAGGATCAAGAATTTGAAGGCCTCGAAAAACATTTAGCAGGAGTAGTTTGCAACTACGAAAAACGGGGAAATCGAGACAAATGCTCAAACTGGAAGAAATCTAGTTTAGGGCGAAAGTTTACCTTAACTTAAATCAATTAAGGCAAAATGTTTTTCTACGTTCTTAAAACCCTTTAAAAAAGAACATTTTTCTTAACCTGAAATAGATCACTTCTTCACTTACCTACAATACTCGTCACAAATCGGCCTTGGATCTTCTCCAAATTTCTTACATTCACTCTTCACACTTTTGTTCTCACTCAAATGTGTCACTCTCCTTCCACAATGTTGAGCCGGGCGTATTTTTGGAGCACTGAAATGACTGCAAACCCAAATCAACATTAGGTAGGGAGAAATCACACAAGTATTTCAAGATTTCTGAAGAGTATTGTCTTTGCATCAGTAGGGCCTGGACGGGTAACGAAACGTATGAAGGGTAACCATTCTCGCCTTCAGTGTTAACAATGTGATGAGTATTGTTTTACTGTTCTAGACGTTAAGTCGGACTAATAATTATATAGCAGGTATGCATACTTTTGAGCATGAATGATTTAAACGTACATTTCTCCAAAACCACTTCAGTGAAAAGGCTGTGCCTATTAGTACATCGGGATTGGACAGGGGGTGCATATTTCAAGACCGAAGGGGAAGAAAAATTACTCAAACATGTGGCCATAGAGACGATGTTTGGTTATATTTACACAGCAGAAAGAATTTTTGGGAGCCATTTATGGTGACATGTCTTTTCTGCGAGCTTCTGGGAGATAATGGTAGAGAATATCGCAAATTAGTCCTAATCTCAAATAACTACACAGAGGTGTCAGATGAAAACGGAACCCTTTCCTTCTTTTTCTATGATCTTAAAGGTTCTATGTACAAAAATGAGCTAACTATGTAGAGAAATACATTATTAAACGAGGTCATTCGTTTTAACGAGCTATCTAGCTTTTAAGCGCAAAATCTCAACGATTCACCACTGCGTCCTACCGTGAAGTAATTATAGTACCAAAGACTATGAACTATCGGTTCACCATGGTGAACCGCTTCAAATAGCATTGTTGAATTTGTTCCTGAAGAAAATTTTCCCTTATCTGTAAGATCTATGATCTTTTCTATCTACGGTCGCAATTTGTAATAATCATCGCACTTTGTAATACCTGTCGCAATTTGTAATAAATTCATCGCACTTTGTAATACCTGCAGCAATTTGTAATAAACCGTGTCGCACTTTGTAATAAAAAAGCTGTCGCAATTTGTAATAACTGTCCATCGCACTTTGTAATAAACTAAGCTGTCGCAATTTGTAATAATTCCATCGCACTTTGTAATAATTTTTGAACTTCGTCAACATTAAGATAATATGAATAGTATTTCATAAACAAAGATTATGACGCCTGCAAGCACGTAACTTACAAAATCACTTATATAATGTATATCTCCCCTTATTCAAACTTTATTCACGGTACTGGGGGTCCTGGGGCGGGGGGGGGGGGGGGGGTAAACTTTTTTTTTTATTAATGTGAACAAAACAACTGGTTATTTGGGAAAATTAACTACAGCATGTAACAAAGGAGACTTTTGTCTGATTGGTTAATCTCATCTGTGTTTTCATTGGTCAATCTGCTAAAAGTGATTCCAAGAGCGGGAGAGAACGCGAAGGTGAGATGCAGCTTTGGAGGCGTCGGCTAACATTTTCTCTCATTCAGATTGATAGTCTGTTTGTGCAAAGAGGAACTCGTTTGAATGGAAACTGTTTCGTTTCCCGAAAACATAGATTGGTACTTACTTTTTGTGGCAGATGCTTCGTACTAAACAGGGAAATCGTGGCGAGTTATATATAATTATCGACGGATCAATCCAACCGCAGTGAGTCAAAACCTACCGTTTTCGGCACAACGAAACCCGCGAGACGTGGAGGAAAATTCCGCCTTTCAAGAAATGTCCGTCATTTTTACCAGAGTTTTCAGCACAGGAATGAATTACTGTTAAATAAAGTAAGTTGTTGTACAATGAAAACGTGTGATTTTTAACGTAGTGATGACATTCTGACCAAAACAGCGATAAGAGCCTATTCACTGACGGCTGTGGAAAATTTGAAAGTACATGACAGTTAGCATGCAACTCACTAATAGTAGCTTAGTTCAGCGAAACGATGTTTGATGGTCACCAAACCAAGGCAAAAGTGCAAGAATATAATTAGCAAGTCATTTTTTTAAAAAAAATAAGGTGGTTTCATTGATAAAATTGCAACAATTTTCCAAACACTTTCGTTTACTAGAGTCGACACCAAGCAGAAGGGGAAAAATTCACAGTTTTCAGAAAAACTTGTTCAAGTATCCCAGACTTTTGTCGTGGGCTTCGGGACAGGAAATCCCTTTTGTTAGAGATAGTTTATTAATCGAGGAAGAGACTTGTACAAATAATCTGCAATATAAAGTGGCATGGCACTTAAGAAAAGCCAAAACGTTGTATCTTCTCAACGTGAAAACTACCAAAATGGCGTCCCAGGACTATTTTTAGAGTTTCTAATTATGTTTACAGTGTCACTAATTTTAGTGTCTTTAAGTCTTGGCCCTGAAAGAGTACAAAATTTTAAGTAATATGTACTGTCACTTTGATGCATTGCTTTCAACTGTGACGAATAATGAATGTTTTAATGTTGCGCTCAAGGAATTTTTAACGAAAGAGAGGGAAAATTTTCTTGCCGTTCGGACAATTATAGCCAAAAAGTCTATTTAGAGTTCGAGGGACGCAGATCGCTTTAAACCTATGAAAGACGAGTAATGGAAGAATAAATAGAGCGAAAAATAATGAGCATTTAACTGGCAAGGAGTGCGCAAACCAGTATTGAAAATGAAGCCGGTCGCGGATAGAAAACGCACTTATACTGTCGTCTTGCTTATTCTTACAAGATTGTGGTCTCTAGGGCAGCGCTTATTGAGAACAATCGCGTTGACGAATTGAGTGTGGGAATTTTATGTACATGAAAACGTAAACCGTGGCTCTACTACAGTCTACAAATAAAAATAACACTCGAATCCCGTTCAAGCGTAGATTTTTTGTGAGCTTTCAGGTTTTTTTCACAATTGCTTAAGTTTCAGGATTACAAAACCGCATATTTGATCGTTCACGTGTTAAATCTTTCTCCATAGGTTAAAAATATACATGACATAAATTTCACATATATTTTACTTTCATTGTCCTGTCCTGGATAATTTTTAAAAAAGCTTTACCAGTTGTTTTCTTACAAGCTCAACTTTTCTGCAGTGCTATCAATTTCATATATTTATTATAAACCTCTCTTTATTGACACTAAATAACACAACATTATTACTGTGTCAAAATTTCCAACATTTGTTTATACTAGTAATGCCTAATAATACATTATTCAAAATGTTTTTCAAAAATTTGTTTACATGCTTTTTCATAAATTGAATTTTAGCCACCTGCTCCATTGTAAGCAGATAGAGGCTGAAGTTTATGCAAGTTCTTTCACTCTTATTATGAATCTTTGTTCAAGTCCATGCATGACAAACAAACAAAATGCTGTGGTTGTGTGACCAGCCATTCTCAGCAAATTGGGCAACCACCCTGTTTGGCCTTAACTGACCTATGAACTAGCAAACAATGTTTGAAATACTTCACTTCAGGTAACGAAAATGGGAGTGTTCTTTTCCTTCCAAGGAAATCTATTTGAAGCCAACCAAGTCTAAAATTTTTCAGTGTTTTTATCATGCACAACAAGGTTACTTCAATTGCACCTTCAGTACCTGTCTTTAAATAGACAGGGCTTTTATTACAAACTGAAACAAGGAAAAATAACTATTAGCAGGGACAGCAGGGTCAGGGTCATAAGATGCCCATGATGTTCCGTTTCCTTTGCCTCAAGCCCTTAACCTACACCATTTAAAAATGATAGATGATGTGATTGCTTTCCATTAAAAGCCATGAAAACTTAATGCACAGTACTATATTTAATGAAAGGTCTCAATAACAATATTATAATGGCCATTACTCAATTTGAACAAACAAAATAATATAAACCAATACTGTGATTATTTTACTGAAACTAACATATCAAAAGAATATATGTACATTACGGTAAGGTTCAATTATACATGCCTCAAGGTTAATGTCTCTTCCTAATTGTAGGGGAAATAACTGTGAACATATGGTTTTACATCAGTCAAATGCAATTCGAGCGACTTGGAACCTTGCTGGGAACTAGCAAATTCTGTGCATCCCAGGGATCAAATATTTGACAACCCTTGGACAATCCCCCTTCCCCCTTGCTTTAAACGCACACTTCTGAAATCCAAACATAGCTAAACTGAATTTACAAGAAAAATGCAAGCAGGTTGGCTTCTTTGTCAAGGTCAAGAAAAAACTTGAAGAGGTAGTTATTGGTCTTTCTCTTGATTTTAAATATGCATGTTTCATTGCTTTTGAGGCCAGAACTTTTACTGGTGAGGTCAAGAGTGAGTAGCATGAGTTAACATGTTTTATTCACTGAATGAATCTTGTACTGATCAAGGATTCAAATAACAAAGAACAGCTAACCTTACGACTGACAACCTAATGACAATTATTTTTTTATTGCTGAAAGACAGCAGTTCATTTTGGGTTCCTCCGTTTAACATAAATATTTACAACTGGTTGCATCTCTTTGAGTAAGCACTCAGTTATGCATCTACTGACAACAAGTCTCTGTTTTTGTTGTGAACAAAACAATTGTAAATAACTATTACAACACTAGAGGTGCGTGGGTCAGGGGTGTTAAGCCAAGGAACTCGTGCTTTGCAGCCTCTGCGTTGCTACATGCATCTTCGAATGTGCAGCCGGTAATTCACCACCTGGCAACAAACAGAGAAACCACTTCAACCTCAAATAAAATTCAACAGCTTTTAGAAAAGAACAACACACTATGCAAGGGACGAATGCTAAAAAGGGGAGATACAAAACTCGGGCCGGGTCGACTCTTTCACACATAGAAAAAACACTCAGTTTTATTATGTGGTAAGCAATAAATTCGGATTCATTGTTGTAGCTTTTTGTGTCTGCCTAATTGAAAGCTTACCTGTTTCTCTTTCGGCTCCAGGACACGACGTTTGATCGAGTTGGTCGGACTTAGAGCGCACCACTCTGGAATGTTTCCTCTTGCCTAAAAGACATGCCGTTCTCCTTCCGAGGATTACTGTAGCATTTCGTACATAAGAATTCCTTCTCAGCTGAGGTACCTTGTTTTAAAACGGTTTTTTTTTTGCGCACTTTTGGCCAACATTCAACAAGCTTTACAAGGCATCGTCACGTTGCAAAAAAATTGTCCTCTATCGATTTGCAACGAAGTCCTCTTTCATAGGCCAAGGAAAAAACACCCTGTCGATTAAAATAGTCCTTGAAAACCTTTCCCACTATTTGTCATATGAAAATCAACAACTCTTGCCAGAAATTCTTGACGGAACGAACGATCGAAGGAGAACTTCAAGAAACTTTCCCACTAGCAGCCATCTTTGTTTACCCTCTGGCACGCGGTAAGGAGACTGAACACTAAAGATTCAAACAGCCAATCAGACAAAAGTCTCCTTTGTTACAGCATGTTTCATTACTCATTAAGGGTTATCGATGAGCCAAAAATTAGCAAGATTCGAATTCTGAACTTGTGCCACAAAATGTCAATTTTAGTCGATATTCACAGACAGTCGCTCTTAAAGGGGCCTCGTTTTGAAAGTATGCAGGAAGACAGTTATTAGTATGGAGGAACGCATTTTTACCTACCTAGCTAGACACTGACTAGGCACTTAATTAGTATGGAGGAATCCACTTTTTCGCGAGGGAATCCTGCATAAGTAATAAAGGGAATCCACTTTTTGGGAGGGAATCCTGCAAATGTTATGAAGGGAATCCACTTTATGCAAGGGAACACATAAATCCGGTTAAGTTTCAACATAGTACACTACTGTAGTTTACACGTAACGGTTTGTCGTTTCGACTTTGCAACGACAACATATTCGAAACACCAAAATCGGCCTAATTTACAATTTGGGTAGAATCACATTTGGACGAAGAGCGTGACTTAGTTATAAACTTAAACTGTGAGCTGAACGCAGCCAAAGAGTTTCGTGAATGATAACTACATTGTAGAGTTTATTTACAAAAATTTCATGGGCTACTATAGCTTCTCAGTTGGGTGTAGTGTGGTTCCGTAATGCAGACGTATGGGTAAGAATTCTTTTCAAAGACTATTACTTACTTTTTCAAGACTATTACTGCCATCGGATTTGATTTATAATTTTCTCTTTTTTTTTTGGTAATCAGTTAAGTATAAATTACTGGATTTCTTTGCAGAGGTTGAAGCTTATTCTTTTTAATTTTTTGGTTTTAAGTAACTAAAAGTATATAAATGGACGCTTCGCTTTTAGCTTTGGCTAAATCTACATATTATACATAGTGTCTAACGTTTTTCGATGTAGTATCCACAGTTGGCCAAGTCATAAAACTTCCTTCTTGTTTAGCCTTTTTACCTTCTCACTTTTTGCTCCCGTCAGAGTAAATAAAACTAGCGATGCCATTCTTAATTCCCAATCTTTTGGTTTTCCCTAAAGCTTATTCATTTGCACTATATTCGATATACTTTTTTTCCAGTTTTTAACAATTCCAAACAAACATTCGCAAGTCATTCGTAAGTCAGATAACTAATCAACATTAATAAAAAAAAAAGTTTACCCCCCCCCCCCCCCCCCCCCAGGACCCCCAGTACCGTGAATAAAGTTTGAATAAGGGGAGATATACATTATATAAGTGATTTTGTAAGTTACGTGCTTGCAGGCGTCATAATCTTTGTTTATGAAATACTATTCACATTATCTTAATGTTGACGAAGTTCAAAAATTATTACAAAGTGCGATGGAATTATTACAAATTGCGACAGCTTAGTTTATTACAAAGTGCGATGGACAGTTATTACAAATTGCGACAGCTTTTTTATTACAAAGTGCGACACGGTTTATTACAAATTGCGACCGGTATTACAAAGTGCGATGATTATTACAAATTGCGACAGTACGACTAAGATATTTTCTACAAGGAAAAACGGATTTTAGCCGTTCCTCGGACATTTGATTGAAGAGACTGAATACCCCGCACCCTACTTTCATCTTCTGATTCTCTCTCTCACCGAAGACTCCTTCTCGCACAAAACCGAGTTCATCTTTACTTGTACAAAATATCGGCGTATCTCCCTGGTCTGTATACAATATCATGTCGGCTGTGTTTTTTCAGTTTCCCAGTCAAGAAGCATTAAGAACTCATGTCATGGAATGATCTGCGCAGACAACCGGAAATGGTTTAAAAACACGACTTCAGACAGTCTGAATTGTGCACTCTATTATACATATGTATTTTGAATTCCTTACTGCCATCTGTCATTCTGCCATACGCGAAAAATAATTTAACATACTGTTTTTCTTTTTAATTTTACTTTATGTACACGAAAAAAAAAAAAAAAAACAAACCACGTATCTTCCATGGACGGTCCAAAACAATTCACCTTGATCTGAACCTGTCATTATTTCCTCTCTTCAGACTAAATACAATACTCGTCACAAATCGTTGAAACAGGAGCCATTTGCCTTAAATTTTCTCCAGATTTCTTAAATTCACTCTTCACACTTTTGTTCTCACTCAAATGTGCCACTCTCCTTCCCCAATGTTGAGCCGAGCGTATTTTTGGAGCACTGAAATGACTGCAAACCCAAATCAACATTGGAGAGGGAGAAATCACACAAGTGTTTCAAGATTTGTGACGAGTATTGTAGTTTTGCCTAATTTCATCTAGGTTATACCCGTTTACGGGGCGTCTGAATCTGATCTTAATGTTATCCAGAACTAGATGCCATAAGTGCCGTTTTATTCTTACACTGTTTCCATTTTGAAAGGACTTCGATTAATAATCACCCACATGCTTTATCTTTCCTAAAAAAAAGACTTCTTACGATCTCCGTAGAAGACAACATACCCGTCCTAAAATTAATATTATATTGAGCGTTTTATGTCTACCTTTGTAAACATATTGATATTTAAATGGCATAACCTTTTTAGTAAAGGATAGTAGAAATTTTATTGACTGGCCTATTTATTTCATAACGTACATTCTTGAGATTCTGTAACCTAGCATACAGTCGCTGTATGTACCTTTCTCTAATGTGAAATGAAGACTTTTCTTATTACTCTCGTTATTCTAAACTGCCACAAATCCTCGAACAGTCAAGCAGTGCGAGGCAAGCTTGTCGACACAAACGTCCCCTTCGGCTCGTGTGCCCCTTCTTGAGCAGAAAAGTATAGAAGTATTTAAGTGGGTTCAACCAGTACAGTGACGACTGCAACTTATTCCCAACAATGACCTTCGTAACGATTTTTGATATTTTTTGGGCTGTATTCTAAATTACTAGCGAATCTTCATTCTCATCCGCTGGATCTCTGGTTGGTCATTGCGCGTTAATCGATATTTCAGTGTTTGCAAAACATGTTTTAGGTGGTCCATAGTCTGTTGGGTTTCAACTGCTGACGGACGAAAAACACAGCCAACATCTCATACAAATGATTCGGACAACAGCAACATTCTCCTGAGGAGTTTTCAGTTTCATAGCCTATCTGTTACATTCTATAATCAAATGTTTAATCCACTATCTGCGTTCTTTAAAATACTGCCAATCCGTGCAACAACAGTCCTGATGTTTGCATAAATATTTCTTCTTTTTAAAGGTACTGGTAAGACTGTAACTGGTGTCCACATCGCAAACTTGTTTACCAAACTCAATATGCAGCTTCTATCTCAAGAGACCAGCTCTTACAACACTGACACGGAACCTCCTAAAGCTCCACCACAAGTTATTTATTGCGGACCATCAAACAAATCAGTGGACGTCGTAGCTTGTAAGTATAAACTAAAAAAATGGTTTATGATGGTGCCCCATAAGTGCCATAGGACTGTCAATCTGCAAAACTTCTCGGCAACACAATAAGACCCTACGGTACAACTACTGTACGTCAAGTCGAAAATATACCGCATAGCTAGGAAAACAACATACAGTTACTAGTGGAAACACAAAGATTAACGGGGGAGTGATCAGTCACGGCAGAATTGTGATGTTTTCTTGATTTCTGAAGGTGTTTCATGTAAGATGGAGTGACTGATCACTTCGATTTCTTCCGTAGTGGTAAATACGACCGTACATATCTTCGTTGTTTTGCCCTAACTTTTTTACTGTCCCAACTCGGGTTGATATTTTCCCTTAGTTTCTTTTCTTTTTTTTTTTTTGGCTCTGAGTTGGCGTGTGTTTCCATGAGATTTCTTTGGGCCACCATATTTAAGACTATAGTAAACCAAGGCACGTGATACCACTGAAGGTTAATTGTTTTTGTTTTTCGTGGTCTGGTTGGAAAGTTGCTGTCGTGATCTCTAGAGGACTCTGTCAGTGGCTTACTTAGACAAAAGCGTAGTTGAAAACACATTTGAAAATAAATGTGTTTATTTGACCTGAATCCTTAAGGTAAAATGCTTGAGATTCCAGAGCTGAGGATTATCCGGGTGTACGGAGATCGAAGAGAAGAGGCAGAGTTCCCTACTCCAAACAGACTAAAGCCCCTGAAACATTCAACAGATGACGAGGATCAGACAAAAACATTAAATCAAGAGCTCAGAAAGGTTTCTCTACATCACGTCATTCGAGGAGACACGTGTCCATTTGCCTCGGAAATTCGAGAATATGACCTCAAATTTGCAGCCAACTGGAAGGATGGTGTGAGATCCAGCGACACCGACGTGACGAAATACAGCGAGGTACTATCTTGATAAATATCATGCCAGTCGTTTTAACAATGTGTGATCGTGCAGGAGCTATCTCTTCCTACTTTTTGGAAAAGTTTTATAATTGATGTGTTTAAAGGGGTTTTCATGAAAATTTCAAAAATAACTACCAATAAAACATCTTTGCTCTGTATTTTTCCATAAGAAAGGAACCAAAGGGGATATATTTTTTATTCAGGTCCAAAGAGTTCCAAAATCTTCCTTGAAGGAAAGTAGCGTTCCTCCTGTAGGCGGCCATGTAAAGAGGACACATTCACTAAGCCACAGACGCATAAATCTTCTTTACAACCTCGGACCCCTGCCCCATGACCCTCGTTCCCCCCGAAAAGAAACACTCAGAACATTCTAATATACTCGTTTTCTAATACATGCATGTTTTATCATTGTAATGATCAGCTGATAGGCAAAGCCAAGGAGTGGGTCCTTACATCGTCGGGAGTCCAGGTCATCTTGTGCACATGTGCAGTTGCTGGTAGTCCTAGAATAGTTTCGTGTTGTAATAATATCCAGCAATGCATAGTAGATGAATGCGGCATGTGCTTGGAGCTTGAGTCGCTCGTGCCAATCAGGTTCTCAAAGGCTCGTCAAGTCGTTCTGATCGGTGATCATAAGCAGCTACAGCCAGTAATTCTGGACGATATGGCAAAGAAACTTGGTTTAAACGTCTCTATGTTTGAGCGACTTTCGACACGATCCATAATGCTGGAGTTGCAGTACAGGATGGTAAGAAAATTATGCGTTATGCCCTACCACCAGTGGAATCCAGTTGGACAGACTGACTTTTGATTTGGAATTGGTTTATATCGGTTCCCTAGGTTCAATTTAATGGTGTCTATTCTTGCCAGTTGATTACAGGAGAGATAGAGAATAATAAAAGTTACAATCTAGTTTACGAAATGCGCTGTCGTTTTGTCTCAGCTGTAGATGCGATAGTGGCACCTATAGTTAGCCAACTCTTAAAACATCCTTTCCTTTTTTGCTTTTGACTTTTTAGCATGAAAATATCTGTAGATTTCCGTCAGAGTATTTTTATGAGGGGAAGTTGAAAACCGATCAAACCGTTCCAAATGATGATCCTCTTCTACAGTCCTTTTGGCCTGCTCAAAGGCTGCAACCAGCTAAAAACCTTCCTATAGCATTTTGTCACGTCGAGGGAGAAGAGAATGCAAGTGCTATCAAGACATCTCACAGCAACGAACAGTCGAAAGCAAACATTAAAGAAGCCAGAAAAGTGGTAGGTGTGACGTGTGATGGTCTTCAAATTAGCATACTAAAATTATGTGCCATGATACTTGTAAATGACAGATACATGTGCATGTGGAATGTCTTAGCATCGACGCCAATGCTACTAGGTTCTCCGTAAAATATGTGACAATGTTCCAATTTTGCATTAAAACTGAAACACTTAACAATACTTCGATACGCTGAAATTATAATCGAAGTTAAAATGAATGACTTTTTCACAGGTCGTTTAATTTCAGACTACAATATTTGAAGCCATTTACAACAGGGGTCTTTTTTGCGTGAGCATGCGCGACCGCTGACTTGACAAAGAGCACGCGACTAGTGACAGCGTCCGTGGTGCATAGTCATAGGAGCCAAATTGTTCACTTTGAAAGCTTGCTTGAGATTGAAATGGTAGCAGAAACTTAGGAAAGACCTTCGTTGTACAAAATAAGTAAAGATTTGGTGATTTAAAGAGGAGACTGATGCGCGGAACGAGGTGAAAGAGCAAGTTTCTCAAGGATGTCTGACACGAACATGGCTGCTTGTTATTGTTTGGCGCTCGACTCGTGTCTTGATTCCCGTTCAAGAACCGCAAAGTTTGGCATAGAATGCATTGCTGATGCGTAGCTATTGAGCAAAATGTTCTTTATTTAGTGTTTGTCTATAAATCGGATGTAAATTAGTTTCTCGATGCCGTAGATAATTTCTGTCAATAATTTGTTGATAGCTGATTTAGCCATATTTCGGGAGTGGATTAATAACGAACAGCGGGCCACTACCACGCCGTTATCAGTTGGAATAGAAAGTTGTTCCCTTAAGTATTTTAGCGATATAAAGTTTGTTTATCGGAAAATTGTAGAACTTCTTGTTTTTGCGTGGACTAACATTGTAACGCATTATTAACAGGAATATTCATTTAGCCAG
Source organism: Porites divaricata (assembly GCA_038088405.1). NCBI lineage: Eukaryota > Metazoa > Cnidaria > Anthozoa > Scleractinia > Poritidae > Porites > Porites divaricata. Next base: position 4,280,733 of record JBBMOI010000019.1, on the reverse strand, counting down.
AACTTAAGTGCTGTAATAATTTTTAACTTTTGGTCGGCATCACATGTTTGCTGTACTTCTTGGGAAACCTAACCGTTTGTTTCATCAAAATCGGTCTCAAGATTCGACTTTAATTTCGGTCCTATTGAATACAGTTTTGACTGTGTCTCATTGATATTCATTTTTTTTTTATTTTTCGAGACATACAGAGCGACTACCACCAACATCTCACCAGGTGACTAATCTAAGTCTCGTGTGCTCTTAATTTTGTAGCTTTATAGTGCTGGGAAAATTGTAGAACATATATTAATTCACTGCTGAACTCAACAACGGCTTTTGCGCACTTCGAACCCGCTCGCTGAAATTGCTATTTTTTTTTTTTTTTAATATTTCTGTTCCTTTCCTATTTCAAAACGAAGAAAATTGAAAGTGTTTACTTGCATCAACAAACGTTTCGGCACCTTGTTTAGACTTAGATGAGGTTAGCGCAATCCTACAGGCACTACATATACGCGCAATGTTGTCCAGGTCAAGTGGGGAGGTGAAATTTGATGGTAGCTCGTGTATGTTAAAGCCGGTCTACTTCGCTTTTGTTAAGACCATGTTACAGTTTTTTTTTTTTTTTGCAAACTACACATTTTATTAAATCACGAGCACATTCACTAAGACCAACGAGAAAAATAATCGCGACGATGGCTTTGAGATGCGCCATTTTGATGAAGGCAGACCCAGTGGTGAGCCTCCATGCACATCACTTGTTCAGCGGTCGCGCATGCTCATGCAGAAAAGACCCCTGTTTTCATTTACATATTTGAAATTTAGGGAAGAACATATCGATTATGACTTTTATCATTGACTTTTCTGGGACAATGTACCTTAAATATGAGCGAAGACAGCATTAAGATATGACATTGCAGTGGCAGTTTCGTTTGTTTCGTTCAAAATTATCAGAACGTTGTATGATTTTGATATAAATAAAGCTATTGACGTCTATGATTATTTTTATCACATTCTCTAAAGTTTCAGATCGTAAAATCGCGAAAATTAAGTGCCTTTCGTACCAAAATTTACGAAAAATCGCAAAATTGGAGTGTCGCTAAAGAAGGGTTTTTCAAAATGGCTAAATTAACGTGTCGCCAAAATTTCATGTATAATAAGGTATTTTTTAACGGCTAAAACGTTGAGTTTTCCACTCGGTGATAATGAGATAAAGGCTAGTATATGAAAAAAAGGTGGGAATTCCAATGAGTTGGTGCTAATTTCAGTGGAAGCCGCCGATTGAAATAGCCTACTCACTGTATCGGCCAGAACTACATTGTCGTTTATCCTGAATTATACAAAAAGGTGCAGTTATGTTTGATTCATTTTAATTGATTTTTATTTTTCAGATCGACGTCGTCAGATGCTTAGTGAAAAAAGGGGTGCATCCAAAAAATATTGCGATCTTATCACCTTACAGAGAACAAAGACAACGAATCAGTGACGCCTTGCCGAAAACGGACAAATACAAAAATGTTTTAGTAACAACAATCACCAAAAGCCAAGGTAATTTAAAACTAGTCGTTTTTCTTCCCTTTGCGAATGTATCATTCTAGGACTACCTTGACTAAAAGTGTATGAAGTGCTCAAATGTCGAAGGTTGTGAACTGTTTCGATATATCAACAACAACAACAACATAAGCTTTATTTGCATGCATGACTATATTATGTAGTTACAGTATTGCAAAAGCTTTAACATAAAGCTACAATTTATAACAATGATAATGCAATGCAATGATTACTACAGTCAATCAAGTGTCATCAGCATGATTTGATAACAAATTAGAACGTAAATCATTACACAATGAGACAAATTTCAACAAATGTGAATTTACGGAAAAATTCTGTGAATTCATCAATTTAATTATTAATTCTGTGTAAGATAGCCAATTAAAGTCGACAAAATTTTGTTGGATTTCATTGTAGAATTTCTCCCTTGGGATTGAATATTTTGGACAATGGAAGAGAAAATGAAATTCATCTTCAATTATACCAGAGTTACAAATAGGGCGGAATCTATCGTTGCGGAAAGTTTGACTATATCTTCCAGTTTCAATCATGAGTTTGCGGTTAATTATACGAACTTTCAGTCTTTCCTTTTAGTTGGACTTCTAATTAAGTCTAGATAGCTTGAAATTTTATAATCATGTTTAAATAAGCTGAAAAATTGCAGTTTCTTAGAATGATGGATTGTATGTTGCCAACATGTAATATATTTTTGTTTTATTATATCAATAAACCAAAAATCTAAACATCATCTTGCACAGGTCATTGTCAGCAACTTAAGTCAGGCGATGGTAAGGCCTCCACAATTTCGTGAATGCGTTTTTTATGACGTTTTAGCGATGAAAAGAACTCACCGATAAATATCTTTTATTATATAAACAGTAATGAAATACTAGATGAGCTTTCGTAGGAAAACATGATCATGCATGATATCTTCACACGCGAAAATAACATGTTATCTTCACATGGCAAATGTGGACGAATGTAAGGCTTGTTCGTGTGAAAAGATCACCGCTGCTATGGCTACATAATAAATCGCGCCTCTCACAGCGAAAAACTGGGAAAGTGAAATGGTTTGGTATTACATTCGTGTTTATGTAATAAATAGAACATTACATGGTCGCTTGAAGATACAAATTTCTCTTGTCGTGTTGAAAAATATTTCACTCGAAATTTGCATAATAAACTGCCATGGCGGACTGCAGTGTCTACGGAAGCTCCACGTGAAACCCCTCTTACACGAGAAGTTAAACAGCCTTAACCTATATTGGACCATACTCAGAGCCATACTGGAAGAGAAATCTTCGCAATGAGTCGAGCTGAAAGATTTGTGGGCAAAAGAATTCCTCCTAACATCCGAATGGAAATTCGCAACAAGTTCGAATCGCTCAAAGCGAGCATATAAAATTTGAAGAGAGGATTTGACGAACTCTAAAAGTCGCGAATTTTCATTTCATCAACAATCAAGGATCTTAAAGAACACAATGAGGGTGTGAGAAGCCAGATCCAACAGATCGAGGAAAACATAAGTAACCTTGGCACCGACGATTACAGAATAGAGGTCAAACTAAATGAACTCGAACAGTATGCACGAAGGGACTGCCTGGAAATTACCTGTATTCCAGTTGTGCCTAATGACAATCCAGCGCTGTTAGTGCGAGAAACTTCAGATCTCGACGTAAACGATATGTCGATCGCTCATCGCCTGTAGCCATCAAAGAAAGTGAAGGATAGACTGATTATTAAATTTACCCGAAGAGAGAAAAGGGATGAAATTTTCAACAAGAGGAAAATTTTGAAATCCAAACGGACGAAAGATCTTCCGTCAGTCGCCAGTGAACCACAATCTGGCATAGTAAGCTATAAAGCGCAGATCCCTATCAACGAAAGTCTAAGGCCCTATAGAAGACGACTGTTTGGTAGAGTGCTGCAATTCAAGCGTGACCTAACCTGTGAACAGGCTCTCTGTTTGGGGAAGGGGTGAAAAAATCGCGAGGAGAGGGAAGGCCTCTCGCGATTTTTGCCCTTTCGCCAAACAGAGAGCCTGTTCACAGGTTAGGCATGACCATAACTACAGATTTATTTGGACGGCTAACGGTAAAGTACTGCTTAAAAATCAGAGACTTCCACCACAAAGTCTTCTGTCACCCATGAGGAATTCGAAGAGTACCTTCATCAGTGTAATCAGCTGTTATTTTGTACATTTATAGAGCTTTAAATATGGATGATTAAGAGGAAAACGTAAGAGGTAATTTACCAGACAGGCGGCACGATCTTGACCTTTATGATCTCTTCTCGAATCCAGATAAATGTGATGAGTGTAATCCAGATTTAATGTTAACTTAGCCTTCTTCAGATTGTTATTCTGTTCGCCGTCTTAACAAATGAAACGCTACTAAATTCTGAGGCAAACTCGACTTTCAATTCTCCACTGCAATATCAGAAGTCTATCTAAAAATCTAAATCTTCTGGATGAACTATTATGCTCCCTTGAATCGAAAGTGAATATACTTGGAATTACTGAAACTAAATTAAGTGAGAAATCGATTTCTAATATTGATATGTAATCAAAGGCTATAATTTTTACCACATCGATCCGCCAACAAACGCAGGCGGAGGCGGCTTTATATGTGATTGACAATCTTAAAGCTATACCCAGACCTGATATTAAACTTAATATGGAACTAGTTAAATCTTGCTGGGCAGAAATTGATGCTGGTAAAGGCAAAAAGAAAATGAGCATGGGCTGCATTTACCTACATCCTACTTTCAACTTATAACAATTTCGAAACCAATTAAATGATATATTCAAAACACTTAATCTCAATAAACACAAAATTTACATTTTTGGCGAAAAGTTCTTAATAGACATGCTTTTTGCTAATATCCTGCCTATTATTACTAAACCTACAAGACTTACTGATCAAACAGTAACACTCATTGATCGTATCATACACAATTTAATAGCACGAATCTCAACACTAGATATAACAGATCATCTCCCAAATTTCAGCTTTGTTAAAACGCAGCACCGCGGAATAAAAACAAAAGGTATACTTCAGAGATTATTCTAAATTCGACAATGAACGTTTTTTAGATGATACATTTATAAACCTGATTAATTGGCACGATATTCTTGACCCAGACAGGAATCTATACAAAAAAGGCCCAAGAAGCAATCAGCACCCTGAATAAAATCGTGGATATACATAAACCCGTCAAGTTAGCTAGCCAGACAAACAAAAGCAACTCAATAAGCCATGGCTTACTAAGAGCATCCTAAAATCAGTAAAAAGGAAACAGAAAATGTACCATACGAATTTCTTAACTAAAGAATCGCAAAAAATAAGGGAATACAAGCATTCTGCAAATATTCTCTCACATTTAAAGAGTAAAAGCGAGAAAGACTACTCTACCATGCAATTTTCAAAGCATAAAGACAACCTCAAACAAACCTGGACGTTTATTTATTAATTTGTTTCTAAATATTTGGTCAACTTTAGCCAAAAAATTAAAATTCATCTCACAGATCCATTACAATATTTAGCGTCTACACCAATAAAAAGTTTTTACCTTGCACCAGTAACCCAAGGCCAAGTATTTACTCTATTTTCTCGGCTAAAAGAAAGCAAAGCATCCTTTAACATAGCAATAAACTCATTAAGCTCGCAAGTGGACCACTCGCTGTACCCTTCACAAAAATATATAATGAATAATTACTATCAGGGCAAGTTCCTGAAATCTTTTAAAAATCAAAGGTGACTCCAATATTAAAGGTAGTAGTGTATCTGAGCTAGGGAATTACCCACCAATAGCTGTTATTATTTCTTCTTTCAGTAAAGTACTGGAAGGACTGGTAAATGACCAACTTGTTTCCTATCTGGAGAAAGAATGTCTACTTTTTAACTCTCAGTTTGGTTTTCGCAAGGGATATTCCACTGAATATGCCATTCTAGAAACTTTAGAGAATTTTAAAATCAGCAATTGACGATCAACAAATAACGTGTGGTATTTTCGTAGATGTTTCAAAGGCCTTTGATACAATCAACGACAAAATTCTATAAGGAAAACTAAATAAAAAGGGAATTGGGGGACTTCCCCATGCATGGTTTCAAGCTATTTATCTAATCGTTAACAATATGTCAAAGTTGGTAACGCAGAGTCTAGCCTGAAAACTATCACATGTTGTGTGCCTCAAGGCTCTACATTAGGTCCATTGTTGTTTCTGCTGTATATCAGTGTCTTCCCCACGGCTTCAAACAAATTAACCTTTAGCATCTTTGCAGATGACATAAACAGTTTTTACTCCTCAAAAGACGCAGCTGAATTGCAAAAAGCTATTAATGAAGAACATGGCAAAGTCCTAAAGTACTGTGCCGCTAATATGCTGACAATTAACATTTCAAAATGGCTAATTATATGATAATAACCTCACCTAAAAGGAAAACGAATAGAATAACAATTTGTAATATAGAGCAAAAATCGCACATTAAGTATTTGGGAGGTTTTTATTGATGAACATCTCAAATGGGATACTCAGCTCCAACATATTAACAACAAATTGACAAAAAATGTTGGAATTTTATTCAAGCTCAGACATTACATGTCTCTGAATACGCTCAAACAAGTATACTAAAGTCTTGTGTATCCGTACCTATTAAATTATGGGTTAATAAGCTGGGGCACTGCATGCCAAACTAAGTTACATAGAATCAAAGTAAGTCAGAATAACTGCCTTCGTCGCATCTTCTTTGCAAATAAAAGAGAAGTCCTACACCATACTTTATACTACTAGAAATATTACAACTACCAAAAAATTTTAAATTAAAAGTTGCCTCCCTTGTACATAAAATTCGATATCAAAAACACAAAAACACCTCCTGTTCTTTATGATCTGGTCCAACTGGCTTCTGCAGTCCATAACTATAATACCAGGTATGCCACTAATCAAAACTTGTACGGACCATCTTCCAGAACTAATTATCGCCTTGCAAGATTTAGTCGGTAGTGGCTTCAGAAACCTGGGAAACAATACATATTGAAGTTAAATGCCTCCCTTACAATTCTTTTAAAAGAGATTATAAACTCTTATTACCTGATAGTCAGTGAATAACATTCATCTAGTCATCTACCTTTGCTATCTTACAAATTAATTAGTTAATTAATTGATTAAATAATTAAATTATTATATATCAACTTAATATATGTAGTCAATATCTTTGTATTCTCTCGCCCTGTAATAATAGCCTGCGAGCAAGCTCTCCTATTTGGGCGAGTGAAGCGAGTCTCGCGAGAACGCGCGAGCGAGCGGCGAAGCCGCCAGGGGCCGGCGAAAGGAGAGCTTGCAACCATCCCTTACACATTTTCATTTGTACTTCGCCCAGACGAAGGGAAATACCATTGGCTGAAACATGACGTTCCGGAAATCAAAGTTGATTGATAACAGGCTAAGCTGGCACCCGCTTCGTCTGTGTGTCAAATTTGGTTCTCAGGGGGATCAGATTGGTACCGAGAACTTGTTTCAGCCCTCAAAGCAGACGGGCTTGTTTGATGTAATTCTCGTAAAGAGAATATTGCGAGCCGAGGATAAGTCGGATCGAGTTTGTAGTTCTTGAGGAAGGAAAATGAAAACCCTTCATCACTGAGTTGTATTCGTTTGTGTCAAGCACCTTGTTTAGTTCTGAAAACCGCGGTAGAGTGAAAGTGAAGAGTGATTCAAGCGCTGTTTTCCAACATCGGTTTCTTCGCCCGGTTGAATTCAGAAACATGTACTTGACAGTGTAGCTGTGTAGCTTGACCGTAAAGAAGGAAAAGAGAAAGAGTTGGAAGCTACTGGAGTAAAACTTAAGAGAACCAAGTACAGGAAAGCGCTATTCTCCAGTTCCAGACGGACAAATATATGATGTTTTTGTTGGTGATTGCGATGGGGAGTAGTCTTCTACACTGCAGTAGGGTGACTTTTCAAAAGTAAACGAAACAAGAATCAAATTAGTGAGTTCTTATCCGAGCGGACACGTTGAAGTTCGATGTCCCCGTGGAAAAAAAAACATAAAAACATTGCTTTGATGCTGTTGCGAAAGCGATTTATAAATAAATAAATAATTCTACGCGTCCTCGGCTGTCTTAACTTACTTGACAGGCAGTTGTCACTTTTCTAATCTGCGGCACGTTTGCGGTGACAGTTTTCCTCGGCCCCTTCGCTCGCGCTTTCTCGCGAGGCTCACTTCGCTTACCCAAATAGGAGAGCTTGCTCGCAGGCTATGTAATAATAGATAAGTAAATTGTATGAGCTATTTATAATAACTAGTTTTGCAAATGAAACCGCCTCCCATTAAATAACTGCGCCGTGGTAGTGGCGAATCTGAAAGCTTTTCTCCTTATTGTAACATGTAAACTAGCTCTGATTTCCCTCTTTCTTAGTACATTTTGAATAAGTGTGAATGAACTGAACTTGAACTTGAACTTGAACCCGTTCGCTGCGCTCTCTCGTGAAATATTATTCAACAATCGAAGAGAAATTTCGTATCTCCGCGAGGCCATGTAACATCCTCTATGTATTTAATTCTATTGAATGTTCATTCACTATTAATTTGATTAAATCTCAATTCTTAGGAAGTGAATGGGATTACGTCATCATATCTTTGGTTCGCTCCATGAAAGAGGACGACATCGAAAGAGAGCCCTCTCTCAGCTGGCTCCGTGAACGCTTGGGATTCTTAACAGATGACCATCAGATGAACGTGGGAATAACACGAGCACGCAGAGGGCTTTGTATCATTGGTAAGTCCCGGTTCAGACGGCGAACTTTCCATGAGCGAATCTAATGCATTGAATTACGTATATAAAAAGTTTGGCGTCTGAATCAATTAGGAACACCTGTTTTCGGCTCTCCTTTTAAATTTAGTTCGGCTGGAATTAAGATCGGCGTCTAATCAATTCAGGCGATCTGAAAAATTTTAGTCGCCGCTTAATTTCCAGGTTATTTGAATTAGGTTAGCTCCTGAAAATAAAAAAAAAAAAAACTATTCGATGTTTGAACGGGCCTAAGCCAGTCTTGTGGATACCATGGCTAGACAAAGAACAATCAGGCAACATAACCGTACATCCGAGCATACGCGAAGTAAATCTAATAGAAGTCGTAGTGACTGCACAAACCAATCGTCTGCGACGAATTCGGTAGCAGGAATCTTAACAACAGGTGAACATACGCGTAAAAAAGTTAGCAGATTCATAAAAGGTTGGTCGGTTACTGCGCTAAATTTATCATTCACATTCTGAATCTTTGCAGTGATGTTGCGTTTTTGAGTAGGTACAACGAGTATTACCTTGCTGCCTTGCAGTTTATAATCCGCGTGAACAAATTGATCATTTAGGTGTCCAAAATACTTACCATGGCTAAATCACAGACACCAGTGAGGTAGAAGTCCCTTAGTCGCTTTAAGTAATCTTTCAATAAAAAAAAACCAAGCAAGTGTACTTGGAAGATGTGTTTTTTTATTTTTGACGAAATTGGAACGTTAGCGGAGTCAGGATAGCATAGCGTCCAAAAACGCACATACGCCCGTGAGTACATGTACAGCTGAAATATGGATTTTTATGTATATTTGGATTTTTATGTATATTTTCCGAAAAAACATTTTCTATCAAGGGAAAAGTAACGGGTGATGAGTTTAAGGTCCTTGATTAATTCAAATGAGCAGTATTTAAGGTATCAAAAGAACGTCATCAAAGTTTATTTGAAAATAACAATTTATGACGCGGATTTATTTTTCGTTTATTAAGGTAATCAAAATCTTCTGAGCAAGCACGCTATGTGGCAGAGTTTGCTACAATTCTACAAGGAAAATAACTGCGTGGTGAATGAAAGTGACTGGCCTTGAAGCATGCATTTGACAGACAACCTTAGTTATTCACAGCAAAAGCTGATTACATTTAAATAACGTTTATCTAAGACTAACTGTAATGAAAAACTTGAACTAGTGGTGGTTCTAAAATTGCATAAGAAAACGTTTCAGTTTAATCTTTAGATTTGAGTTTTCAATGAGCTTACCTTGTTTGGTATGTTTTATTTACATGCGACAATTAAATATAGTTTTTATAATAAAAGACATTTGAATGTGTATAATGGCCTCGTTTTTTTCATGTGTCCCACCCTAATCGCTTTGTAATCCCGGTGTCACTACTCTTTTCCTTAGTTTTTACCGAATAAACCTTTTCAGAAAGGCAAATTTGTATTTTGATTTCACTTTCATGGTAAGCCTTTGTCATGTGCTGTTTTTGTTGTTGTTGTTGTTGTTGTTGTTGAACCAACAAAAACGTCCTTTTTAAGGCGGTTGTCAAATAACTGTCAAATCGCCATTTAGGAAAAATCTCCTTAGCCTCGTTTTCTCTGTCGGTACTATAAGTAAAAGATCCTGGCTTTTTCTCGGTCCGTAATTCAAAGTACAGAAAGAGAACGTAGCTAATCAGAGGTATTTTGTGGAAAAATTATTTAATTAGCTATAATCTTAAATATCAATAAAATTTGTCGTTGAATGTTTTGTTGAGTACTCCTTCTCGTTTTCTTAAGTAGATCAGGTGAGTAGTAACCTTGGGTTGCACATCTAAATGCGAAACGAGGATACTACCGATCCATAAAAACAAGACTCCAAGATTCCTTGCAAAGTAGTCATTAACGACACAAGAAGAACAAAAATGCTTAACAGATTTATTGGGGAACAGGAAAGGGACGAACTGCTTTCACGATGTCATTATAAGCCTCTACCATTAAGGAGCCAATCGGTACTGGAAGGCTTAGAAAACAGGCTTTTACACCAACAATGCCAACGACGCTCCTGATCGAGACCCTTCAACCTGACATCAACCGTTAGTCAGCTTTTTTTATGCATCAATCACAAGCAAACGGAGTATTACTGATAGTCCTGCTCATTAGGGAGCTTTAGCATCGACGACGGCAACTGCAGCGAAAACGTCAGTTTTAAAATGAATTCCCGTTTTTTCAATCTTTGTCGCGTTTATTCCAATTTGCTGAGAATGGCAAATGTAGGCGAATTTCCCTGGAGTTGATTTATTGAGAACCGCACTTAAGTTTAGAGAGAGAAAAAGAGATTCGTCGTCACTTGTTTACGTCCCCCATAAAACTTGCAATTAGGTATTTTCACGTCGTGGTCGTGCAAGGACGGTAAAGAAATGTACAGATAAGCGTGATGCACGTGCAAAGTTGTTGTTTTGCGTAATAAAGCTATATAATTGCTTTTCTGACGTCCTATTTGCCGTCGTTGTCGTGGTTGCTAAAGCTCCCTATTAAAATCGATGAGAGCCAGTAGTATGTAAAAAAATTCTCAATTGGTGGAGCAATGTAGCGGCAATGCATCACCAATTGCAGAGGCCACAGATATGAATCCCGGTGAAGTCCCGATTTGTTTTACTTTAAATCAAAGTTGGCAAAATCATCGAATCAAAAATTTTACATACAAAGATTGGTAAAATCTGGATTGTCGTCAAATATGAAAAGGACATGATTGGAACGGAAATCAAGAGACACTAATGAGGAAGTTTGGGTGCCTAGGTAGGTATATTCTTGCGAAACATCACTCTCGTATATGCAATAATCAGCACACTTACTTGCACGTTTCCGAAAGATTATGTTCCATACACAACTCACTAGGTAGAGATAACATTTTCGAGCGAATATAGGTTGATTTTGAGGAGGTCTTCACTGGGGCCTTCGGGCAGGTCTTTCTTTAGTTTTTAGTTCTGTGCTTATCCTGCAATACAAATTTTTTGTGTTTGTGTGCCCCTCTCAAAGGCCTTTAAGGAAAAACCCGCCTGCTAAAGCTGAACGAAAGATAAAGGACTTAGGACTCATAAGGGTCTCATAACTCAACGCTATAATTTTGAGTTCGTTCCAAGCCTGTTTGTTTGTGTCTGAAACGACCAGCCCCTTCCTTTCAAAAGTCAAATGGTCGTCTCCATCGCAGGCCGAAAGGGGAAGCGGGGGATGGGACACGCAACGCCTTCTGGGTCATGCCATGTTTTGTTTTTTGGTCGGAGAGGCAGCCCAATAATACTGATCACGCTTACTTTTACCTTATGGGGGTACGTAGCTATATATGTGTACACATACTCAGTGATCGTGGTGTTTTAAGCAATCTAATTGGTTCGCTATCTCGGACTATTCGACAATATTCACCTCCTAGAGAGTGGATAATGTGTGAGCTTGGTGTTTTTCCCATTTTTTTTTTTTTTTAAGAATGATCTTTTAAAAGTCGACAAAATCCTAGGATTGACTTTTTTTGAGGCAAGAAAAGACTTCAAAGATTCAAAACGGCGTTTTTCGATTTACTGTAGCTGAGTTTTGTGCTCGATGGATTGTTTACAACTCCCGTTTATTCGCGTAGAAGGAGCCGTTTCGTGAACTCACCGTTTCCTAACAAGAAACATTTGGCCCAAAAATCGAATTTTATTTATGACAAATAAATTTGAAAGCAAATGTTTGCGGGATTCTACGTTCCAAATAAATAGGAAAAAGAGTGCTACAGGAAGACGATGTCATACCTCGAGCAACCGAGCCGACATTGTTGTCAGCTCTTCATGGGAAGAACGACACAACAAACCTTTCTGGCTATAAACTTGGCGAGTCAACAGAAAACAACAAAGTTCTACTTTTCTTCTCAGGTAAGGAAACAATTCTAACTTTTAACGGTTCCATTTAAGCCATTACGCTGTTGTTTGCGAAGTGTTAAACTTGGGAATTGCCATTTTTGAAAATTCTGCAAAGATCTATTTTTATAAGCTTACGCGTGGTTTGATCCGTCAATCAAATGGTACTTGGTTTCCTATCTGATTTTGTATAGATCACCTCGTGTGTATATACTAAAACAATATTATTCTTTTTAATATCGGTGAATAGTGGCTTTAGGAGTATTCACCTCGCCGCTTCGCGGCTCGCTAAATACTCAGCTACTTAATTCAGCTCGATTTCAAAGAAAAATTGTTAATTAATATTGTTCTTTTTTGCTAGGAAGACTTCAGTGAACAAATTTCGTTTCGCGAGGACCAAATATTGTTTTTGTTTGTGAAATTTCGTTCCACCGACAAGAAATTTCTTAGCATGTCACAAAATTAAATTTTCGTGTCAGTTCATCAGCTCGCTCGCGAAATTTCGCCGACACACTAGGTGGAGTCCGAAATATTTGCCGCTTTTCAATAGCCTTCGAAAGCAGACGTATTTCCTGTCGTCGCTTCTCTCTCTCATCACACACACTGATATACACACAATAATATATTTTACACTTTTTTTAAAGAACAGTTTACCAGATTTGGCATACCCATAGGAATAAGCTGATAGGCTATTTGGATAATGTCCTATTGTGAAAAACGATAGCCTAACTACAGACAAGGTAATTACGTACTATGGAGAACTGAGAAAACAGTTTAAGTTTAAGAAGTCAAGAAGACAACAAGAAAGGCTATCGGAATACTAACTTGGCTTACGACTAATTGAGACTAAGACTTAAGCCTACACTAGCAATTTTTAGAACGGCAATCAACAGACTGTACATGACATTCTTTCTGTGCCGCCATTTTGTTCTTGATAAACCACAGGTAGCCCAAGCTCGAAATATGAGCATCGGCGAGCATCGGCGAGCATCGGCGAGCATCGGCATTGTTGCGTAACATTCAAAATATAAGGATTTGTATAGAGTACTAAAGTGTGACGTCATAAAAAATTGAATTTGTGAAATTATGGGATTCGTCAGGATATTCTGAAAGAAACACATCTAAGAGGCCTTCTTGCCAAAAACTAGCATTGTGGGGCAAATTGTCTCTGAGATATTAGCCCAGTTATGCTCTGATGACGCCATACAAATCCTTCTAAATTTGACTCTGTTAATAACATTAGGAACAGAGTCAAATTTAGAAGGATTTGTATGGCGTCATCAGAGCATAACTGGGCTAATATCTCAGAGACAATTTGCCCCACAATGCTAGTTTTTGGCAAGAAGGCCTCTTGGATGTGTTTCTTTCAGAATATCCTGACGAATCCCATAATTTCACAAATTCAATTTTTATGACGTAATCACTTTAGTACTCTATAGGTTTTTATGTAAACGGTTTTCTCTCTATTTTACATAGAGAGAAAACCGGCCCGTGGACCACACAGGAGAGACGTAACACACATTTTAAGTAAGGTAAGCTGTTTTTTATTGAAATCCTTTCATTTTCGTAGGTTACAGAAACGATAGGTTTTTTTCCCATACAAATCCTTATATTTTTGGAATGTTACGCAACAATGCCGATGCTCGCCGATGCTCATATTTCGAGCTTGGGCTACCTGTGGATAAACTCAAACATTTTTCGTAAATCTTCTAATCGCCTCTTTAACTTATCGTTTTCTTTACGCATTGTGTTCACCGTTGCCCTTTTCTGATATTTCCAGCTTGATAACTTATGGTGGCAGTAAAAATAATAATCATCCTTTAATGATCCTTCTTCAGGTCTCGTAATGGCTACTGTAATAAACAATGCACGTAGTGTGTGTATTATATTGTGAAGCGTCCTTGACACTGTCTGAGCTCAGGGTTGAGAGTAACTTGCGATCAGGCGCCTTTTTTTAAGAGACAAAGAGTTATAATAAAGAGAAGGCATGATCTCAGGCTAGGTCATGTGAAGAGAAGCGACGACCGCTATGTGTTTGTGTTTGTCAAAATTCAAGGTTATGTGCAGGTAGAATTTGTTTCCTATATACACATAAAAAACGTTTCCGCTTCGAAAGCCAATTACCTAATTGACCACTACAGAAAATACCAGAACATACCATAATGCTCTTTGTTTGTCACCCCCCAAATTTTTTTTCCAGTTTCTCTAGCGAGTTATAATGGCCCCAAGAAAAAATGAAAACAATGCTTATGCAAAATTTTGGGGTGACAAACAAAGAGCATTACCAATTCGTAAACAGTTTGGTGGTCCTGCTGGTGTTGGAGCATTCAATTGCGGAGCGATCAATTGTTTTTATAAGCCCGGCTTTGGACCCTCTGTCGAAATTTTGCTCGTCACCAATTTGTAGAAGACAGGATCAGAATCAAACCCCTAACAAATGACTTGTGCATTCGTATGTTAATATCACGTGCAAAAGAAGACATAGATGACTGCTTTGTTACCCATATTTTGCATGTATGGACACATTTACGTGTGACGTCTCTGTCGGTTTCTGAGAAAGTAAACCGGAAATCATTATTTTTTTCTGGGAAGCAGAAATGATGTGTTATTTAGGAAAAATTGGGGAAAGACATTATCGCAAAGGTAGTAAGTGAAAGCAGGGTCATTGTTAATGCTGTATTGTAAAGAAAAAACACGTAATTCGTATCGTGTGTCTGCGACCTTGGATCCAGTGAATAAGAAGACATCTCTTCGCGTCACGAGGTAACCAGTGAGGTGATAATAATAGATGAAATAACAACTATTTTAAATAGCCTGTTGTATCTTTGTCTCTTAAATAAGAAGTAACAGAGGTAAGAAAAGCGTCAAACATTTGACGAAATATTTAACAACATACAGGCTGGCATCTTCACATGTGTCATTAAAGTGGCATCAAGATATATAGCTTATGAAATATACAATTTTGGAAATAATTATGTTGACGTGCCAGTAAAATTTTGATGATGCTAAATGTTTTTGTAGCGGTAGCTGTGTCAGTCTATCTAGATATATCTGAACAGAATTACATTTGAGGGCATTGAAAATGGAGTAGCCTGCGTAGCAAGCGTTTCCGTTTGGTTTCGGAGCAAAGAAAGACGGAGGAACGGTATTCTAGGTTTTGGCCGCGCGAGAAATGAATCAAGAGCCAAAAAACTGAAAGTGGGGGGAGGGGGAAGGGAAGGAAGGAAACGCTTGCAGACAAACCCCTTGATTTTGAAAACCTGCGTTCGCCAGCGAACGCAGCGCCTGATTGGCTCGGCTAGTCGAACAATGTTGACATGTGTCGATCAAAGGTTTGTTTCATACTGAGATGACGGTATGGTACGTGACACGCATATTAATTTTCAGTTGTTGTTGTTTTAAATTCTGGTCGGCAAGATTTGCGATCCAATGTAAGAGCATATTTCTTTGACCTCTTTTGAAACGTAAGGCTCTTCTTGCGACTAAATAAGGGTTTCAGGTCGTTTAATTTATTCTCCAAAGTGCCTCCTGGATTAATGGTTCGGATTCATTGACATTTCAACATACACGCCGTCCATGTGTTTCAAAATACAAAAGCTGTGGCTATATGGCCGGTAACCGGTCAAGGTTTTCAAAATACTAAATGGCCGGCAGTTCTATATTCTCAGTAAATTTCACAAAATCGAAAGATTCCAGCTAATCCAAACTATCATATGTCGATTTAGAAAAGTCAAGCGATCCTGAAATACAGATCTTTGGTCTAGTGTTTGGTTTGCGCTGGGCTCAGAGGAGGAAATCACGTTTTGCGACACTTAGAAATTTTTTCAGCTCGACTGCCGGTCAAGGTTTTCAAAACACTAAATGGCCGGCAGTTCTATATTCTTATTAAATCTCACATATAGCCACGGCGTTTTTTACAAAAAATATATTTTGGGTTCACACACACGCGTCCTCTGAAGTTCATTTCCGCTCCACTGAAAGCCAAACATTTTATTGGTCAATTGTGACAGCTGATGACAACATCAAATGTCGTTGCGCGAACTCAGGCATGACAGGCCAAGTGGGCGGTTTTTAAAATCCCAGGGTTTGTCTGCAAGCGTTTCCTTCCTTTCTTCCCCACCCTCTCCCAGCTCTTTTATTGGCGCCATTTTAGACTCTCGTTCTTCATTCTTTGCTCCTAAACGGCACGGAAACGCTTGCTACGCAGGCTAAAAATGGAGAGAAATGATAGAGCTAGCAAATGATATGGCATAAAGATAAATCTTGCCAATGTTTAATTTTGCTGTAAAACCACAGGCTTGAACAGGATTAGAGTGATTTCGCCTTGAAAAGACAATTGTTACTTAACAGAAAATGACAATCGCTACGTACGGGGAAACTTATCCAGTGTGAGGAAGTTGAGACCAAAGCGTTCTAGCGGAAATAAATCGATCTAAGGACACAGGAGACAGCTCATCGAGTCAATCGGATGATGGCTAGCGTGTAGCGGTACTGACGTTAAACAAAATAACTGGGCTAGACGATCTAAAGTACAATACGGTCAACTAACCCGCGATTTAAACAGAAACCAAAAATCTATTATGAAGCAAACCGTGTACCGTGTGAATCTTTACGGATTTGGCCAAGAATCCGCGTAATGTGAACGGAGCCGTGAAATAAGAGAACACTGAAAATGAATTTAAAAGTCTAAACAAAATCTGGAGTTGGGTGTGTTCCCGATTCATAAAACTGTTTTTTAGGGTTGAAGAATATACCCACAAATCACAATGTGAACAGTACTGAATAGAATATTGTCTCTCTAGTTGCTCGGCAAAATTAAGTTAAACATGACGGTGCAGCTGAAGACGACCCGATAAGAACGGCGACTTATTGATATCAGTGCTAATGGTATGACGGCCAAGTTTTGAATGTTGAGTCTACCACTTTGAACTTTAATAATAACCCACTGAGTGCGTCTATTAGTTATTCAAATGAATCAATGACTGAGCGCGAGAATTGGAAGCTGAATTTAGAGTTGAACAGGATGTGTGACTTTGTCGTCTATTGTTTTTGTTTGGCCTTAAATATCTCATTGCCAGTAAGCACGCGAAAAGACAAATATTACTAGAAGAGTTATAAAACAATTCCAAAGTTAAGCCAAGTTTTCATGACGAAAACGCCTTTACGCTGAAGAGAATTAGAACGTGCACATGCGCGGATAAAACAAGGCACGAACAGGGCACGCTTTAGTTCAATAATTGGATGGGATGTGAGACTTTTTATTCATCTCGTTGTCAGACAACTGAAGCACAGAATTTAAATGCTTTTTTTGATAACGCTGGGAAAAGTAAAGAAGCCGTAAGAAGCGAAATCAGAGGCGATAACAATATGTCCCGCTCTTTTCTATGGAACACTTTGTAGGAGTTTGAAATGAAACATTTTTTCTCCGGGTTGCCGGGTGCGAATTTATTCAAATAAATCGACAAAGCGCTAGTTTTGAATGCTGAGTTTACCACTTTGAACTTAATAACCCACTGAGTGCGTCTATTAGTTATTCAAATGAATCAATGGAGCGCTGGATTTGAAAGCTGAACACGCTTGGAAATTTTTGTGCCAATTTTGGCCAAGTTTCGTGTCCCCGTTTTCCCAGTCCTCTTTTTTGAAATTCTGCGCGGCCATATCGCCGGCCCGCCAAGAGCGAAAATCGGTCAGGCTTATCGCCATGTGAGAGAGAACTGGTACTAATAAACAATGTTTTGACGAGCGCGATAAAAGCTACGAAGAAAGAGCTTTTTATCGGTACCTTGCATGCCTTGTCTTCGAATATTTTGACACTAGCTTTATGTCGGCGAAGAGAGAGTTTCTTGCGAGGTTCTTGAGAGAAAAGTCTGGCTGAAGTAAGCTTTGGAAAAGGTTTTATATCTGCTGTTTGGTGCTCATATCTCAAAAACGGAAACGAGGAAAACATGAAGAAGGTATTTATCCTTTGTTTTGATGCTTTAGTTGCTTAAGTTTGGAGCTTACGCACGTGAATTTTTCTTACAAAAAATACCATTTTTAGGTCAATCAGGTTCACATCACGCTTGTTAATGGATGAACTAACAGGTTTTGGATGACTTGCGAGAAGCAAGAAAATCACTCCTCCGCTCCGAGGTTGTCCTATTCTCAGTAAAGCGATTTCTACTTCGTGAATTTTCAAGACAAAATGCTAACCTTCGTGGCAGATAATAATAAACAGCGAGGAATTTTGTTCGTTGAAAAGAGGGAAGTTACAATAATACATCATGTCATCGTCAAACACCACCAGTTCAGCCACGTTCAAGTGTATTTGAGGTCCCTTCTTTGACATTAAAACACCCCCACCAAACAAGAAAGGTGTCCCTTCAAATTTCTTAATGAAGGTAAGTTAAACTTATCGAAGCGAAGTTCTTAAAGAAGGCATTTTGAAACTTAGTTGTTACTAAAGAGATCGATAATTAGGACGACAATCGATATACATAACAGAGCTGCTGCTCTAAATGACATGATGTCTACTGAGCTGAAATATTACTGTATGAATAGTTTAACTTTTGTTCATTTCATTTATTGGTTTGAAATTGCAATTCCTAATGTTTTCACGGCTCTTCAATGCCGTTATAATCAGCCGTAGTTCGTCTGGCTTCACGTCGCCATCTTGAATTTGTCTTTGTTAGGAACCAGTCTTCGCACGGTCCCGAAAAAAGTTGGCCCGGATTGAAGCAAAAATTTCCAAGCGTGGAATTTAAAAACTTGTAAAAAAAATATTTGAATGCAGTCTGAACAATATTCACAAAGCGCCTTAAACAACCTTTGTCATTGAGTAACCGAACCGATAGGGTGACAACAGTATTTTTGGCCCTCTCCCCCTACGTGAGTTTCGCTTTGAGGCAAATGTAACTCTTACCCTCCCCCCGAGGAATTCGTTAACACTCGCCGACGTTTCAAGTAGTCATGATCGGAATTTTGCATGTGTAAAGACGCCATTCTTTATAAGTCATTTAAAAAACGACCAAATATGGCCAATTTTACAACAGAAAACAATACCTATTGTTTTCGAATTGGACCCGCTTTTCTTGACACGAATTCATTGTGGATATTCAGGACAATAGATAGTACAACCATTGTTTAGTTTAACGTAGGAGTGAGACCTTGTTTTCTCTCTAATGAAGAGTACCTCTTATTTGAAGAAAAACATAAGAAATCAACTGAATCAAGCACCAGAAACTCACTGAGAGACAGGTTGTAGCGAAAAAGAAGACCCCCGAAGACGAGGACCGAAGACCTAAGCCCCGAAAACGAAGACCCCCCCTTTTTTTCTTATTTTATTTTATTCGAACTCGAATTCGCCGACGATTTAAAATTAACAATTATATTGCTATTTGTCATTTTCTTTATTCATTTTCTTAACCTTTTTTAAAGATTTATTGAATGTTTATCCCCCTCCCTGCTGATCCGGCTGACGGGAGCTCGTGTTACGACAATCCTCTTCATCATTCACGATCAAGAGCTAGGAGATCCACGAAAAATGGCATCATTTCGAATTCGTCTCCTCTGTATGTGTAAGCGCCGCATCCTGCTGTTCCGTTTACCGATGACAGTTGCCTAAAGCCAGTTTCTTGTTGGCATTTGATCGGTTTTGACGAAATTACTTAAGGTGAATACATGTAAGCAAACGAATACCCCTTTTTTTCTTTATGACTTAAAATGCTGATTTGAAACAAAACACCCGAAAATGAAGACCCTCCTCTCTTATTTCCCCTTTTTTTTGTTTTGCAACAACCGTAGTTCATCACCGTTTAGGAGAAGTTATTTACCAGCTTATCTACTTAAAAACTAGCAGTTCAGAAGAAGATTTGCAAAACCTAGCCAGGACGTCTACTTCGTCGACGACAACGCATAATTCACGCAAAGGGAATTAAATCGAAATCATCTTCGAGATAGCCAACTGTGAAAAGGTCCAAGCGAGCTACTATTCTGCTTTGTCGAATGAGAAAACTGGATTTCGTGTTCTTTCTTTTTTTTAATCAATTTTTCTTCTTTTTTTTGAAAAAAGGGCTTCTGCTTGAATAAAATAATTAAAGTCTTCCTTAAAAAGGAAGCAAAAATATCAATTCAGCTGGACTTATGTTCAGTAAAGAAATTCTCATCTTGTATTAACAAAACTTTGTCAAAGATTAAAATGTCGTTACCACAAGGCCACGAGATCTTTCTCAAAAACATATTAATTTAAACAAAACTGACGTCATCATCACCGTAAACACTTCCAAAGTGATTTTACACGCGAAATGTGTTCAAAGAAACCTGTAAAGTGACACATAAAAACACCTTTTAAAGAAACAGTGAGTGATAGACTTCATTATCACAATTAAATACCGCAGAGGAAATTCCACAACACTCCCAAATCGTCGTAACAAATAACGGAGCGGGCGTTATTCGCTTTCGTAAGAGTTTAATCCACAGGGATCTTCGTTTTAGTTCAAGGGGTCTTAGGTCTTAGGTCTTCGTTTTAGAAACGCCTTAACACGAGCTCGAGTCAGCCGGCTCAAATGTCGTCACGTAACGCTCCTGGGGAGGAGCGTTGCATGGCGACACAGAGTACCTCGGTGTGCATTAATGGTGGATAGAATGAGGACAGCAGAGGAGCGGCGGACAATTACAAGCAATCACTAAAAATTATAGTAGCGTTAAATCTTCGGCGAATTGAAGTCCGAAAAAAAATAAAAGAAAAAAAGAACGAAAAAAGGGGGTCTTCGTTTTCGGGTCTGCGTTTGGTATAGTTGCTGTAGTTGCTACAGGAACTACACCAAAGTACCGTGACGGCAACTACTGCAATTTCACGAACTTCACCAAATTAAACTACACCAAGGTTCATAAACTACACAAACTACAGCAACTACATTAACTACACAAACTACACCAAACTACAGCAACTACAGCAACTACATGAACTACACCACACTAAAGCAACTACACCAAACTACAGAAACTAAAGCAACTATACGAACTACACCAAATAAAACTACTGCAGCTACATAAACTGGACCAAACTACAGCAACTACACGAACTACACCAAACTACAGTAACTACACCGAACTACAACAAGCTACCACAACTGCATCAAAATACTAGAACTACAGTCAAACCTGTATTAAGCGGCCCTCTATTAAGCGGTCACCCTCTATTGAGCGGTCACCTGTCAAAGTCCCGGAAATCACTTCCCATATTTACTGTAAACTTGACCTCCACTAAACTTTCACCTCTATTAAGCGGACGCGGTCTCAAATCTCAAATCTCAAATCTCAAATCTCAAATCTTTATTTTAACACGGTAAAAAAATCATCAGGTTTTTTGTTACATAATTATGAAAGATAAACTAGTACATAACAATATTTAATAATAAATACATATCTAAAGAGTCTCTTAAAAATACTACTCAAAATTACACTAAACTATACCTGTTTTCCATGAATGCCGTGTATCTAACTTAATTAACTAAAATGAAAGTTTAACAATTGCTTAAAACGATTTAGAGATTTCTCTTGCCTAAGATTGCAGGGCAGACTGTTCCAGAGAGTTGCACCTCTATAGCTGAAGCTCCTTTTTAGGTAGTTGGTTTTTGGTAAAGGGACATTCAATTTGTTCGTAGAGTCCCTTAAGACATAGCCTGACGTACTGCGCTCAGTAAACATAGAGGATAAATGGTCAGGAGCCAGATCATTAAGAGCTTTGAACACCATTAAAGCTACTTGAATTTGACGCTGGGTGATCAGGTCTTTCCAGCCAAGTTGTTGTAACAAGAAACGAGCGTCAGCATCATAGGAGGAGGAAGTCAAAATGCGAGCAGCACGATTCTGCAGTTTTTGTAATCTTTCAGAGAGCGTTTTGCCGCAATTACCCCAGACAATACTACAATAATCAAAATGGGGTTGTACCAAGGCATTGTAGATGTAATGCAGTATTTCTGGCGAAACAAAAGGTCTAATTCGCTTTATGGCGCCAATGGCGGAGGCAATCTTTTTGGATAGTTTATCGATATGACTATGCCATGCCATGTTATTATCAATGAGAATCCCAAGTGATTTAGCAGTTGAAACTTGCAGTTGCCAAAGTGATGATTCTACTGTTTTCACCTGTATTAAACGGTCACTTTGTTTACAAAAAATAAATTCTGGAAGTCAAGTACAGCAAAGTTAAAATCACAAGTGTAACTTGTTTCCACAAATGTCTTGAAATCAACTGTCCGAACAGTGATGTTCGGTGATTTTTAACTGTAGTGTCAACATTGAACATCAAACTGATCTTAAGCCTAGTTACTCTTTTAACCAACTGCACGAAAAATTGTCCCCTTCAAAATGATATTCACAAGGCAATTCTAAACCATAACTGTTTTAATATTGTAATTTTCACGCCCTGTGTTGAATTTCATTTGCACGTGCTGCTAGACTCATTATATATTCAGTTTCGTTTGTACCTTCGCATCCTCGGAGACCCAGGAGCAGTCAGTCGGGACGATACAATGTTCGTGGTGAAAGTTTACTGTAAGATCAGAGGAGGAGTGAATAGTATCCCATGATGCATTGTGTTTCAAACTAATATATCGAAAGTTTTGGTGACGTCATCACTTGATTCGACTGCTTGCCTCGAGAGGTTTGATGGCGTCGTTCTTGCCTAGTCCCTGTACGGCGTTTTCCCAGTCCCTCTCGGTCAATTCATTTCGGTGACGTATCCGAGGCGAACGGTCGGGAAACGCCTAGACAAAAACAGAATGCGCATGCGTGCGTTGCTTTTTGAAATTCAAAGATGTACGTTAATGTTGTAAGCAAAAGGAGATTTTTTTTTTTAACAAACCTTGTGGATATTTGCGGGATCGAATTTTGCCGACCGGCTTTGAAAAGTCATCAGAATGCTATTCATAGTCCTTTGAGGGTTCGGAACCTTTTTTCTTTCAAGTTAAAAATATCTTCCCCATGAATAACTTATCCAATGAGGATCTACACAATAATACAATATATAAAATTGCTAATAAATGTACAAAATGCATTTTTTCATCAAAGTTCTTGCTTCTTCTTTTGGTAGTAAAAATGTCAAGGATAGTCGATACCACAGTTTTATTAGTGTTAACAGCTAAAGCAACTGAAGAGAACCTTTTAATATTGCAATGGCCAACTTTCCTGACATAATTCACCAGAACCTCTCTGAATGACCCACGCAAAAGTTATTTACAAAGCACATCTTCAGATTCTTAAAAGACAGTTGAACACAGTTTGTACAGCAAGGTAATTGCAAAAACCATGAAAAAAGTACCACAACTTCAAAAAGGGCTGACGGTAACAGGGACTGTAGGGGAATTTGCTTCATTAACTGCAGAAGCAAATTATGGTTTCAAACCCTGCTTGAGCATGGGGGGAGGGGGGGAGGGGGGGGGGGCAGCTTCCGGGCCTTTACTTTTACAAGGCTATGTTCAACTACCTTAGGGCATATTTCTAGAATCGGGGAGTTGGGCCAGTGCCCGGTGTATTCGTTGCCGGATACTGGTCTGATTTCGTGCAGGCAGAAAGGAACGACCTGCACAAATAATGGATGCATCCTCTCTACGATTGGTTCTAGATTCTCTACATTCTCTGACGAAAAGTCCAGAGGTCCTCTGATGTTTCTTCTAGAATCTCGTGCGCGCTTCTCAGTAGGTTTGTTTGGTGTGTTACCACTTGCTACGTGGCTCCTATTTTGGAGTCCATTGTCCTATAAGATTCGCAGTAAAATACCCCATTATTCATAGCTCCTTTAACGCATTCATTACAAAAAACAGTGAAAATCCGTTCAAACACATCCATTTCGAAAGTAAAAAATGATTGCTATGGTAAGACAACGCTTTCGAAAGCGCTCAACCGATTGAGGCCTGCAGCAGACTTAGCATATATTCCCACACGTGGTGTTGAAATGTGTCCGAGGATACAAAATTTCAGTGATTTTTGGCCGCTTCAAAAGTCTTTAAAATGTGGGTACTTCTGGGTACTTCTTTGCTTGTACAATTATCAGGACTTCATTTCGCTAGCGTGAAGCCCATATTAGGAAAAGATCATCAAATAAACCAACAAAATGTAAATATTCATGACCTATCTACGGCTCATTGAACACTTTGTTAAGCAAAGGCTCTGTAAAACAATCAAATCAAAGGTTTCTATATGGATGTTACGTTATTGAACAATTGGATATCAGAGAAATCATGTCAAATAACAAAATAATGCAGTTTTCTTACCTTTTAAGGGAACAGAAAATTAAACAGGCCGGCGAGAAAACGGCGTTATTTCACGCTGGAATCCGCCATAACTGCGAAGGTGCGTGATGCGCCGAGAAAATTGCATCATGGGATACTATTCGCTCCTCCTCTGGTAAGATCGAGACGAGCCCCTGGGCGCTTACTCTTACCGAACCAGTTTCAGAAGCGTTTGAATTGCCTGCTTCTGATTGGCCAGAAAAATTTTTTTCTGGCCAATCAGCGAAGAGAAGCAGCCGGGTGACTTTCGTGTTTCCTTACACGACGTAGTTTTCCTCATCGATCGCCATACTTGCGTAGCGCTTTCAACGGGGAAAGTTTCTCGAGGAAAGTTTCAGAACAGAATGTTAACAACCCGGAAAAATTACAAGCTTTACCACGGCTACAAGAAACAAACACTCTCCGATGAATTTTTAGGGCGGATCTTTCGAAGGTATCGTAAATTTTTATAGCTGATACGATACGCGATACATGACTTTCACTTTCCACACCTTTGCTCACACTGTCTAGTATACAACGCCCATGTTCGTTGCATAACTTCTGAAACTTTCTACAGCGTGAAAATTTCCGTTGCACGGGCCACGCAACTACGTCGATTGATCGTGGGATTTTCTGGCTAGCCGCAGTGCACGCACCTTCTTGCTTTCGCGCCAAACTCCTTTACCGTTCGTGTTTTAATACAGCCAGTTGTGTTTTAGTTGGAAATCTCGGTCCGGTTTTATACTGAATCCTGACGTGTTAAGTGAGGTCGATTTTTGCAGGCTGTGTAGGTTTGGTTTTAGGGATAAGCAAAGAAAAAGAAATGTTGTGGGTGAGTTTACGAAAATGTTTGAGAAAGTGGTGGGTGTGAAAGTTTTGGAGGGCGATAAACGCGCAGTGTGTGACACATGTAGGTATAGAGGTCGTGGAATTGTGGGAAGACTGGGATGTCTGTGTAGATATTTTGTAGTCACTAAAACTTTACAAGAAGTGAACGCTCTTAAGGAAATTCCCAGGGAGAAGAGACCGAGGAATAGGGACACTTCCCAAAGATCCAATTTCAGCTCTTGATTTCAAGGACCCGAGTGTCTGGCTTACTAAACATAAGAAAACATGGGTTAATCTTCACTGTGATTAGAATAAGGGTGATATAGTAGAGGCGAATTTTAATTATCATATATCTTTTTACAAATGCATGTATTAAAGTAATTTTGCATAAAATGGGATTTTCTATCAAACTATTTATTTATGATTGGCTTGATGTTTCTCCTTACTGACCCCCTCAAACACATCCACAGTGCCACTGTTTTAACTCCCTTTCAATTTGTGGTACAAGATTGGACATATTTTGAAAGAATAATGCTGCAATATTAACAATTTTTCTTTGGCGCGTTTGTTTGATATTTCATAACTTTCCTATCATAATTCTCCTCATCTGACAATAATATTCTTCATTGATAAATATTTTAAAATCTTTTAATATCCTCGACTTCAGAAAGGTAAAAATCTTCCTCGCATGGTCACCATTCCAGATAGTAAGTCTCTAAAATACTTTCCACAGAAACTAATTTATCACAATTGTCAATTGTTGTTTCCTGTAGAAGACAATCAGTGAATACAAATTCTAGAATACAAGAAGTGAAGATTTGAGTCTTGAAATTCTTGTCTCAGATCATCTTGACATTCTTTTCTCGGGTTTTTTGACTTTGGCATTTGCTGGTGTTGGTTCTGTTACCTCAGACATCAGAAGAGTCATGCTTTTTTGTGTCATCTTTACATTTATCTACTGTTTGCCCACACTAGTAGTTATAGTAGGATGCTTTGACTCTCACTCACTCCATACTTTTTCCCGTTATTTTCCTGGTTATTCCGTCATTTTCACCCCCAAAAAAATGACGGAAATTAATCAGGGGAATTTTTGTACTCTTTTTCAAAATTTGCAAAATTTGTAAATCCTGATTATTTCACGTCATTCCCGAGGTCAAACGTGTAACTTATCTGACTTTTACGATGTTTATGACTTGAAATCTTTACAAGATTACCCCGTTATTCCGAGTCATTATAATTTGGGAAATTTGACAAGTTATTGCTCGCTTCCCCCTGCGGGGTCGCTCGTGGAAAATAACGGGAAAAAGTATGGAGTGAGTGAGAGTCAAATCATCCTACTATAACTACTATGAATATTCCCCACATTCCCTCATCTACACTGTGAGCGGCCCCGAAGGGGAAGCGAGCTGTAAAATGGGTGGGGAGACACGGGGAAACCAAATCAAAGTATCTACCCCGAAGGGGGAGCGAGCTGTACAGTGGGTGGGAAGTGCGGGGAAGTGCGGGAAACATGAGATATGCGGGGAAATATATGGGGATGCAATCCCTAACTAAAATGATTTAAAGATAAATATTTTAGTATAAAAAAATGCAGTTGACAGCTTACGAAAACGTTACTCCAGAAAATGTTAAATTCACAGATGCAAAAGAATTCAAAGTGAAAGACAGCAATATTAAATATAAGAGAATACCAATTGAGATAAGTTATGGCAATAACAAAAAAGGTTCTCTTGTAATTGAAAGACCAACATTATTCTCTTTTGGAGTAAGTGAAAAGAAAAATCAAGAAACCAAAAAGCTTGTTGGTTATTCTGTCCCAGTATGTCTTTGGGGAAAAGATAGCCAACCCAATGAAAAAGAGCAAGCATTTTTTGATGTAATAAATAACATTTTTACTATTACTACTAATTTTCTTGAATCAGAATATGGCCCTGATGTAGCATCATCATTGACATCACCATTCTATTACAAACAAGTTGAGGTTGTTGATAAAAAAGGAAAGAAGAAAACCAAAAAAGATACATCAGCTGCTCCAGTACTCTATGCAAAAGTTGCTTATTCAGAGAAATCCAAAAAGATACTTTCTCTATTTAAAACAAAAGGGGGAAAAGATGTTAATCCATTAAAATATATTGATCAATATTGTAATGTCAAAATGGCTTTGGTTATTGAAGGAGTATTTATTTCCAAAACAGTTACATCACTTCAAATCAAAGTTTATGAATGTTATATCAAGCAATTGAAGCCGCGTGAATCTTTACTACAAATTGATGACTCAAGTGATGAAGACAGTGAAGCAAGTGAAGCAGATGAGAGCAATGATGAAGAACTTATTAAAAAATTAGTTATATCTGATATTGAAGAAGAGAATTAACTGTGTAATATTTGGATTTATATTTTTAATACAAATTTTGTATTAAAAATCAACCAAATCCTTGAAACTCACCCATGAGTTAGATTTATCAGGATACCCACTCCATTTTACTAATGCCATTTTTTTCTTGTTATCTCGTCTGATAACTTTTTCTATTCTAAAAGTCTGCTGTTTTACTTTCTGTAACTCTTGCTCGTAGAAAGAACCTTTAATTGGTTCTCCCATCAGATCAACAATAGAATATGTAACAGGTTTTGTTGGCATAATTTTATCAATCACAAATATCTCCTCTGTCCAGTTTGGGGTATAACCTTTATCAAATACCTTTCTCTTATACTTGGAAATTCTAACGTGGTCTCCCACAGCAAACTTTGGTTTACCCGGTTTCAAGTAAATCAAATCACCATACAAATTATTCCAAACTTTTTTCTCATTCTTCTTTTTACTCGCTTCAACAGGAGTCATTTTCGCACTAGAATGTCTCGCATTATTGTAATCATTAACTAGTTTATCTATTTTATCAAAGTAAAAAATGTTGTTATTCACAGTAAACATCTTCCACATTTTGTTTTTCATTGTTTTATTCCATCTCTCAACAACACTAGATTTCTCTTCATTTTCAGTGTGATATAGTTTAATTCCTTCTTTTTTAAGAAAATCTTTCAAATGTTTGCTGATAAACTCAGAACCTTTATCTGTCCATAACATCTTTGGTTTACGTTTACTCTTAAATATGCCATCAAATGCTTTACTGACAGTTTCAGTTTTCTTGTCTTTCAAACCCTTTATCCATCCATACTTGCTAAATACATCAATTACCATCAGCAGATATTTAATCCCCTTGTTCCACTTACCGAACTTTTGCATTCAACCAAATCAGCAGCCCAGATTTCATCAATCCCATTTGAGATTACTGATCTCTTTTGAAAGTTTCTTGTGATTGGTTTGTGAAGTTCGTCGGCCAGTTGTTGAGACCAATCACTACTCAACGCCGACGCGCGTTTTTTTGAAGACCAAGTCCAAGTTTTTTCTTTGTATTAATCAAGAATCGTGCTTTTGATCGCCACTTTGGCATTTCACCGTATGGAATCTGATCCAATGATTGTACCATCTCTCTGTCGCAATCACCTTTGTTTCTTCCCATATCATAACAGATATCATGATAAGCAGCTATCTCATCAACTTTGTTAAAAGGTTTGACACGCCATTCTGTTACTTCTCCAGTATCGGGATCATAACTTAAGAGCGAATGCACAGAAAAATCGAGCAAAATCGGCAAATCGTGGCCACAGCTCAAAACCTAACCTACCCTCATTTTCAGTCTGTAATAAGGTTTTGATGAGTTTATAACACTGCTGAGTTTTAAATTTCAAAATGCGGCCGAAATTGGGAATTATTTGAGATTTTCGATTTCAACGATCTGCGGGCCTAAAATTAGCCGCCGAACACGGGAATATAGCCCAGTGACAGAAGTGAGCTGACTTTCATAAACGAGCGAATATATTGCAATCTTCCACTTAAATCTCAAAAAACAGATATCTAACAATTTCTAAAAGGCACATTTTTTAGATTTAGAGAATAAAATATTGACGAACGAGCACAATTTTGAAACGTAATTTGCATAATGCTTATAAATACAACAATTTACCGCTAAAACCAAAATCGAATTTTCTATATGGGGGAATTCTCCAAATCAGCCCAAATCCCGTTTACTATCCAATGAGTTATAGTACTTCAACATGATCTGAAAGTTAGTCTGGTGTTCTTGCGAACGCTTGTAAAATAGATTGATTATTTTGAGGTTATTTTGCCCCAAACAACGGCTAATTGACCCCAGGGTCAATTGACACGTACACGTCACCTTAGTTTTATGCGTCGATTTGAGCTCGTTAATAGGGAGAAACTAACAAGATTCTTTTTATATGTACCTGTTTTAATGAAATGAATGCAATCTTCAGAAGGAGAGGCCGTTCAATGGGTAATTTCTGTTCTTGAGATCTTGCAGATCGCAGCATGGCGTCTGCGAGTGGACCTGAGTCTAGGTCCGTTTCCCCGTGACTCCGAAATCAGAATAACATCAAGAAATAATTCTCCCTCGAATCTTCGTAAGTGAATCAGCTTTGCAGTGCCTTACCAAAGATAAAAAGTGGGCCGAATAGGAAAACGCAGTGTATTGGTGAGCGAAAGGTGAGTAAATAAACCTGGGAAAGTACGTTACCTTTGATTGCGTGACCAGCCAGTAAACGATAGTCTCCAGCGAAAAATAAGATTCGCAAAAATCTTGCTGATGTATATTTAACAGTTTGTTACTATAGTTTATACCTAGTTTGTCTAAAACTTTAAACAATGCATATCTGTCCAAGAGTATAAGAATGTTTCGAAAGATCCACCGCTAAAAAAACTGTGGGCTACTCCTTTTTCCCCATCGCCGATGTGCACTTCCTTCCCACTGTCTTTTGCATGAGGCTTGTATGCCTTTAAACTGTTATCGACACATAAAACTGGTCGTTTAAGGTCTGGTTTAAGAACTTGACTGACTTAAAAATACCGTCGCGAACATGCGCTATTATGGTTGGACTTTGCAAGCCTTAGGCCCAAAATGATGGTGCAATCTCGAGAAATTTTCCCGGGTCTAAGACAAGGAACGGGTACTAAGAAAGGGACGGTTCATTAGCATTACCCCTGGACAATCTTGGCATGCTTGCCTTCTGTCGCAGGGGCAACCGTTAAGGCCAGGTACGCCGCCCACACCTGCGAGGATTGCATGGCATCCACCATTTGACTCTCTTTTTCCACATCATGACCTTCAATTATCATGAATTCTAATGCGGGCCTTGATCGTTGCCAGACCTTGAGAATCTCTATTATTCCATAAATGCACCATTGACTTTTCCTTGTTCAGCTTCCGGTAAACCGATACCCCAAAGAAAAAATAGCTTTACAACGACTCTATCCAGGCCAGAACTCCTGATATCAACAAATATAACCCACCCCCACCCCCCTCCCCCCCAAAGAGAGAAAACTTTCCCCGAACTATTCACTCGACCCACCCCATCCCTTCGTTAAGAAAAACTACGAACTCAGTTCACTGGACAAAACGCCTTTGTGAATATACCAAAGCTATAGCCGTTCATCCTACAAGCAATCTCAGTTTCAGCAGGCTTGGCCACGTTTCCAGTTGCTGTAAGATTAATTCCACACCTGCAACAGACACTGTAAATTAAATAGCAGCCACAACGCCCTTCTTTGAAGCCGTCAGGACGAGACATTTATAAAAGACTTAACAGGTGTGCGTGGCGGTTTCCTTCTCTTCCTTCCCTCCCATTCTAGCACTCTAATTCTGACCCTGATATTCTAGTATTAATCAATCGTTCCTGAGCCGATAGGCACAAGGATACCGGTTTCTTGCAAAATATGATGTGACATTCGTTTGCTCATCCCCCATTTCTGCCTTCGGCCGCTGAGTAGGTTTGGTGCTCTGCTTTGAAATAACTTTAGGAACGAAATATGATACGTGACGGCTTGTCCGGCCAAGGGCAAGTGACTCTCGGTGGTGAAGACATATACTGAGCTTGTCAGTATTTCGTAGCCTGTACCACGTTGCGAAAATAGAACAAGCCAACGAAAAATAAGACGCCTTTCTTTCCCCAGCCCCGCAGGTTTTTCGCATTACTTTTTACTACACAACTGCTTTACTATCTTGGATTCTACCTTTTCGAGCCGGAGCGAACATGGACGCCCTTGGGGTTAAGTTTCCACTTCATTTTTGGCACCTGACTAAACGCAAGCGCTTACTTTTGCGCCTATGCTTCGCTTGTACTGAAGTAGCGGTATACGACCACGACAGACTTG
This sequence comes from Porites divaricata, assembly GCA_038088405.1. Lineage (NCBI taxonomy): Eukaryota > Metazoa > Cnidaria > Anthozoa > Scleractinia > Poritidae > Porites > Porites divaricata. The sequence continues at coordinate 4,249,242 of JBBMOI010000019.1, read as the reverse complement.
CTGCTATCCTTGGTTTGAAACCGCAATGGGCAAGAACAATTTCTTGAAAAGAGCAAACTGTTTCCTCCTTAGCAGACATGGATAACAACTAGTAGGACTTAAGCAATGCCATTGCTTAAGTCCTACTAGACTTGAAAAGAGAAAGCATGATGCTTTCTCTTTTTAATGATTTACGGCTAAACAGTACAATTTCATGTAGCTTTTACGCAAAATTAAATACTTAGTTGTTTGCAGATCTAGAATTGCATTTTAATAACAACAAATTATAGAAATTTAACTATTAAAGTTTGGATCTGTAAGAATCGAACGGAAAAAAACTTTTGGGGTAAAAAAGTCAAAATGTTTACTGCAAAATCACTTAATGGACATATAATAGCAGATGATATCATGCCTGCAATTTTCTGTGCAATGCACCTTATGACAGGTCTGACTAATCCATTGGTAGCCCATGCCTTAAAACCGCCTTGAACCTTAAAATTTAATTCATTTGCCTTTCATGCGTAGTGCAAATGTATCTTCTGAACACTCCGGGGTTGGGGGTAAAATCGGAAGAACAGAACATTCAGTTACTGTACCATTTTTAAAAGTGGGACAGTATGTTTGCTAACCAACTTAGTTAACCACTTTTAAAATAGGACAAAAGGACAACTGGTCATATACAGGAAAACAAATTTTCTGTATCTCGAAAGCTTTGGTTTCCCGTGCACTTACTTTTCGCAGGAGACAATCGATAATTGCCTGGTCACGCAATCGGAGGTGAGTAACTACGCCGCTTAGCAAATACACTACGTGCTGCAAAGGATCCAAATTGCGCTAGAATGTTTCCCTATTCGGCCCACTTTGTATCTCGAGTAAGGCACTGCAAAGATGATTCATTTACGAAGGTTCGAGCGAGGATTATTTCATGATGTTATTCAGATTTCGCAGTCACGGAAAAACAGACGTAGACTCAGGTCCGCTCGCAGACGCCATGCTACAATCTACAAGATCTCAAGAACAGAAATTACCCATTGAACGGCCTCTCCTTTTGAAGATTGCATGCATTTCATTAAAACAGGTACATATGAAAAGAATCTTGTTAGTTTCTCCCTTTTAACGAGCTCAAATCGACGCATAAAACTAAGGTGACGTGTACGTGTCAATTGACCCTGGGGTCAATTAGCCGTTGTTTGGGGCAAAATAACCTCAAAATAATCAATCTATTTTACAAGCGTTCGCAAGAACACCAGACTAACTTTCAGATCATGTTGAAGTACTATAACTCATTGGGTAGTAAACGGGATTTGGGCTGATTTGGAGAATTCCCCCATATAGAAAATTCGATTTTGGTTTTAGCGGTAAATTGTTGTATTTATAAGCATTATGCAAATTACGTTTCAAAATTGTGCTCGTTCGTCGATATTTTATTCTCTAAATCTAAAAAATGTGCCTTTTAGAAATTGTTAGATATCTGTTTTGTGAAATTTAAGTGGAAGATTGCCAATATATTCGCTCGTTTATGAAAGTCAGCTCACTTCTGTCACTGGGCTATATTCCCGTGTTCGGCGGCTAATTTTAGGCCGGCAGACCGTTGAAATCGAAAATCTCAAATAATTCCCAAACTCGTCCGCATTTTGAAATTTAAACCTCAGCAATGTTATAAACTCATCAAAACCTTATTACAGACTGAAAATGAGGGTAGGTTAGGTTTTGAGCTGTGGCCACGGTTTGCTCGATTTTTCTGTGCATTCGCTCTTAATTGTTTGTCGAGAGGATTATAAGGCCCCATATACTTGTATTTACCTGGAGTCCATCCTGCTTTTGGTTTTGGGAGTTTTCCAATCCATTTGTGAATATCAACTCCACTTCCAAAACTTAACAGAGGATTATTTTCCCAAAAGTGTTCATCAACGATAATTCCATACTGAACTCTTAATATTTGCGGCCATGTATCTGGATTAGATGAAATAATGTTATTCATATCTGTTAAAGCTTTTGGGTTTTTTTCAAAAAATTTTGTTTTATACTGTCTTCCCCCGTTAGTCAAGTTAAAAAATAATTCGGGATTACTGCCTTTTTTTATTGTTCCCATCTTGGACTCTTCTGCTGCTGTTGGTCTTCTCCAGAATTTACCAGAAGTAATACCATGATCCGATCCAAAAGCGGATTTAAATATATCCCCAGATTTATATCGGGCATAAACTGGTTTCAAAGATGGATTAATTCTTGTGTAGTGGACATCGCGATATCTGGTGCTTTTTTTACAACAGTCATTGGGGTAATACCTCCTCCGTCCAAATCCTTTCTATTAGTTTTATATCTCTTTTTGGGTCTAACTTTGGTTGATAATTGGTCTGCTGCTTTTCCAAAAGAATCTTGAACAATTGGAGTTAATTTTTTCATTCCATAATCAAAAGCTTTTTTCTGGTATTTTTTATTTCTCATTGCTTCACTAACACCATACCGCCCCATTTCAACTGCTTTGCGCCCCAACCAAGGCAGAGCATGTTCAGTAAATGCTTCTGCAGCTGTACCAACAACTGTATCAAATAAATCCCCGCCCGCCTTCTCAGACGGGCTAATTAGTTTTTTGACTTCTTTTTAGTTTTTCTTTTAGTTCCACTACCGCTCATTGTAGCAGGGACGTATCTTACTTTTTTTAATCCACAAACTGCACATTTACAATAAAACTGAGTTCTTCCTCTTTTATCTTTTTGGTAACCACTTGGCTCTGTGCAAGGAGTTACTCTTTTATCTTTAATGCAATATGATTCATTCATTTAGTATAATGTTTAGATAAAAATGACGACGAGGTCTAAATTTATAAAAAGTGAAATTAGAAAGATATATAATTTGTTAAATTTGAGTTTTGAACATGCTGATTATGCTGGATTGGAGGATGAAAAAAGATTCAAGAAAATATTTGAACTTTTGATGGAAATAAGTGAGAAATCAAATACTCTTCAAAAAGTTGTGAAGGGAAAATATTTTATATAAATATATAATAAAAATGGAAGCCAAGTTTTTTGCAGAAATAAAAAAAAAATATGGATATTAATACACTCAAGGAATTTGAGAAAGAAGTAAGGGGCAAAATAATTGATGAGCTTGAGATCCTTAGAAATAAAAACAATGATCTTTCTAGAGTGCTAATGGTTGGTGAATGTGAGATTTGGAGAAAAATAAGAGAAGAGAATTATTCTTGGTTGAAATTAAAGTCGGCTCAAAAGAAGAAACTTTTTAGACTTATTGATATTTACACGAAATTTGATGATATCATTGATACTGTTAAAGTATTAAATGAAAAAGTTGAGCCGATTAAAGAACTGCAGAAAGAAGAATAAAATTTGATACAGATTAAATATAATATTATATTTAATCTTCTCTCTAATAATATAAGATGAAAAAGGTTACTACAATAATTAAATATATAAAATAAATTTATTATTATTTTTATCTTAACTCAGATTTTTGTAGTAACCTTTTTCTTTACTCTAATAATATAAGATGGAAAAGGTTACTACAATAATTAAATATATAAATAATTTATTATATAATAAAAGTTTTAACTTCTATCCACCAAAATAAGCTTTTATGAAATCGCTGTTGTCATCATCAAAATGAGGATTATGTATTACATCTAAAATACTTTTCCCCATTTGTCTTTCTAGTAAATAGTATAAGCACCAATAACCACAGAGAACAGTGTTTCGATTTTGTATTTCATCTATCGAATAAACAATATGTTTTCCAGAAGTATTAAAATATTTTAAAGCCTCATTTGGCATTATTAAGCCAAATGGATCAAAGTACTCGACTACTGAATCCAAGTTTCTATAACAAACCCAGTGTGTACCAGGTCCTTTCATATCATCAAGATTGATTATTCCACATTCTTTTTTAATCTTATTTGGCAAACGGTCTCGGCTATAAATCCCTCTGAGATGTCTTATACCAAGTGTCTTTTCCCATTCCATGAGGTTAAAGTTGGATAATGGTTTAATTACAAAATGTCTCCTACCAAGGGAATTGAGTTGAATGGGCTGTTTTTTCCCAGTAGTAGTCCTTTGCCTTTGGGCTTTTTTTTTTTTAACTCCCATTCCTATTGGGTTTTTCCAATTACCAAAAAAGGGTGGCGGGTAATACGGATAACCCTCACCATGTGTGGATGTTGGCGGTGGTGGTGGTGGAACATAAACATTTCTTGTATTTCTTGATGGCCCCCTATCAACCTGTAAACCAGAGCCAAACAACTTTGGAAGCAGACTAATAGCCATTGGAATTCCAATCGATGCAAGTGTTCCAAGAAATCCTCCTTCTATTTGTTGTCGAGTTGGTTTAATAACCAATCGACCTCCTGTTTTAAAAACTTTGTTAATCTGGTCTATTTGTGCTTTGGTGAACTCTCTAGCAAAAGGAGGCAACATTGGGATAAATTTTCTTGGAATTGTAATTCCTCGGCCAAATAGTTTTTTTATTCCAAGGTCTCCCAATGCAGTTGCAGCTCCAGTAGCAAGTGCAGGAGCAACTTTAGAAATTCCCTTCATTGCAAAGGGAAGAAGTTTTGCCAGACTAGTAAATAAGTTTCCTCCATGTTTTACTGAATTTCTAATCTGTGTTTTACTTATTTTCAAATCTGATCCTGTTCCATTTGCAAGTGATTTTTTTATTCTCGAAATCTGTCTTCGGGTTAACATTAATTCATCTGATCCGCGAAGATGCGAATGTTTTAATCGCAGTGTTAGTGGTGATTTATTTTTAATTGAGCTTAACAGTTTTGACTTTTGTCCATCTGTCAGCTTTACCCCATATTCAATATAAGTTGTAATTTTTTATTTTAATAATTATATTAAATTCTTTTCGTGTAAGACAATTGCAAAAATAGTATAATCAGCATTGGGTTCCCCACTTAGTTCGTAATGAAATGATAGTTTTACTTTATCTTCCAGATTTGGTAGTTTAAAATAAATAAATGGAAAAAGAGACACAAAATTATTTCTATTAAGAAGTGTTCCATCAGCATAAGACGTAACATCTCTGTAAACTCTAGATGGTTCTTTGGATGGTTTGTAATGAATATTGGGGTACTCATTTTCATTTGCTTTAAGGTAACATCGTGTTAATTTTCTGTTATTTGCGATATTAAAAGTTTGGTAAAGAAATGGGTTTGCTGTTTGGGAGTTAAAATTTGCACTATTTACAATAAAAATAAAAACATGACGTGGTTTTAAAATATCATTTGTTATTCTAAAATTTCCTTCTCTTTGTCTTAAATCTGTAGAGTTCGTCACATACTCATTAAGATAAGATTTTGGTGACATTTTTGTAATCATTGTATTCTGGGGAATGTACAGTTGTAGTTTATAATTATTATTCTACAAACTTGACCCGCCGACCTCCATATAAGGTTGTTATCACTTTCAAATTCAATGTTTAATTCAAAATTTGAATATGGTAAAATTTTATCTTTAATGGCTTCAAAAAAAGAATATCTATTAAGAGGAATTTCACAATTAACAATATTAGATCGCCCTAATATTATTTTTCTGTTGTAATATCCTTTATTAAATAATTCATTTTGCCTATAAATAATAGATCCTTCAACCCAATTATTACCATCATCACTCCTTAAATGTTGTACATTCCTTCCAACAAACTCATTTCTGTTTGGGTACCTTGTTTTATCAAGATAAAAGAATTCATTAGATGCGATAGTTTCTGCATACAAATAATCATAATTAAGAAGATTTTTAATGTTAACAACATGATTAGCATAATTACACCGATAAACTTCTTTTCCATTAATAATAAAACTAATTTTTTTTAATAAATGAACTTGAACCATTAACAATTCCATTTTTATCAGTTGATAATATTGCTGTTCCATTTAGTCTTGTTAATTTAAAATACAATGACAGCCTCGAATTGTACCAATCAAGTGATTTACCATCAACAACAAATTTAAAATTACCTCTATTTTGATAATTATTATCAGTGGGGATTATTAAAGGTTGTTCGAGATCAAAAACTAAATCTTCATTCATTTTATGTAATGCTTATATAACACTAAGCACGAATCAATAGTTTTCCACTTTTTTGTTCTATTTCTGCCTCTCGCTCATGTAACACAAGAGCGTAAATATTATAATCAGCGTTTGGATTAGCACTTAGTTCGTAATGAAAAGATAGTTTTGTAACCCCATCTTTCAAGTCCATTTTTTGTTTTGTTAGGTCAAAGTAAACAAATGGGAAAAGAGTCTCAAAATTTGATCTATTGAGAAGAGTGCCTCCTTGAAAGTCATTATTTGCATAAACATAACTCATTACTTCTCTGAAAACTCTTGCTGGATCTGTAGCTGGTTTAAAGTGAATATCGGGGTATTCATTTCCATTTCCAACCTCGAGATAGCAACGTGATATATTAGCATTGTTTGGCAGACTAAAAGTGATGTATAAAAATGGATTTGCTGTTTGTGCGTCAACATTGGCTGTGTTTAGTGCCCAAACAAATACATGACGTGGTTTTGAAATAGCATTTGTAATTCTAAATTGCCCTGTTTGTTGTTGACCATTATTTGATCTTTCAACCACTTCATTTAAGTAAGTCCATTTGTAAGGTTTAAGGTAATTATCAATATAAAGTTTTTGTCCTTCTGAGTTGAATGTTAACTTTGGAACAAATAGTTGCAATCTTGTTAAAATAACTCTGCAATCTGCTCCTCCAGCTCTCCAGATAAGATTATTATCTGATTCTATTTCAATATTTAACTCAATTTTTGTATTTGGAAGAAGCTTATCCTCGAGTGCTTCGAAAAACGAATATCTATTGAGAGGAATTTCACATCGCACTGTTGCTGAGTCTCCCAGTAAAGCTTTTCTCAGGGCAAAACCTTTGTTGTAATTAGCATTTCTTCCAGTTACAACTGGGGTGGCATTGAGAGCAAATTCTGCTCTATTAGCATTTCGTGTTGTGTCAAGATAGTAAAATTCATTTGTTGCAACACTTTCAACATAGGAGGGATTATACTCAAGCAAATTCTTAATATTAACTACATGATTTGCGTAATTACAACTATAAACATCTCGACCATTTGCCAGGATAGTTAACTTTTCTATAAAAGAACTAGAACCATTTACTATTCCCATATTATCTCCATCTGCATCAATATCAGCTCCAGCTGCCAGTTGATTAACTTTAAAATCTACTGAAAATCTAGCATTGTACCAATCAAATGGAGTAGCCTCACCTGTGTTATCAGCTACAAATCTATGACCTGTTTTGTTTTGGTGGGCGTTATTTGCTGGTGCTACATCCAGGGCTTGTTCAAGATCAAAAACAACATCTTCATATCTCTCAAGATATTTTGGGTTTCTAAAAGACTTCATTTTTATTTTATTAATTATATTATTTTTTTCTACCAGATCCAGACATAATTTGCAGCATTCTATTATTGATTTTTTGCTGAGTCATTTTACGTGATGATGATGGATTTTCACCAGAAAGCATTTTTACTATTTTATCACCAGCCTTTTTATTTGAACTGGTGGGGGTTGGTTTGGGTGGAGGTAATGCAAATCTTACCTTTTTAGTTGGTTTTTTACCTAAAAAAGATTTTACTGTATCCATTATTCCTTCTCCATATATGTGTTTTCTTGTATACTTCCCTATATCAGGATCATATTTTTTTTTAAACTCTGATTGTCGTATCATTTTATCTATAGAATTATACAACATTGTTATCTTCAGTACGACGAAGCAACAGTGTCATAAACCAATCAATACCATTGAGGTCAATAGGTTTTCCGACTGAATCAGTTACATCTATTCTCATTTCAGAAATAGTACTAGAACTTACAGGACAGTACAATGTCCTCCTTGGTTGAAAAGTGAACGGAAAACTCCTCGTAAGATTATCTGTTGGAATAACTGCGATTGTGTTTGTATTTACTCCATTTACAACAGAGTCTTTTATTGCAGATACGTTTATGTTTAATGAGTCAATCGATTTTGTAATATTTGGGAGTCGTGTTCCGTACTCAGTTTTAGTCACCAGTTTCTTTTCAAATCCGATGAGGTCTCCAAAATCTGTTCCTCTCAGATCAAGTTGATAATCACCATCAAGTTCTATCATTATTCGATAGGTAGAAAGAATAAAAGTCAGATTTATTGAATACTTCTTTGCTCCTTTGGAGTCTGTTGTGTGATGAGACTTTTTATCCACAAATTGATGAATGAAATCTTCAATATCTTGGTAAGAATACGTTCCATCTGAGAAAGTAATTGTTTGCCATGTTGACCCATCATGAGTGTATTTGATTGTATTGTTGCCATAACTACTTCTGATGTTGTACCAGGAGTAAGTCATCGACAACCTGTCCAAGGCGAGAAAATGCTTAAATTGTGGGTCAAGTTTCAAAGGAGGATTAAATTTTACCATAAAATCATGGGGTTTGTTTACTCCTATTTGTTCTCTTTTGACAGAGGAAATATGAATCGCGCTTTCATTCATTTTATCTTATGTTTAGATAATTTCTTAAAAGTTTATTAAGTTGTTTATTAGTAACAATCCCGAGATCTCTAAGTCGATGAGCTATTTGAATGTATTCATGTAATACACCATTGTTTCCTGCGGCAAGTGATCCACCGAGTAATTCAAATCTTTTTATTAGTTCTTGGGGGGAATAATAAGACATAATGCCTTTTCCAGATTTTTTATCTTTCTTTAATTCAGAACCCCCAATAGCAATTTCTACTCTTTCTTTATAATCTCTCAAAGTTTTCATAAATTTTTTTCTTGAGTATTGTTCTTTTTTTAAATTTGTTAATTGTTCTAAAAGTTCTAATTTTTTTTTTGAATCTTTTCCTTTATTTACTTTTTTTTCTAAACCTGTAATTCCGTTTTCTTTACCACCAATTTGCCCTCTTAAACTTTTTATTTCTTCATTAGTCTTATATAAATTGGATTTTAAATTATCTTCGTCCGCTTTTGGTAAATCCTCTAGTTTTAAAAGACTTTTTTCCTCAATTTTTTTTTGTTGTTTTTTGCTAAAACCTTTCTTGAAATCTATATCTATTATTTCTTTACTAGATTCAGAAGAACTAGGTGTTGGTTTTTCTTGTTTACTATCTTGATATTCATCATAAGTTCCAGTGAAAACATCATCATCATCATAATCATCATCATCATAATCATCATCATTATCATCATCATCATCATAATCATCATAATCAAAATCAAAAGGTTTTATTTTTTGTAATTCTTGATTAAAAACCAATCCATCAGTAATAGCTTTTTGATTGGCCTTAAGGCCTTCTGTAAGAGCCAACTGATTTTGAAGCATTTTTTGGTTTTGAGTGAATATATTTTCTTTTTTGGAGTCTTCAGGTTTTTCAAACTGTGAAATCAAAGGCTTGAATGTCTCACTAAATCCTTCTCTCTGATTCTGTTTTTCCCAAGCAGTTTCTTTTATTCGTCGTCTCACCTGTTTAGCAAGATTATCTGCTTCAATCTTATTTTTAGTAAAGTTTTTAATTTCTTGGATATCCATTTATATAATAATTAGATAAATGGAAATACCAAATTATGATAGCGACGGAGAAGATGCAAATAAAAAATTCAAACAGCTTTATTCTTTTATGCCATCAGATACATTTCGAATGTTAATTTTTGGAAATAGTGGAAGTGGTAAAACTAATTTGCTGTATCATATGCTAATGAAACCATTGCTTTACTATGATGAGATTTATCTTTATGCACGCAATTTGGAGCAGGATAAGTACAATAGATTGATCCAAAAAATGAGAGAGTTGTCGCACAGATTCGACTATGAAATACTTCATGTAAGTAATGATGAAATAACCCCAGTAACAGAAATGGGCTATGAAGACAATCAAAAAGTTGTGATATTTGATGATTATGTCTGTGATAGAAACCGGAGACAAATCATAGATTATTTCATTCAAGGACGACATAAGAACTGCTCAGTGATTTATCTGAGCCAATCATTTTACAAAACTCCAAAGGATATTCGACTGAATTGTTCTCATTACTGTTTATTCGAATTTCCATCATCGGGGGAAGCCAACAGAATATCATCTGAATTGGGAGTTGATAAAGAGGATTATAAAGCAGCAACTCGAGAACCTTATTCATTTTTGTATGTTGATAAACCAAAGAAACGCACCGCAAAAAACTTTTATGGTGCGGTGGGTTGCACATAACCCAGCTTCGCTGGGTCCCATAATCCCCGCGACCCCCTACTACAATGATTAGTATTTGTAAGGGAGGGGTGATTTTACTTATTATAATAATAAAATGGGAATATTTAACGAACATTCTTCTAATCAACATCCATTTGCGCGAGGACTTCAAGGTGCTCCAGGTGTTGGATTTAATCTCACTGCAGATGGTAATTATGATATGGTGGGAAAAAAACTAAAAAATGTTGGTGCTCCAGAATCAGACACCGATTCAGCAACCAAAAAGTATGTTGATGAAAATTCTGGTGGTGGAAAAACATCATTATTAACAATTGATTCCAACATTGATATGAAAGATTCCTTCCGTATTCTGAACCTTAAAGTCCCCTCTGATGCAGATGAACCAGCCACAAAAAGCTACACAGACACTAATTTTTTTTCTCAAAAATGGAAGCAAACCAATGACTGGAGACATAAACATGGATCATAAAAAAATAACTAACTTAGGTGTGCCTTTAAATAATTATGACGCCGCAACCAAGCAGTATGTAGATGTTCATGCATCTAATTTAACTCCTGGTGTAAAATTGATTGGGCAACTTAATGCTAATAATAAAAAAATAGTTAATCTTGCAAATCCAACAAATAATAATGACGTCGCAAATAAAAAATATGTTGATGATAACAAAGTTGATGGTAGTGTATTTTTAAAACTAGATGGAACAAGATCAATGACTGGAAATCTCAACATGAATAACAATCGAATTTTCAATATTCCAGCTCCAAATGCGTCTAACCAGCCAACACCATTAGCCTATACTGATTTAGCTTATCTCCACGTTGATGGATCAAATAAAATGACAAATGATTTGAACATGGACAATAAAAAAATAACCAACTTAAAACCACCAACAAGTAACTCAGACGCTGCCACTAAATTCTATGTGGATCATAAATCAACTCCCCAAGATCTATCTCCCTTCTTTAAAAAAGATGGGAGTGTCTCAATGTCGGGAAGTTTAAACATGAGTGGACATAAAATAATTAATCTTGAAGATCCCGCTTCGGACAATGATGCAGTAAATAAAAAATATATGATCGACCATACACATACAGCTCAAGTTCAACCAAGCCATTACAAAGATGAGTTTAGTTATCTCATGTCAGACGCAAGTCAATGGACTGATGAAATAACTACAGGTACTAGTTTTAATATGAAAAAGATAGCGGACCTTGCACCAAATAAAGGCAACTTTCATGACTACAATCATAAAGTTATTTATATGGAAATAGTCAAAAATTCACAGGGCGGATATAAGTACAAGATGGGAATTAATTTTTACAGGTTACCTAAAAATTATGACTACACACTTTGTTTAGAGATACTTAACAGTGATTATGAATTGTGGCATAAATCCCAGATAAGTGTTGACAGGGGCACATCACGAGGTTTAATAATTGAAAATGTTGGTGTACAAAAACTTAGTCATAGATTCACCAATTCAAAGGGTCAAACAGAATTTATGTATTACCATAGAATAATAGTTAATTTTAAGAAATGGTTGACTGGTAACTCATTTTTTCTTCATATTTTGGTCAATATTCCTCAAGTTGGAAATGACTTGTCTATTTACCCAAAAAATTTTACAGGAGTTTACATTATTGCTTATGGCATTATGGGCAAATTTAGCAATATCGACCCAGATAAAGTTTATGACTATCATACAGCATTTGACATCAAAACGACAGAAGTAGAATACAATGTCGACATTAATGCAAATAATAAAAAGATATTAAACATTGCTCTCGATAAAAGCAAGGATACTAGTGCGGCAACAGTTGGAATGGTAAAAGAGTTAATTCCTTTTACTAAAAACTATGTTTATAGTCAATATTTTGAAGAATTTTATGACTTATCTGATGCAAATATTTATGGATTAAATAAGACATCATCTGGTGTTGCTTTTAATTCTTTAGTTCCTAATATTACTTTTCCTAATAAACACTTAAGCGATATAAGAAAAGAAGGATTAAATATTACTAATTATACTATTAATTTTACCCCCTCTGGTAATTTTACAAATTATACTTTATGTATTGTTTTTTTATCATTGGAGTAATAGAGATTTTGCTTTATCGAAAAAAAATTCACAAAATAACCACAGTTTATTAAGTTTAACCTTTACTAAAGCTGCTGGTTATTTAACTTTAATTTCCAATATTAATAGATCATTTTTTAGTTTACCAAGTAGTTTTGATGGAAAAAAAATTGTTTTATGGTTGGGGCAGAGTGTTGATTCAATTGCCTCAAAAGTTAACATAAGTAACTACAGCTCAACATTAACGTTAGCAAACTCTAATTACACAACTGATCAAAAATTTGAATTTATAACTGAAGATGGAGTTTTGAGTAAAATTATGTTTTCTCCAAATTTTTACGACTTTGACTCTGAGCAATTTCACAAAGTAATGTTACAAGAGAAACTAAATGGATCTTATATACTGTAAATAAATGAAGGACGTTTTTGAATTTAATCATATTGATAACTCTCTTTCAGAATCAGAAGTCAAAACTCTAAAAGATTTCTATAAACATTATCACAAGAAATACTGGTGTTTTAAGAAATCTTTTAAGAGGTATAAAATTCTTGATGAAACACTCTCTCTGACTGGAGGAGGATTAGTTGTTATTGGCACTATAGCAGGGGGGATAACATTAAATCCAATAATTCTCGGTGTTATCAATGGCGCTGGGGTGTTAGTGAGTAGTATCTCAAAAATGAAGAATTACAAGAAAAAGATTGAAATGTCACAAATTGCATTTACAACTTATGAAAAAGTATTGGTTGAACTGCGTTCAGCTCTGCGGGGTGATGAGTTTAACAAAAAAGAGTTTATTGATCGAATGAAACTAATAGATGAAATGATAATTGATCAGACTCCTTTTGCAGATAGATTTATTAAGATTTATAATAAAAAATTTATTTAAAAACAATATAATAATAATAATAATATAAAAATGGCTAATACCAATGAAAAAGATAAAGAAGATCAAGATTATGAAGAAATTAGAAAGATGGTAAAATATTTTAATAAAGTTGAAAAAATAGAGGTACCAAAAATTTTTACTAGACCTCTTGATATTAAAGAATATATTGCAAATTTTAGTTTTAATTATTCACAAATAAATCCAAAGAAAAACGATCTTATAGATAAAGAAAAAGTTAATAAATATTTTTTATCCTTTAATAGTTTTGAGGAAGCTGTTACTCGTTTTGTTGTCTATTTTGATTTTTATACATTTAGCAACAATTTTCTTATTTTTTATGATATAATAATGACAATTAAATGGTACTTTGAAGAACCTGAAGAAAAGTTAAGAATATTAGAGATTTTGAAAAAAGATTCAAATAAGTTTATTCCTAATAAGCATTACTTTGACGTTGAAACTCTTAATGATATATTTGAACATTATTCAGAATCGATACCTAAAGATATGTTAATGGCAATAGAAGTTTTTATTAAAAAATTTAAAAAGTAGGTTAAAAAAAATATGTTAATGGTAATAGAATTTTTTATTAAAAAATATATTTTTAGTTACTCATTTCTATATAAACATAAATATAGAAATGATAAATACAATTGTATCATATGTAAATTTTTACTTTCCTACCTATAATCACTAACTACAGTGTGAAAAAGGTTACTACAATAATTTAGATTAAAGTTAAAACTTTAATATAATTATAAAATAAATTTAATTTTTGAAATATTGTAGTAACCTTTTTCATACTATGGCGAAGTATTATCACCCATCATATAGAAGTTTCTACACAACTGATAGTGGTAAGATTTATAACTCGAGAACAGGAAGAGAACTAACAGGTACAGTAACTAAAAATGGTTATATTAAGATCTCGATCAGACCAAGAGGGAAAAACCCAATTAGCTTACCGGCACATGAGTTTATCTGGGAAGCATATAACAATGAAGAAATAGATAAATTCTTTAAAATAATTCACATTGATGGAGACAAACTCAACAATGAACCAGATAATCTGAAACGAGTTATTAATAAATCTTCTAATCCATCTGGCATAGAAAGGAAAATATTAGCAACTAATCTCACAACTGGTAAAACTAAAATATATGAATCAATATATATTACATCTAAATTACTACAGATTAATAGTGGCTCGATTAAACTAATTGCAGAGGGGAAGAGAAAAACAGCGACATCAAAATTAACTAAAGATAAATACACATTCAAGTATTATAATCCTCATGATCTTGATATTGTGAAAATTCTTAAAGATAAAATAAACAAGAATAAAGAAAAAGGTTACTACAATAATTTAGAATGAAGTTTAAATTGTATATAATAAATAAATTTATTTAAATATTGTAGTAACCTTTTTCACACTGCTGTTATAATAAAGTTAGTAATGAAAAAGGTTACTACAATAATTTAGAATGAAGTTTAAATTGTATATAATAAATTAATTTATTTATTTAATTATTGTAGTAACCTTTTTCTTCATTTCTATATAAACATAAATATAGAAATGATAAGATCAATTATTTATTATGTGAATTTTTACTTTCCAACATATAAAACACAATTCTACCCTGATAATTTTATTAAAGCCTGTCTTGTTTACCAGTTTCTCTATTCAAAGTATTTCACACAAAAACTAGACTTGAACCAAATTATTTACAAACTAACAGACTATAAAAATAGTTGCAGATCAAACTCATCAATACTAACCAATCATTTAATATTTAGTCTTGCTTTTCGAGAATTTTGGAAACAGTACGGACTTGGCCGAGGATGTGTTTATGTTGCTAACACTCCATTTAAAGAATCTGAAGTACTTGGCTATTTAACTGGGATTGTTTACTGGTGCTTCCACCCCCTGCAACAATGATTTATCCTGCTACAATAATTTATAGTTGGCCCACCACTTTTCATAATTTGACAGAGTTTCTTTAGAAATTTTTAGATAAACCAATTTGTACTTTTCATTTCCCATTTCTTCAAGTATTTTTTTGATAAGATAAAAAATACTTATCATTCTTTTTCGACAAAATTGTTTGTTTAGTGTTTCCATGACATGGTTATCTATCAACATTAGTTTGTTGTACAAATCGTACTTTTCATCATCAGTGAGCTGTAATCTTTCAGAAACTTGATTAACCTTTTTCTCATAATGATACTTTCTCTGATAAATACTCTTCTTTCGAAAACGTAATCGTTCATAGTCTTTCTTATCATAATACCCTAAAACATGGCCATTTTGTCCACCACAGTTTTCACAGACTTTAAATCCTGCGTAAATAGTAAAACAATCATCTCTTTGACAATTCCAGCATTTAGATTTGTTACCTTCTTTTGTGTATTGCATTTATCATTTATATTTTTTTATCTTAAAGCTTTGGTATTTACATTGTCCTTTTCTAAATTCCTCTTGTCATCTTCATTACTCAAAGCTACCTTATTTACTTCCCTTGAATAAATATCATGATTTTCACTTTTTATAGTTTTCATCAATCTCATTTGTTTTTCACCAGAATTTAAACACTGCTTATAATCTTCAAATGTTATATCTTTTTTCACAACATTTTTCTTTATTCCTTTACACTTTTTATTAGCATTCTCACCCTCTACCTTAAAACTATAAAGTTTTGGGCGAAGACCAACAAAATGAGTAATTTGTCGACCAGCTACTTCATCTTTGAACATTCCAATCACTTTTTTATTAACTCCTGTCAGTATTCCAGATTCATGGTTTGGAGGATAATCTGAAGTATCAAACTTGGTTTTTATATCTTTTGATATATCTTTGTAAAAATCATCTGTATTAATTTCATACATAAGTGAATCAGTATCAGTAAATAACAACTTGGCGCGGTTATGTCCGTATTTCTTTTGGATGTAATTATAATGAAAATCAAACATTAATGTTTTTGACAAATCAAGTATTGCTTGACCAACATACACTGGTTTGTTAAAAAACACTTCAGTTTTTTTCATATGAACTGCAATAAGATTGCGATCAAATATTGTTGCTCTGTCAAAGTTTGGACGACTTGATAATTTGACAGCTTTGAAACGATCATCAACAAGTGTGATATTCTGTCTTTTCCTTATGCTTTCAATGGTTTTTCCAAATACTGAATTATTCATCAGTTTAAAAAAATCTTTTTCAAAACTGTTAGCTGCTGTTTTTCGGAGTTCAGTATTCTTTCTGATATAAGGTTCCATCCAAGGACCCTGATTAAAAGATATTCCTCTGTGAACTTTAGTTATTTTTAGTCCCATCTCAAGACATTGTCTCAGATTCCGATAATGTATTACATAATTTTTATGTTGCTTGAAATGACTAATAAGTTTCTCAACACCATTAACTTTTAACTTCTCTGGAGCAAGAGGATAGTCATTATGTGATTCCCATAAATCTTTTGGATATTCCAAATCTACTTCAAAGATGTAGCCTTTTTTATTGATTGGATTTGTCATACTATCATTTGCTTTATCAAGAATATCTAATACTTCATCTTTTGTTAGGTTATTCATCCACTTGAATCCGTGTGTTGGAAGTGATTGTGACATTGCCCATCCATAAAGATTATTAGCATCAAGATATTGAATGAATGTAGATGGTTTATCAGGATTGAAATCTTTGATGTATTTGTTATTCGCTTCTGAATATCTCTTTGATATGTGGGTAATTCCTCCTCGTACTCCTTTTTCAAACATCATTAACATATCATAATCATTCAACAATTCAAGCCCTTGACCTGTTTCTTTGAGACATGCATCCCAAGCCAGACCAGGAGATGTAAAGTAATGTGCTGGATCCAAATTATAATGTTTCAAACAAGTTGCTCGGAAATTCTCAAATACATCAGCCAGCAGCAAGACGTCAGACTTTAAGTAAAGGTCATGATAATCTTTGATTGTTTGGCATTTGAATGTATTCCAAACTTTTTTTGCATGTTGATAATCTTCATCTGTTATATCTTCATCATTTAGTTTGGAATAGAATTCTTCCTTGGGTGGTAATTGTGTTTCAGAGAATTTTTCTATTGATGAAACATAATCATAAGGATAAACTCCTTTTCGAGTAAGGAGATCAATATTTTCTCCGAATATTTCTTTTGTGTTATGGAAATCATCTGGTTGCAAGTTTCCAACAAGATTAGCCAGACTCGTTTGAAGAAACTTAAATGAATCAATAAATCTTATTTCAAAATTCAAAGAAACCATCTCTCCAGTACGCTTGGATTTATACTCATCAACTTTTATCTTTTTGGAAAACGAAATATACTTTTCTTCAGTAGAAGGAATACAGTTCAATTCACCTGGAATACTGGATAGTTGTTTTATAAACAAATGAGCATCATAACCTTGAAGATTGTGAAACACTACGGGAAGAATCATTGGTTTGCGACACTGTAGATTGCAACTGTTATGAGCTGCTCCACGGTATTGGCCGCTGAAATGACAGTGGTCACGAACTTTATCCCCCTGCTCAAATGGTTTCTGGCAAATATGGCAAACTGTTTCTTTCTCAAAGGATATTTGTTCTTCTTTTGTTAATTTAAGAGGTTTTGGTCGTCGATAAAAATCATTATATAATTTATGTGTGATTTTTGCAAGTTTGGAAACAAATATTTCAGGAACATTATCAGTACTTTTGGTTTTTGTATAACTAATTGGTTCAAAAGTATTTGGAACTATCCCCTTGATGTAAAAACAAAATCCTGATGGTTCATGCTTTTGGTAATTATAAGAAAATGAATCCTCTGGATTTGGACTGCAAGTATTCATTGGTTTAGTAAAACATTCAAAATCTGCATAAACTACAAAAGGAATTGGAAGCTGTTTTTGATAATTTTTAAAATGTAAAATTGTGTTTCTCGGGGGCATTTTCACAGCAACTGTTTCATTAGTGGAACAATATTGGATATGTTTGTGAAATAATTCTTCTTTCGAGAAATGAGAAAAGCATTTCTTGCAAATAAAAATTTCTCCATTTGTTCTTGATGTTATTTGAGATCTAACTAATCTTGTAAAATTCTTAATTAGTTAATAATGATATTTTCCATCTTCCTCATAAAGAAATAAATCAATTGATTCTTGTGGATTTCGCTTTGCCATCCGGAGTGGGTAAAACTTATTATTCTCATTAACCGAAAAAACATTAATTCCGATGATAGATGGATTAAGTGCTTCAAATTTTGCAATAACTTTTGCTTTCATCGGAAATTTAATTCCTTTGGTATTCAAAGTAGATTCTTTTTCTTTCAAATCTGATAATCGATCATCATTTTTGGGTTTTGGATTGAGATATCTCAGTACACACCAGAGAAAACATTTATCATCAGTGTTTCGAATGTTTATTATGGCTTTTTTTCGAGATATCCAATCTGGAAGAGGAATATAAGAAGAACCCCTCATCGGATTAAAATCAACAGTGTGAATCTCAAAATGAACTACTTCTTTAAAATACCACCCACTACCATTCTGCTGATAGATTCTGATCTTATCAAGGATCGTACGAATAACTTGAACAAGTATTTTTTTTACATCAGTTGATTCAAGATTAATATGTGTATCTGAATGAAAATATGCTTTATCCTGAACAGTAAATAATAGCTTAAAATCACCTTCCTTTTTTTCCATTAAACAAACTAAAACAAATCTGACTTTGATATTTCGATGGTTTCGTAAAAAGTTTTTTAAATATTTGGATTTAAATTTGAAGTACTCAAAAGGAAAAATACCAGGTTCTCCCTGAACAATGTATTTGTTTGCAAATCCATCCAGAGCTGATTTTTCTTTGATAATTCCTTGTTCATGTTCTTTGATAGCTCTTTCCAAAGCTTTGCGCAGATAAGACGGTGTATCGGGCGGAATTGATTTATTCTTGATACACTCTTGAAAATAATCATCAAATGTTTTTGTTTTGGGTTTATGTTTTGGTTTTTGCTTATTTTTAAGTGGTCGTTTAGAAATAACATTTATTTTCTTAATTAAACTTTCCTTTTTCTTTATCCTCTCTATTAACTTTTGTCTTTCTCTTTGTTCTTGTTTTTCCTTTTATTGATTATATTTATTTTTAAGTTCTTGAGTCCTGAGTTTATCTATTTTTTTAACTCCTCAATTGAAAGGTTTTTCAAGTCAGCGCTCATCTTGTTATATAATTATTTTATCTTTAAGCCTTAAAGTCAATTTTATTTTTCTGTCTCGAAGTACAAAATCACCCAGAACTCATTTATTATTAATCGCCAACAACTTGCATATTAATCACCCCACACTGAGACTGCGCATTACCAGAGGACACAAATTACATCCCACAATTATGGAAATAATAACTTTGACTCATCGAAATATTATATAAGGTCATTTGAAATAGTACTAGGATGTATCTTGGTGAAAGTATTACCTGATTGGAAAAACGTGGGGCCTTTCAGCTAATACCAGTAACCACATACACTTGTTAATGATGTTGCAAAAACCCCACGGCTTCATCATTAACAAGTAAACGTAAATAAATAGAAAAAGCCTTAAATAATGAGAAAAAGCCCTGTAAATGACTGCTCTATGGGTCCCTGTAAATGAGTGGCCTATGGGTAAATTAAATAAAACCTTCTCAGGAGGGATTGAGAGGAAAAATATATAAAAGGAGTCCCTCCTGAGAAGGTCTGGTGGCCACCAGTTTTTTTAATTTATTTAATGATAATATAAACTTTCAAAATAGTTTTATTTTGAAATGTTAAAAATTTCTTCATAAAAAAAGCCCATGATTTTTGAAATCATGGGCAAATTTCATTTTAATTCTTTTAAAACAGTTTAATATACCCCCATTTTATTCAATCTTTTAGAAAGTTCACATAAAGTAGCATCTGTATAATCTATGCCTTGCATATCTAATGTGCCATCAACATCAAGGGGGCAAGAACGACGAATACGTCTTTCAAAATCATACATATTTATGATGTTGGGGAAAGTCTTTTCAAATACCTCCTCAAACAAATATTTGGGCTTTCTTCTTATTTTTATATAGGAAAACTTCTCTAGTTTTTCAAGGATATCAGTTAACTCCATCAATATTTTAACATAATGGTCTTCTGTAACATCGTATATTTTATCTGATACAAGTTTCCCATCAAAACGTAAAAAGTTTTCAAAAAAATCTTTAAAAATTTCTTCATCCCATCCTTTTCCATTGCTAAATAATGGAGATAGTTGTTTATCAAATTCTTTTATAAGGGAATAAGCTTCTCTACTTGGAAAATACATATTTTTAGCTTTGTATAAAGGAATATTGCTGACCATTTTATACTTTCCCTTTAATCTTTAAGTCTTAATTCAATTTTATTTTTTCTGCCTCAACCCCGTATTTCCACAAATTCACCAACTCACTCTCTTTTACAAACTTGTATAATTTCATATTTTTGATAAAGAAATGTGAGGACAAATAGCGAGATTTTGTTTACAGATTATAATGTAGATGAGTAAATGCGGGAAAATATAGAGATTTTTGTTTTCCCTTGTCTCCCCACATATCTCATGTTTTCCTCATTTCCCCCCGCATATCTCATGTTTCCCGCACTTCCCCGCACTTCCCACCCACTTTACAGCTCGCTCCCCCTTCGGGGTAGATACTTTGATTTGGTTTCCCCGTGTCTCCCCACCCATTTTACAGCTCGCTCCCCCTTCGGGGCCGCTCACAGTGTAGATGAGGGAATGTGGGGAATGTTCATAGTAGTTATAGTAGGATGATTTGACTCTCACTCACTCCATACTTTTTCCCGTTATTTTCCACGAGCGACCCCGCAGGGGGAAGCGAGCAATAAGTTGTCAAATTTCCCAAATTATAATGACTCGGAATAACGGGGTAATCTTGTAAAGATTTCAAGTCATAAACATCGTAAAAGTCAGATAAGTTACACGTTTGACCTCGGGAATGACGTGAAATAATCAGGATTTACAAATTTTGCAAATGTTGAAAAAGAGTACAAAAGTTCCCCTGATTAATTTCCGTCATTTTTTTTTGGGTGAAAATGACGGAATAACCAGGAAAATAACGGGAAAAAGTATGGAGTGAGTGAGAGTCAAAGCATCCTACTATAACTACTCACACTGACAGTCTTTGGCACAGATGTCACAACATAAGTGGCTTGGGAGGATTCTGTCATTTTCATTTCTGTCATCAAAAAAGCAGGGATTTTTTCTCTTCTGCAGGTTATACACTTAATAAAATCCAAAAGAAGAAAGACTTAAGAATTATTGAAAACAGTAAATGACAATTTCAGTACAGTTCTCATTTTTTCCAGAGTGCTGAAAGACAGTTTTTGTATGTTATGTGTAGGTATACCATGGATATTTACTTGTGTATAATGTGCACCCGAATATAATGTGCACTCCATTTTTCAAAACAGTTTTCAAAAAATATACTCAAGTACCACCTAGTAGAACAAATCCTTTGGGACAGAAAGAATCACCAATGAATACTCCAGTGTAAACGTTTATTAACAAATTAAAATAAAATAAATATTACAGCTCCCTAGTATTTACATAACACAAGCAGTATATAATTTATAGTAGACATGCGAACTCCAATAACGATGAAGTAAAAAAAATCTCAACTGCTTAAAAATAAAACTAATGTAATGGCATCTGCAGCTCTGTATTATGGGATGTTTTTTATTTATCATATGTAAATGTTCAATTGCACTCTATCTTCAGCAGTCACAAGGCTTACTTCATCAGCTTTCAATTGTCAATAAATGGTGACAAAAAACATGATAATTCTTGTGAAGTGTCTGTCAGCTCTTAGACCTAAGATTACTGAGCATCCTTGAAGCTCTCTCTTCAAACTCGAAAGGAGTTTGGCGCGAAAGCAAGAAGAAGGGTGCGTGCACGACATTTCCCACGATCAATCGACGTAGTTGCGTGGCCCGTGCAACGGAAATTTTCACGCTGTAGAAAGTTTCAGAAGTCATGCAACGAACATGGGCGTTGTATACTAGACAGTGTGAGCAAAGGTGTGGAAAGTGAAAGTCATGTATCGCGTATCGTATCAGCTATAAAAATTTACGATACCTTCGAAAGATCCGCCCTAAAAATTCATCGGAGAGTGTTTGTTTCTTGTAGCCGTGGTAAAGCTTGTAATTTTTCCGGGTTGTTAACATTCTGTTCTGAAACTTTCCTCGAGAAACTTTCCCCGTTGAAAGCGCTACGCAAATATGGCGATCGATGAGGAAAACTACGTCGTGTAAGGAAACACGAGAGTCACCCGGCTGCTTCTCTTCGCTGATTGGCCAGAAAAAATCTTTTCTGGCCAATCAGAAGCAGGCAATTCAAACGCTTCTGGGACTGGTTCGATAAGAGTAAGTGCCCAGGGGCTCGTCTCGATCTTACAGTAAACTTTCACCACGAACATTGTATCGTCCCGACTGACTGTCCCTGGGTATCCGAGGATGGTACCTTCGGGGCACTTGATAGAGATTAAACGTCTGTTCAGTAACCGCTTGAACGTCTGTTATTACATGGTGGCAGCGGCGGTCGCTTCTGCTTCGTTTTTTTTTTCTCACCGAATACGAGATACAGCATGCCCGGTGGTGATACCTCCAATGGACAGTCTGGTGCGGTAGCGCCGCCGTCGTCGACTTTTCATCAGATTACTCCGCCGAAGTACCTTGATTTTAAACATAGCTGAGAAATTGCCGAAAACTGGAAGCTTTGGAAGGAGAAATATAATAATTATTTTGTCATTTCTCGTTTGGATCGGGAAACGCCGGAGTTTCAGTTGGCGATGTTCAAACATACGATCGGAGATGATGCGTTGAAAGTCATCAAAACATTCAACTACGCCGAGGGGGAGAACTCGAGTGATTGGCGCGTTGTAATGGGAAAAATGGAGAAGCATTGCATCGGCGAAGTCAACGAAATTTACGAACGATACTGTTTTAATATGCGAGACAAGCTTCCAACGGAGTCGGTTGATAGTTTTGTTGCCGAGTTGAGGAATCTGGCCAAAACGAGTAATTTTTGCGATTGTTTGCGGGATAGTTTAATCCGTGATCGTATTGTGCTTGGAATTAAAAACGAGCAGACGACCAAGAAGTTGCTGAGAATGAGAGATCTTGCTCTGAATCGTTGCATCGACGTGTGTCGCAGCGAGGAAGTTGCTGAGTTGCAAATGAAGTCGTTATCTGGGCCGATGGATAACATTAATCAAGTAAAGTCAAGTTCTAAAAAGCCTCGAGCTCCAACGCCGGTGGACGGGCGGTCGGCAAAGAAAATTTCCTGCAAATTTGGTGGCTATAACCATCAACCTGATAGGAAGATGTGCCCCGCATGGCGAAAGAAGTGCAAGCGATGCAAGGAAAAGAATCATTTTGCCAAGAAGTGTAAGAAAGTTCCTGTTCATAATATTGAGAGCGAAGAGGAGTTAGAGGAGATCAGTGTTGTAAGAGTACAGGCTTTGAGAGGGAGAGCTGTGTATGCGAGAATGCTGGTTAGGCAGCAACCGGTGCAATTTCAAGTTGATTGTGGTGCAAGTGCAAATATTTTACCTCTGAAGTATGCTGAGGGCGAGGAACTCGACTCGTGTTCGCAAACGCTTGTCATGTGGAATGGAACTAAAGTGACGCCTGTCGGTTCCTGTGCGTTGCCTGTTGTGAATCTGAAAACTAATGAGAAGTACAAGGTCCGGTTTCTAGTCGTGAAAGAGGATTTGACCCCTCTGCTTGGCTTAAATGCAACGCAGAAAATGAAGCTGTTAACTATACACAAGGAAAACTTCATTAATGTCGTGGAGAATGCAGATGATGAACTCACAGCTAATTACGCGGATGTCTTTGACAAAGGTCTCGGAACACTTCCAGGAAAAGTTCGCCTGCAAGTTGACCCAGATTGCAAGCCTGTTATCCTTCCGGCAAGAAAAGTCCCTGTGTCTGTTCGGGAGCAGTTCAAAGAAGAGCTCCAAAGGTTGGAACGCCTTAAGGTAATCAGTCCTGTTGACGAACCGACCGAGTGGGTTAGTCAGATTGTTGTAGCAGCTGTAAAGAAGTCCGGCGAACTGCGTGTTTGTATTGACCCGCGACCACTTAATACTGTCTTGAAGAGGGAACGTTATCAAATTCCTGTCATTGATGATTTGCTGCCCGACTTGACAGATGCACGTGTGTTTACAAAGGTTGATTTAGCCTCTGCTTTTTGGCATCTGGAGTTAGATCGCGAGTCTAGTATGCTCGCGACATTTGCTACGCCATATGGGCGATATCGTTGGCTCCGTTTGCCGTTTGGTCTCAGTGTTTCGAGTGAAAGTTTTCAGAAACGTCTCCACCAAGAGTTACAAGGTCTCCCGGGTGTAAAGTGTATTGCAGATGATATTCTCATCCATGGCACGTGCGAGGCTGATCATGACAGCAATCTAGATGGATTCATGCGCAGATGTCAGCAGAAAGGTATTAACCTCAATGCCGAGAAGTTAGAGTACAAGTGTAAAGAGGTTCCATTTCATGGGCACCTGCTAACCACAGAGGGTCTAAAGCCAGATCCAGAGAAAGTGAGAGCAACCGTCGAGATGCCACGCCCAAACAACCGAGACGATATTTTACGCCTGAATGGAATGGTCAATTATCTTAGCCGTTTTCTACCTCACTTATTTGATGTGATGAAGCCTCTACGAGATCTTACCCATAAAGATGCAGCATGGTGTTGGGATGATTTTCAAGAGAAGGCTTGGAATGATGTCAAGACATTGATTGCATCAGCACCCGTTCTAGCTTACTACAAGCCCACTGAAGTGCTTGAGATCCAGTGTGATAGCAGCCAGAGTGGTTTAGGTGCAGCTTTAATGCAGAATGGTCACCCAATCGCGTACGCTAGTAGAGCCTTAACAGAGACGGAAACTCGCTATGCGCAGATTGAAAAGGAGATGTTGGCAATCGTGTTTTCAGTAGAGAAGTTTAATGACTTTACCTTCGGTAGAAGAACTGTTGTCCATACTGATCATAAGCCACTTGAGTCAATTTTTATGAAACCACTTCATCGCGCTCCTAAGAGGTTGCAAGGAATGTTGATCCGTTTGCAAAAGTACGATTTGGTGGTACAGTACGAGAGGGGAAGCAGAATGTTCTTAGTGGACACTCTCTCTAGAGCTTATCTTCCCTCGGATGCGCAGATTGAATCAGAGTTTGAGACAATCAACATGATGAATTACTTGCCAATATCTGAAGCCAGGCTACTGCAAATTCAGCGGGAGACAGAGCAGGATGAATCACTTCAAGTTCTAAAGGCAGTGATTCAGCATGGCTGGCCTGAAAATAAGAGTACCCTGCCGCTTCTAGCCTCTCCTTACTTCGATATGAGAGATGAGCTGTCCGTTCAGGATGGTCTGATTTTTAAGGGAGAAAGGGTAGTGGTACCCAAGGCTGCTAGGAGTGGTCTCCTAAAAAGTATTCACAATTCACACCTTGGAGTTAATGGTTGCCTTAACAGAGCGCGTGAGTGTCTTTATTGGCCTGGGATGACAGGAGATATCAAGAACTATGTGTCAACATGTGAAGCCTGCAGAGAGTACGAACAGGGTCAAAGGAAGGAAACACTCACCAGCCACGAAGCACCTAGTCGGCAGTGGCAGTTACACTAAAACAGATGCAACCTGCTAATAAAATCAAATTTTCAGTTTCATATGCACGTATAGTCTTAGTGAAACTGCTATTATATGATTTGTGAAGCGTATTGAGTACGTATCTATTTATTTCAAATCATTAAGTATTGCTCTTAACACATAAATTTGGAGCTGTAGCTTCTTTGATTTTAATTCCTCGCGAACAGAGGGCCGAAGGCCCTTGCCCAGCTACGTTTTATAACGTTGTCGAAATTTGCATCGCGCGTGGAAAGTGCTTCTATATGACCCTAAATAAGTTATTGAATCGCGCGAAAATTTATTTGTGGGTTATAATTATGTATATATTTCTGGTTCCGGTTACGTTGGTGTCAGCATGGGCAAAGACGGCATTAAGCGAGAAACTTCGTTTTGACTGTTTTTGCGGCTGTTTTGGCAATCAAGAAATAATTCCGGAGATAAATTTTGACTACAGAGGTATTTTACTGTGAACACTAAAAAACTGGACAATTAGCTTAAAATTAGAGTAAAAATCGCTCGAGATAAAAGGACAATCACGAGCCACGCTTCGCAGACGAGTTTGCTTTGGATGTCGTGTGTATGTTTGTCTGATTTAGAGGGGCGTTTCAGTTCGTTTTTTTACCGTCAAAACCCTGTTTTCCCTGAAATTTGCCTTTTAATTCATGTTATACTAACGCAAACCGCCATTTAGTTTGGAGCTTTCCCCGCCGATGAATCACAGATTAGTTTCAGCTCCTAGGGTGAGCCTGTACGCGAACCTGACGTGTTATTTTTCTTTTTAATCCGGCCAAATGATGCTAAATATGTTTTGCAATATACACCTTTAGAAATAAATCAGGACAACTCAGAAAGAAGAAGGAACAAAAAAAAAACTAACCGCAGCCGTTGGCTAGGGAATGCGGGTGAAGATGTGATTGACGAAAACCGCTTTGATAATTGTGTAAGCCCTTTTAGTTCCATTGTCAGCAGAAGGATGTTAAATAAATATTGCTGCCGATCATGAAAACTGGATTGAACAACACAGTAAACAAGACTCATATTTAATTCAACGATTTCATTCATATTTGCTTAGCAAATGGTGAGGAGCGAGAAGAGAAAGCTGTATTCGCCGGCAAAGATACATTAAAACAGTAATGCGTGACACAAAAGTAATGCCTGTTTACGGTCATGACTGCGCGAAATCTTATTTTGATAATGAAATAGCTTAAATTCCCACTGAATAAAGCTTATTGAAGCACAGGGAACCCGAACGCTGTTTTAGCTAATAGAAAAAGTGGATGTATCTACGCTATATTTAGCTAATAAAGATGTATTTACCTTTGTTCCTGTGTCTTTATGAGTCGTTTTGGAAGGGATTTGAATCCGATCAGCGACGGTTAACATTGTGGTTATCGAATGCGTTCCCTTGTCTGGCGCGTCGTACTTTTGGTAAGACGCTCAAGTTTAGTTGTCATGTTAACTATTAATTAACTCTCGATCTCCTTGGGAGATGATCTAGGGTTTCGAAACGTGAGACGAAACTTGTATTTACGACGCGCCAGACAAGCAAACGCATTTGATAACCAGCAATGTTAACCGTCTCTGATCGAATTCAAATCCCTTCCAAAACGACTCATAAAGACACAGGAACAAAGGTAAATACATCTTATTATTTTTTTAGCTAATACGGCGTAAATACACCCAATTTTTCTATTAGCTAAAACAGCGTTCGGGTTCGGTGATGGAAGCTTTTGCTCGGATGACAAGCGACGTAACATGCTTGGAAACGTATAAAACTGTTAAACAAACAAAAAAAATACATGCACTGTAGTGAAACCTGAATAAACTTACATCGATTTTTAGACTTTGCTAACACTCGTATCTTACCGAAAACCTGTCCCGCACTAAGCTTAGATCAGGCTCTACAATCTTATTTACCAGGGTAAATAGATTCCAGGCCGGCAAGGCGAATCAAAAAGTCTCCCATTTAGTACAGTGCTTGTGTACCTGAATGACTTGTGCTTGCGAATCGAATTTAATAAAATGATTGTTGCATCACTTGCATGTGCATTCACATGATTACCGTGACATCATACGGACCTCAAACTCAACACCAAGGGCACGTTTCTCGAAATTAGGCCTGGAAAGAGGAAACTTTTCGGGCTCGAAGGCAAATTTTAAAATCAAAACTTGTTGACTGACATTTGATACTTCGTTAACTGATATTGTATCAATGTCAAAATCATTTTGATCGTCAATGTAATTACAGCAAACACAAAATAGCTCTCCGGAGCCGAAAGGCTACCGGGACTTTCGAGAAACAGGCCCCAGGGCCTTTGCGGCCACATACCATATACCACATACAGATCGAGAAAAATCTCGCTATGCAGTTAATAAAGTGCCGTTGACCAAGTCAAGATTAGGCTGCGTGCTTCTCTTGCCGCCCACAGAAAAAGAAAGAATGATTAGTAGTCTAGGCCTCATGATAGGATTTTCGTGGCTGGTCACCCATCAAGGTCCTAACCGCGTCCGACACAGCTTAACTTAAAAAAACGCGATTAAAACCAAGTTTTGCTAGGGTTAATGTAAGATAACCATTTCTAGTTTCAATGTTCATTCGATAGACTAATTCATTAGTTGTTGCATATGATTGTTGCAATTACTATCCCTGTCCTAACTGGTATGATTTTCCCCTCCTCGTGTTCGTTTGAATTTTAGCATGGCGGAAGGAGGCCAACCTTTGACGGATGAAGTTGATAGGTAAGCTTTGATTCCAGACAAGATATCGACTAGAATGTGAGAGAAGTTGTATATATAATTTCATTACTTAAAATGTCTCTCTTTTCTTTTAATTTCAGTGATCAAACGGAGGAATTTTTGACGCTTCCTTTCATGGTACGGTCTCGCACAGTGTCCACATAATTCTAGCAAAATTTTCAGCCAATTATTTATTTGCTTTGGGTTGTGTTGAAGCAAACAAATAACGATAAAGACCTAAAATGTCAGTCAAATTATAGCTCAAAAATAAACTTTCGTGAAGCCTTTGGTGAAGAAAAGTATTATTCTGTAGTCAAGTCAAAGTCTTAGCACAGTGATTACATCCGGTTTTAGTTTGGTTGGCAACAAAAACACATTGTACTTGAAACGGGTTCGTTTGTTCATTCTGTTTGCTCGCTGGGAATATTGCAAGAAGTTTGATGGTAGTTAGCATTTTATTTTGCTATAATACCACAAAAACTGCTTACTAAAATTTACCATACCATGGTCCGGGACCTTTTAAAATAAAGGAGGTACCGGCTAGCCAGCTGCAGTTAAATGCAGTTAACGAGTTTATAGAGACCAGTTTGTGAAGCTGTGTGTAACATCGATTCAGTAGTTCGTGGGAAAGCATAAAGCCCTAAACATCATGTCAATCGAGCTATCAGATCTGAAATAGCCTTTTTATAGTTAACAGACATCCTAGTTCTTTTTCTTTTTTTTTTTTTTTTCAGGTGCCTCCACTACTGGGGCAGCTGAAAATGCAGGGTGATAAAAGGTTTCGAGCACACGACTATGAAAAGGCTGCACATCTTTATCTAATGGCACTTAACTATCCAGTTCCTCTATTTATGGCCGAAGTGCCTGCAGTTTCCGAACAGTTATTTCGCAGGAGAGCTGTGTGTTTGTATAAAATGGTAAGCTTAATAATCTTTGAAATTACATGCAAGTTTTCGACTACTTCAGTTGTCCGACTATATTATTTCTGCTAAGTAACGACTTGCATTTATTCATATGTCCTGATCTCGTGGTTTCATTTCAGGAGCCCATAATCCGGAGCAAGCAACTCGCATACTAAGCCTATGTCACAGCGTTTTCACGGACCTTTTTTTGAATACACCTGAGAACATTTTTCCTATCGTTAGGGGCTCCTGTTCTTGTGTATTAGAAGTTTGCTACCGTTTTTTCATTGTATCAAGAACCTGGCATTGTGTATTCACTTCAAACATTACAGGCGTAAGGTGGCTGAACAGAGTTTTTCGGGCGGTCAGCGGTAACTCGCCTGACGGCGCTTGTTTTAAATTAGACAAACAAACATGGCAGCGAAAAAAGCAATGGAACACAGAAGACGATTTCTCAAAATCTACTCATTAAAATTTGGTGACATTTGGCAGAAATTTTACTTTATCGTATTTCAAATAATGAGAACTTTAAAATGGAAGTTGAACAGACGAATTTTGTGACACAATTAATAATTACAGTACAATTATATTATTGATTATGTAAAAACCCGTCTGTTAAAATTTGGTCAAATAAGTTTCAAATGGTAATGATTAATTATAATAAGCTGTGTGCAAGTTTATTGGTAAATGTAATGAGCGAATTTTATGTAAACTGAGCAAAAGTGAAATTTTAAGGTTGTATTCAGTCGTTCATGTTGCATGGAAACTACGAAAACGTCACATTTTACCTGTCAATCAAAATCTTTCATCAGTGTATTTTTCACTTGCCAAGTTTCAGCTTGTGAGCTGTAACCTTTTTCTTGCCATGATTTGGCAAATGACGTATACTCAAAAACTGCCAAAACTGCAACCTCGTTCCCAGGTTCTCTCTCCTACCCGTCGAGAGACCCTGGTTGGGTCTGGTCACGTGGTCCCAGAACAAAATTAATTCCGAGGGAGGAGTCCTTTGTCTCTCAATTTTTTTGTCTGGTTCGTTTTCACCGTTCACGCAATGATCGAAAGGGCAAGACAGATTTGCTAAGCCTCCAACTATAACTGAAATTCGGGAAATTTCTGCCTAAACAGAGCTATCACCAGATAAACAAGCGAATTACCAGCGGAGAAATAAAAAAACTCGTGTTATCGCAGTTGAACCGAAGACAACAATTAGATACTAAAATCTACGATCCTGAGTAAGACACAAGCGCGTGTTTATCCGCATTGAAGGGAAAATCCCTGTTCGTTGAACTTGCATTGAAAGAATCAATGTTTGTCGGTGACAGCGGCTGGTAATCGGCCCGAATCAGTACATGCAAAACCTAAGCCATTACTTAGCGGTGACAAAACAAAGCAGTTACGTTGAGAGCAGAGGATTCATTTTACATTCACGGTCAAAATAATATTTTAGCTCTAATGACTTAACGGAAAGCTGTAGTCTGAAATGTCAGCTAATTTCTCCTACCCCTAACCTTTTTTATGATGCGGCAACAGGAAAAACGTATCGCTTTTAGTGGTAAATAGAGGTACAAAAAAATATAATATAGTACGTGCATAAGCAAAGAATGACCAAAACGCGACACTGAAAACAGCAGTAAATAGTATAAACAGAGACAAAACAGACAACATAACCCAGTAATAACCTTCCAAAGCGAAAGGATTTCTTGTATATGGTCCAAATGAAAACTTTTATTAAATTATTAAAAAAACAAATGTAGCTCAGTGATTTTTTTGAATCCTCTAAAGCATATACCTAACCCTCCAGAAAATTAAACAAAGAACAATAAACGGTTGGCAGTCGTGCAAGCCATATTTTTTAACAAAGAAACTTATCCGGCTATTCTGTTGATTTTAAACGAGAGACAAAAATACAACACAGAGCCGTTGGATAAAAATATACTCTTCTAAGATTCTGTTTACCTCTTTTCATTTGAACAATCAAACTGAGTCCGGGCGGCGTATTCTCTCTTCCTGTTGCTTCTGTTTGATTTTAATATTTTCGAGGTCGTTGAGGACGGCAACGCTTGATACATCTTTTCGCCCCCTCTTCGAACTGCATAATCATAGTTTTGAAAATACATACGTTTGCTTTCTAAAGGTGGCCTCCATAACATAGAAATGGTAATTTAAGCCTACTGCGTTTTGGTATGAATACAAGCGCCTAAAACATTTTTGACTGCACAACTGGTGAATCCGTGATTCCCTTTGCAACATCCGACAAACATCCAGATATTCTGCAGGAAGTTACGCTTTCGCTGTCAAAGGATTCGCAGTTCGAGGTTTTGTCTTGACTAGTCCAGGAACTAT
Organism: Porites divaricata; assembly: GCA_038088405.1. Lineage (NCBI taxonomy): Eukaryota > Metazoa > Cnidaria > Anthozoa > Scleractinia > Poritidae > Porites > Porites divaricata. Next base: position 4,217,410 of record JBBMOI010000019.1, on the reverse strand, counting down.
AAAAAACAGGACCCTTTAGACAAGGTCGGATACGCAGTTTCCACTGATCTCGACGTCTACGCTTTGTAGAGACAAATCTCACACTTATCCGCCCCTTCCCCAAGTCGTTTGTTTGTAATCTCCCAGATTCTGGGAGACACGTGACCAGACCCAACCAGGGTCTCTCGACGGGTAGGAGAGAGAACCTGGGAACGAGGTTGCCAAAACTGTGTTCAGCCACCTTAACTCCCTGAGCGTTCTAAGACCTCAGTCCTATTAAACAGCTGGCATAACTCGAACTGGAGATCTCTTCTTTTTCTGTGTCGCATCTACTAGCAAATCGCGTACATTAGCGGATCTAGCGGAAGGGACTGGGCTCCGGGCTCCAGCTTATTTTCAATCCAAACTGAGGCCCCCAACACGGCCATTAGAAAAAATATTTTTTAGGGCCGGGTCCCCGGCTTATCTTAGGGTCTAGATAAGCGGGCCCTGCTTACTCTGACCTGAATCCACCACTGGCGTGCATTTGGAGAGCTACTTCGCTTGGGGTTCAGTGGCCTGGTTAGTCCGGGAAAAAAGGTTCGTTTCCTAAGCTTATGCGTTCTTTCGTAGAGCTGATTTCCTTCTTTCCATTTTAAAGAGCTTCAGTCTCGAATTTATCTATCACGCTTAAAATTGCTGAGGACGTGCAAACTCACTTCCCGTCTTTAAGCAAGATTAACTATTAACATAATCATGTCAAAACGGTTATTAAAATGAATAACTTCTAAGGGGGACATTTCGTTTTTGATCGTGATAGTGAGAAATAACGTGTGGACGAGCTCTGTCGTAGAATCTTCATATTGTGCCACCCATTTTCCTTAGACCTTAATTCATCATTTCACAGGGCAGATATTCTGAGGCCGTTGAGGATAGCGTCAGAGGTAAGTATGGTAATATTTTTTAAGTTGAAATAGATCTTTTGAGATTACAGTGTATTTTCACTCTCATGCGTGCACTGATAACTGTCAGCACCGACTGTTAAGTTACATTGTGACACCTTAATTCCTTAAAATCCTATAAACGCCGGGGAAGGTCGGTGCAACAATATACAGTAACTGAAATTTTATGCGTAACGTGACCGAGCTTGGCTCCAATTATGCAACATTAAAAGTGACAGGTGATTGTTAACTTAAAGGATTGCCCCTTTGTGATTGGCTGAGAGTATTAAGGTGGGTAAGCTCCTGGCGATTGTAATTTACCTTAGGAATACAGATGGTGGAAAGAAATAAAATTATCATTATGGGTAATGCTAGTCACGGAAGTAGATTCTACTGCAGCTGCGATTTGTTTTGTGCCCCCTTTTTCTACTGCAACTTAGGCACTTACGAAAATAGTGAGATATTGTACCATGCGCGTGCTCTTTAGATAAAGTCTCAGCGTTAGTTGCTCCCGAAATGGTGGAAAGCGCTCTTCAAAGGATTAATCCGCGCTATACAGTGGATGGCACAAGTTCTTTCCCTATAAATGCTATCCACTGATAAAGTTAAAATCAATGTTCCTTTTTATTCCGGTGATAGCCATTACCATTGCTGAATGTATTAAAAGCAAACACATGGTGGATTCCATTTTCATTAAGATGAAAGCAATACAGTGTCTTGGAGACAATGTTCATGCTTTTAAGTTGGCTGTTTTGTGCAAGTTCTTGAGACCGGAAGTAAGTTTTTACTGGTATAACATTAAGATATACATGTACGAGCTTCTTTTGGTGTTGTTGTTAATATATGATGTTTATGTATTCTCTATTTGTCCTTCATCATTCAAGACCAGCTCCCAGTTCGCTTGTTAGCCGATACTAGAGAGCTGCACCGGCTTAGCCAGAGGCCAAGGGTTCGATCAATATAAGCCTGAATTTTTCAAAACACCAATTCAAAGTTGACTAAAACGTCGGTCTTCTTCACACTGTGAGAATTTTTGTTTTTCTTTTTTGCCACCACAGGCGGATCCACCGAACTGTTCGAGACATCGTGATATATATGATCTCATACATTTGCTTTATTTCGTAACCGCTGGTCCGCTCTCGCCTCGATTAAATTGATCAAGAGAAATGCTTTGTAAAATACAGAATTTTTTTTTATTTGTTCACCAAAGTAAAAGGAAACTCACAGGATAACAATTTATGGCAAAAATTATGTCTCAAAGCGTCCGATGCATAGCCTGTGTACCGTCCCCTCCACTGAATTCGGTGAGAGAGCAAGACGTCCAGGGTGTCATGCCTCCGCTAATCGTGCTCTGGTTTTCCCGAAATGTCAACCGATCTTCGAAAACTATCTGGTTAGCTGGAAACATGGGGAAAATGGAGAAAATTCTGAAGGCGTCCAGCTGCGGCTAGCCGTTGAATTTGAAAGCCTTGTCGTTTTCTTAGGAATTAATGTTGGGGAGGGGGAAGGCAACTTCCTGCACCTCAAAAGGCCATGAAAACGCAAACGACTACTTTGAAAGCATGCAGTAACCTTTATTCATCTTTCTTGCATTAAATCAACGTTTTCGAACAAATATAAAAATAAATTCTGTTTTTCATGCAGCATTTCTGCTCTTAAGCCGGGAGCGGCAATTACACTGAACAGTAAATGTATGAGATCACATTTCGAGTGTGACATCACGCTGCCCAAAGAATCGGCAAATGGTCCGTTTGTTGTTCTGTGATGCTTAATGAAAACTTAGTAAGTTTGCGTAAAAACTAAAACTCGAAAGTTAGCAGCGGGTAAAAAAGGCAAACAAAATACTTACTACAACAACCTTCCAATTTCTTTTCCTATTTTGTAGAGTGAGAAGATTAAGACGGCCGCGAATGAGGTGAAGAAAAAACTGAGAGAAGAATGCAAAAAGGTGACTTTTCTAAAATTACAACTGAGGCTTATGTTCTCTCGAACATTTTTGGGAAGGTGTTTGCTTTGCTTTGAAACTAAATATTGAAACGAAACGATAGTGAAACAAAATATTCTTATAAATGAAAAGAAAAGAGGCGCAAGAAGCCATAAGAGGAATTCAATAAATATTCAACAAATTATATTCGTTTGACAATTATTTTCGATGGTAAAGTTATTCATTTGCTATAGAGTGTTTTCACACGACGTCACGGCGGCCATATTGGTGTCCCAAAACAATGAAACGGCGGCCATGTTGGTGTTCCAAACCAATCCTCTGGGAGTTGTGCTCTTTCCTTATGCAAATGATTTCTTTTGTTTTAATAAATTTGCATAGATGCTGGCCACGTGAGTGAAAACACTCTATTTTCCACTCTATCGAACAAAGCCATACATAAATTTATTCAATGATTAACTAGCCTGCAAACGTAGACGCATCTCCAGTCTTCTCTTATTTCCACCCCCAAGCTAGTGATTAAAATAAGTCTTAGAGCATTTTCAATAACTTATTTTCTCCTTATTTCATCGTAGGACGATGGACTTGTAGATAAATTACAGTACGAAATGCTTCAACGCGCCAGGGAACTGGATAATAATCCTGAAACTGTCCTGCTGGCGCTGGAATGTTACAACGAGTTACTGGATTTGCTCGACTTTATGTTCTGCAATATCCCTGGAGTCTTCGTTAGGAGGGCAGAATGCTTGATAAAGCTGGTAGGATTTGCTAAGGGAGAGGCTACATAAAGACCCCGTTTTTATAAAGAAAAGCAGTCCCGGGAAAGAGGGGAACCCTCCCAGCCGAGTCAACTTTGGCGAGCGTTTTTATACGAAAAAGGGTTGACCTCTTTGCCCGGGCCAACAGCGAGCGCGTGTGCTCTGATTATCTCCCCTTGACCGGGCAAGTAGCCTCGGCTGGGTGAGCAAGTGTTCAGTTATATGGAAAAAAGGTGGGCATGCTAGGAAACTGACCCTACCCTCAGTAGACGGGTCACCACTCTAACCGAGCCAATTTTTGTTTCTCATGTAAACGGTTCGCCACGTTTTGTAAGTTCACTGGCCCAGGGTTATAGCTCGGGTGGGAGAGTGACTCTTCTACCCGGGACCACTTTTCTCCATATAAGCGGGGCCTAGGGCCTTTTCAGTGTTAACATAAACATTTTTTCAGTGCAGCAAGAAAGATTTCATATTAATAGTTCGTAGGCTACTCGATTCGAAACTCCAGACTGTTACGTTTTATAAAAGTCCCGGACTTTTGATCATCAAACTGCATTTAGCAGGAGTGATTCTATGCAAAAGAAGGTCTACGTTTTGGCTTAACTTGTTTGCAGGTTAATTTAGGAGTTTATTGTTTAGTCTTATCGACCAAACATGACTTTCTTGTGATGATGCATACAAAGAACACCAGTATCGCGCGCTAGTTTTATTCATTTATTCAAAAGCAGGAAAATAAACAGATGAGTACGCCAGGATTCACATCTGTCAAGACGTGGATTACAAACAAATGCCCTGCTTGTAGCTGGCAGTCAATACAGTCAAGTCGGACGGAGCTTCTACATAGTTAGATTTTGGTTGAATTCGCAATAGCAGTTAATTCTGAATCTAGAAATCGTACATAGCAGTATCAATGTTGATTTTACGCAGATTTCTTTTTACCTGCTTTAAAACTATAAGGCCCGGGATTCATGTTTATTTTTTCCCTTTTCAGATCCTCTTATATTTTCCTGTCCTTAACAACAGACAAAAGACGAGAGAAAATGTGCTTTGGGGTTAATTGTGTTGTGTAAATAACCTAGTAAGGGAAACTATATCCTATTTTCACTCTACTCATAAATAAGATAAAGGTAGAGTTGTGTAGTGAATCTGATTATTTTTTAAGTTTGGTTTTCGTTTTCGTTTGTTTGTTCTCATACATAGGGAAGATACGACAAAGCCAAGGATGATTGCATGAAGGGTATGATTTGGAATTCCTTAGTAGCGATGTTCCTAGTTCAGTTTCTTCAACTTTACTTTAGGCAGTCTAACAACATTTACCATGTGAGTACTTTTTTGTAGTACTTTGGATGATGCCTAGCCACGAAAAAGCTATAGCACTGATGCAAAAAATTTCTCAAAGCTTGGTGGAGGCAGAAATGAAAGGAAAACCTGCAGATATGGTACAGTTTTCTTTACCTTATTGTTAACACAATAATAAAACAAATACTTTCAGCAGCAGCAAAACTGGCGGCAAAGTAAACGGCGGTACTACACACGTAGTTTAGATTGTCGACGAGCGAATAGAGAAAATGTGCTATTACGATCACCTTTTATTTCTTTGTGTAAAATACGAACGAATTTTGACAAATTTCTAGTTCACCATCCTCAAGTGATTCTAGCCAAGGCATGTCTTTGATGTCCCTCTCTCCTTCGTAGTCTTCGTACGGAGATGAAGAGCCACGCTTGTCCGGTTTACCAAAGCGAAGACCACGACTGCGATTCGTGCTGCTTCTCATGATCGCTTCCTCTCTCAAGCTATAAATAGAGGCAATAACTTAATGTCACGGTAAACTAAAATTTCTACCTGGGAGTGTGTGAAATTAAAAATAATTAAAACAGACTTGCTCAAACTACAAACCCGCGGTCGATCGAGAGTGTTTTCATTTCCTCTAGTCAGTCGATATTTCTTCCATGACGACCAATCAATTTTAAAACTAGGCAGCAAATTAAACAACGGATTTTGATTTCGTATTTATACTATAATTAGCTAACCTTATGATTACAACTCGACTTAAGTTTGATTTCCACTACGGAAGGCTTCTCCTCGATCGAGAACTTCAGTTCAGCTTTCGGAGCGCACAAACATACAAAGTCGACGCTTTCGTATTTTTGTTGTTGTTGTTGTTGTTAGGGGGGAGGGGAACTTGGGTTCCAACACTGTTAGAAACCTACATCAAGCTAAATTTGGCGAGCTAATGAACACGTGACTATTTAAATCCAAACACTGAACATAGCAATGAGGCGGTCATTGACGCATTCTCCCAGAGCAAATGAGGAGTCACGTGTGCCATCTCACTTGATAAATAGATATAATCGATCCGCGCTGCATCATGAGATACTTCTTAGCAGCAGCAAACGAAATGATTTTTTCCCGCTTATGGAAGCGATAATTTTACTCGCAGCTTTGCCGGTAGGCAACTGCGAAAGCCCACACTATCCTGGTGGGAGTCCCGCACGATGCGAATTCCAACAAAATGATAAACTTACCTGATTTCAACTAAATTAAACGTCATTAAACAAATAAAAAGGTCCCCAGACTTAATATAATAAAACAATACAATAAGTTTATTAACATACCCCAAACTGGGATTATCAACGTTAATTTACAATACTCTTGAAGAACTACTAAAAATTATCAAGATTAACTAAAATATATACGATCCTGAAAACATTACATACGTCAAAGTATAGATGCCCAAAGTTCCCTACGGGCACGACTTTTAAAAAGGTCACTGTTCATACCGTTTGAGATCCTCGTTTAACTTATTCCATAATGCTTTTGCGCGAAGAGAAAATGACCTCTGAGCAGTCGATGTTCTCCAAACTGTATTACCTACAATCATGGACAAAAGTCTTGGGAAACTTTTGCTCTTCTTGGGCGTTTTCCAATTCACACAGGTCCAACCCATCTTCTCGCCCCACAAACAGTGTTGGACGCGTGTCTCCATTTTTGTTTTCTCTTAGTTTCAACTTTGTATAGGGTGGGGGGTGGGGAGGAAGGAGAACTGCAACAAAATTTTGAAAAGGATCCACTGTTTTAAGAGGGAACCGAGAAATGACAGAAAAATATGAATGTTGCAGTACTGTCCCAAGAAAGTTTGTCCAGGATTTTAGGTGATTCTTCTGTCTGGTATTGTGACTGTGGATTATACTTCATACAATTCTCTCTTTGTAAAGTATAAACGTGTGTCAGTACAAAATCACAGTTCCGTTAGCTGCTGTCTGTTAATTTTAGATGCAGTGTACCCAAGAACAAGAGGGGAATTGCGTTTCTGCACCAATCTATGGTAACATACAAATTCTTCTTCTTCTTCTTCTTCTTCTTCTTCTTCTCCTTCTTCCTGATTTGTAGTTGTTTTCTTCTTTTTGCTTTCACCTTGATTAAATGGATTTATTTATTTGATCAGGTGAAGGTGATTTTCACACCGCTCCAAAGAAGATGGAAGAAGGTAAACCATTGCAAGATCAAGTTAGAACAACCAAGAAAGATGAGGCAGACGGTCAGTTTTATTACTGATTTTCGTTCAATGTTTCATGACTATGCTATTGTGTTTGCTTATCAATATCAAATCCCCCTTTTTCCCTGGATGCTTAAGCAAATGGTAAAACATCCAAATCACTTTTCTTTGTAATTGATTTAATCCATCATTGTCTTACAAAAAAAACTGTACACAGCTTTAGATAGGATAGAATAACCAAAGATTGTTTTACTATGTTTTATTATTAATACAGACCTTAGGGTACACCACTTTTGCAAATACGGGTAGACCGACTCATACTCGTGGAACGAGATCAGGATTTCAAGTATTACAATGGTTCCATTTTCACCTAAGATCAATAATGGTCGCCTTTCATTTAACTACGTATCAAACATGTTCGCTGACTGGTACCCGTAGGCAGACACGATGAATCATAAGGTCTCTAAATAATAATTATTTTCCGTTAATAGTCTAAGAGCAATTGACAGTGCAAGTTAATATAGCCAGAGTTATTCGTATATGTTCATTTTGTTTATTTACTGGTTTAATCTGTAGTTCACTGAGTAATCCGGTCCTACCTTTCGATACCTTATATTGTAGCAGAGAGGGAAGGGAGGAAAAGAAGAAACAAGCAGAAGAAACTGAGGAAGAGGAAAAAGAAGGAAGCAAAAGTCAAAAAGGAGATTACCTCAGGTACATAGTTCTGTTTTGACGTGTATTTCCTTGAAAGGAAGTGGTCATATTAGTAATAGGTAACAACCATAGGGACCTTAAGCATCGACAACGAAATACATGACGACGACGTTTGTAACCCAATGAGGATTGGGTCGAGGCTTTCGTTCTCGGCGAGAAAAACGAAAGTTAAGCAGTGTGTTGTTTTTAGCAGACGACGATTTTTGGTTCTCTGACAAGTAGCTCTAGCTATGGCTTTCAAAAACGTCCAAAATCTGCTCCTAATTAATCACAACGATGGCTTTATCCATGATGATGAATTTGTTGTTCTGTACCACCTCTATGCATCAAAAAACCCCGACTTTCCATACGATTCGTACGCACCTTTTGACCTGGAAGAGCTTGATGAGTCTGACAGTTTTGCAAAGTTTCGCTTTGGAAAACGAGATATACGAATTCTGAAGGAAGTTTTGCTAATCCCTGACACGATTACCTGCAGTCAGCGCTCTGTTTGTGATGGACTAGAAGGTCTCTGCATGCTGCTAAAGCGGCTTTCTTACCCATGCAGATATGGAGACATGGTTCATAGCTTCGCTAAACCTGTTCCAGTTCTTAGCATGATCACCAATCAAATGATTGACTTTGTGTATAATGTTCACGCGAACAGAGTACTAAACTGGAATCATGAGGTCCTTAGTCCTGTCAACCTGCAGACTTATGTTGATGCTGTTACAGCCAAGGGAGCCCCACTGCCCAATTGTTTTGGGTTTATTGACGGTACCGTTAGGCCTATATCAAGACCTGGAGAACATCAGCAACTTCTTTACAATGGGCATAAAAGGGTTCATGCCCTGAAATTTCAAAGCATTGCTTTGCCAAATGGCTTGATCGGAAATCTATATGGCCCAGTTGGTAAGTTACAAAACAGTACAGGCCACCAGCTTTAAAGCAACCAGCTTTTTGACCGATGGCAGGCGTGATAAACACAGGACACCGAATGTTTATTTTTGTAGACCTTGCACTTATTTCAAAAAAGGGGAAATATTGAAAAAAAAATGAAACATTTTACAAGGCTATAGGACAGGCTAAATTTATTTATTTTCTTATTCAATAATGATTACCAAGGTGAGATCACTTCAACAGTTTATTGGGAGCATAGCCAGAGGGAAGAGAGGACTGCCCCCCCCCCCCCCCTTGAAATAAATGTAAACTCAAGATGAAATTAGAAAAAAGTTTCTGAAGTACTCATATAATCAAAAGCTTATGTAACCCAATTGTCAGCAACCTTTACTCTTACACTGATACCTACCATCACCTACCTATCTTTAGAAGGAAGAAAACATGATGCAGGAATGCTTGCTGATTCACAGCTACTACATGACCTTCATCGGTTTGCCTACAATCCAGCTGGCCAGGCAGTCTGTGTTTATGGTGACCCTGCCTACCCCCTTAGAGTGTAGCTGCAAGGACCCTTTAGATATGGCGTATTGACGCCACAAATGCAGCAGTACAATACAGAGATGAGTGCTGTTAGAAGTTCTGTTGAATGGCTGTTCGGAGATGTAATCAAGTCGTTTAAGTTTAATGACTTTAAAAAAGATCTGAAGCTTTTCCTCAGCAGTGTTGGAAAGATCTATGTTGTTTCTGTCATACTGCGTAATGCAATGACATGCTGGTATGGTAACATGACCTCAGAATTTTTTGACCTTACGCCACCTACTCTTGACACATACTTTGGCTAGGAAACCACACTATTGCCTTTGATAAAATATGTATCAATACCTTATAAGTGCAGTTAACCATGGTAGATATTTGTATGCTGATAAGTTAACGACTATTTCTCACACCATTGAACTTTTTACAGAGAAAATGAATAATAATAAAATTAAGCACAATTTTATTTCTAAAAGTTTTCTAATTTTCAAGAAATGTTATTGTAACTATTGATTTATTTCCCAACTTTATTTTCCATTTTTCAGAAAACTGTGGTTAATTAACTTAAATTATTTTTATAAATAGAAATAAAAGGGATTTATCAAAAAAATTAAGCACAACATTGCAGAGTCAGGCTATTTTTGTGGAATTCCTTTATCAAACATTTTACAAATAAAAGAGCCCAAGGGCCTGTTTGTTGGAGGTTGGGCTGGCACTAACCCAGGATGTTTACCGTGGTGACTTAACGAATTTTTACAGATTCAACCCTGGGTGAAAGCTACCCCAATCTAACACGACTGAATGAAGACACCAATGCTTCTTTTAGAGATTTTGCCTTGATGATGCTCGAAACTGGCTCAATTTCTAGAGTGGACTCGCTAAATGTACTAAATACTGTGAGCTAATTACATAAAAGCGCAGCTAACCAAACAATAGAAAAGAATAGACCCAGCTATAAATACTATTTTAAAGATTTATTTTGTGCATTTAGTGACTGTACATTAGGGGAAAGTTTGGGCATTTAGGCCCCTTTGTACAGAAAAACATCTGTCTGTTAGCAAAAACAATGTTTTATTTCTTCTTGAAACTTTACAAAACTCTCTATAGAAAAGAAATATAATTACATCCATCAACAATGCTCTTTTAGATAATTAAAGTTATAACAAAAGTCAACTCAACAAGTTCAGGGCTCTTCCACATTCATAAGGTTCGAGCTTACCTAGAGGTGACAGCGACACTTTCTCAAGAAGGACAAGGGTTGGGAAAAACTTAAAGGAAGATTTACAACCGATGCCTAATGACCTGAAAAGTTATAGCGCCTCTAGTCATGTACAGGCAGGGTCAACAGTGTCAGCTTCTCAAGAGCTGGAAAGCAATGTCGCACCAAGAGTACCCTTAGGCGATACATCTTTCCAGTTGCGTGAAGTCGGAAAAATTCCTCAGGGAATACGGGTCGTTTGTGACCACTTTTTACAAGTTTATCCTCTTTTTCCATCCGGGACCACCACTGCATCCCCATGCGAAGATTGCAAAAGTCCCAATAAGCTGAAGTATGCCATCTGGAATAGTACCCGACTCTATTGGCAAGAAATACGACCTTATCCTGCTTTGAAGGTTCCTCCTAAAGCCACTTTAGAAGTGTGTCGCACCTTTGGACAAAACTGGACATGCCCCAAATTGCTGTGCCCTTTCCCTCATGGCAAAGTAGAACTGGCCATGTGGACAATGGAGAGGGAAGGGGGTAAGTACCAAAAGAGGATAAAGCTTTATCCTCTCTTGTTAGTACCGACTGCACTTTACAGATTAAGCGAAGTCTGTCGTTCCATGTTTACTAAAGGCGATCAGATGGTATTGTATGTCATTTTATCTTTCGGTTTTATTTGTTGTGTAGCCATCACAGAAGAAAATTTTTCCGCCAAACAGTTCACACATAAAATTCTTATGACTTAAATGTAACAAATTAGTATTGTTGTGTAAGTTACTAAGTTCTTGTTACGAATTGTTGCAGATAGTTATCGATACAAATAAAAGTTCTCTCTGACGACTTTTGAAAAAAGAGTAATTCAGTAGTAGTAACAATCTTTTATTAGGAAGCTCCATCACTAAAAGTGGTTTACATAGAGGTCCTAGTATTTATCAATGCAGTAATGTTATACTTTATTTAATATCTCTCAATTTTATTGACAGTCTTGCCCACCCCGCAAGAGTTCCTTGCTGCCCCTGCATCTTCTTCATCATCATCTGGCAGAGCGGTCACTTCAGATGCTGCCTCGTGGAAAGGATTGCAATCCACTTCTACTGCAGTGTTGTCTACTACAAGAAACAGCAATAATGCTTTCAAGGCGACAGAAATGAGTATAGAGGATTTGACTGAACCTTCTAGTGTTTTATCTTCATCCGTGAATAGATTCGTTAACGTGGAATTTTTGAAAACTGTGGAGACCAACGAAACGATGCTACAGCCAGCCACACCAATAAATTCGCCCGTCAAGATTGCTAGCGAAACACGGAGCTACTCACAAAGCTTGATTAAAAGTAATCCTGTGAATCCTACGTCATCTGCAACAACAACTGGACCCCTGGAATTGCGCTCCCCGGAGGAAGAAATAGGGGCTAATTTTAGTGGGAGTCTTGACACAAAGAGCGTTAAGAATACCACCCCTTTTCCTGGAAACTCAATGGTAATAAACACTTCAGACGGAATTGCCTTTGCTCCTCCTGATCCAAACATCACGGTGCCAAAGACAAGGAGTATCACCGAACCATCAGGTAACATTTACAGAAAAATCCCTGATGGAGTATTTGTTGTATGTGACGACTTTCTTGACAAAAACTTTAGGCGAGCTGCAAGTATTCATGAAAAGAAAAAAACCTGCAAAGGCTGCGAAATCAGTTCAAAGCTAAGGTACGCTTTCTGGAGTTACAACAGGAAACAGTGGGAAATGATAAGACCGTATCCAGGAGATAAGGTTCGACAGAACGTTGCTTTCAAGCGTTGTTCACAGTTTGACAATAACACACCTTGTCTGCGGAAACCCTGTTCATTTGCTCATGGCGAACAAGAATTACTCATGTGGACATTGGAAAGAGAAGGAGGTAAGTTGCATACTGTTCCTGTCTGCGATGAAATTTTTTTGAACCCATTGAGCAAACCCTTGATATTTTACGAACTGAAAAATCGATGTGCTTTCTTTACAGAAAAAAAGAGGGAATCTTTTGTGTTGCAACTTACTCTATCTTGCTCTATTCTATTAGTTCTTCCTACTCCTCGGGAGACTCTTACTGGAAAATCTGAGAAGACGAAGGGAACATCCACTAACACGCAACCACAGTTACGGTACAGACCTTGCCCGCCAGGTGTGAGAGGTGGCGCTTTCAAGCTTTGCAAAAGGTATTGGTAGCAGTTTAAGATACCGTCCACGTCATTTTGGAACCATTTCACCTTTTTTCAACATTAATGGCACGTTCCACGTCTAAACAGCTTTACTTAACACACACTCTTTCCTATGTTATATATTAGCGTTATTTTTATTTATTCAAATTTTAAGTGGTAGCCCACAAGAGCCCGGCCTTAATAACTTTTTGGCTGCAGACATTTAAGGATTAAAAATTTGTCTTTGAAATCTCGAGTTGAACAGTGGCAGAGGCCTCTGTTCACAGGTATTGAAATTCATATTTGTTTTAGAATACACACACGAACTGATTTCAACATTATCAGGGAGAAACAAATTATTTGAATGACGGGTGACAATGCGCATGTATTGGTAAATGGTTCACGGTCGAAAGTTACAGGAATTAAAAACATGGCAAATCATAGTTTCACTCCTTTTTCGAACAATAGCATCACGTCAACGGTTTAAAAAGAATCGTGAACAATTGAATTCTGTGAAAAAATGCTGAGCTTTGTTGTCCTCTGTCTAGCTATCTGCAAAAAAAGGTAAAAGCTTTCTCCTCTACCGTCGCCGTCATCGCCACTGCATATCCTCGGTTTCCCTCCTCCTCCACTTCTTCTTTTCACCAAATAGACAGGTTATATAAAATGTCAGACAGGCCAAAAGGTTTAAGTTAGGCCAAAAACGAAGAGGAGGACTTACAGGCCATCTATCTAACCTGTCTATTTGGTTGAAACCAATAAAACTGAAGGAGGAGGAGGAGAAGGAGGGTGGAGTGGGGTAAATAAAAAAAATGTTTTTGTAACGAGGAAAAGCTACTTTGCCTTCACCCTCTTGAATACACACGGTTTGGGCGCAGAGAATCGGTGAACCAGAACTGTAAAAATTAGCTAGACAATGAAAGCGTCAGGAAACAGAACTTGCATAATTACGTTACGACTCAGTGATTTGAAGGTAGTGTTCACACTTAGTGCCCGTGCACGCTGCCCGAGTTCTTTACTCGCGGGGCACTAGTATGAACACACCCTTCTTGCAAGTACCGATGCTAGAATTCGAGCACCGGCATGGTGTTCGACTACAAGGTCGAGACCTTGTACTCAGGCACAAAAGTGGGCATCGGGTCCGTATGTACACACCTGTTTTGCTCGTTCTGGGGCATTAAACTGCTTTGTACTTGCTGCTAAGCTCATGTTTCAAATGGGCGTATGACATGTCGAAAAGGAGAAACTATATACGCAGTTACATATCAGTTACTCAAGGTATGAACTCAACACCATTTTGTGCCAGTACCAAGGCATAGTCTCCCGAGCACCAAGTGCGGACGAACCCTAAGTCACGGGCGAGTTAGCGCTTGTTGCTTCGACGAGATGAATCAAACCATGAATAATCTACTAAAACATGCCGAGAAATAAGAAAAAGTTTGGAAGGAAGTCTGCGATGAGAAAAGCTTGTCAACAACTAAGAAATATTAAAAATGAATAAAAAACAATTATTGAATTCGACGTTCCTATGATGTGGAGAATTCTGCAGATCTTGGAGCCTGTTATAAAACTCGGCACCTCGGTGGGTAACATTCCCCTTTACTGGCCAAATTCTACACATCATACGAAAGGGAATTCAAAAATTTCTCAATCACCCACTTATGCTAGGTAAAGAATATTGCGGAATGCCAGTGGTAACGAATTAATCAGATTACTTGAAACATCAAGATCACCGAGCGTTACTAAATTCATCCTTTTATCTGTTCAAATCTCAGTTTTAATTCAAACGAACGATGCAGATACGGGCGAGGATGCATCAATGCTCATGGTAATGAGGAATTGATTGAATGGCAACAAGAATACCAAAGAATAGAAAAGGAAAAACTTAGGAAAGAGCTCCAGGACAAAGACGAATTCCATTATATGGAAATGACAACCAAAATCTTAAAAGGTCCTCCAGAAGAGGTAAGTCCAGTAGAGTGTTCTTCGTCTTGAAAGAAAATTAATTCTTGCCAAGAATTATCACAAAAGCAAGAAATGAAACAGATTTAACAAAGTTAATCTGGCGTTAAGTTAATAAATCTGAAATTAACCTGATCTGACGTAATTGTAACCAGTGAGCAATAAAAGAAAAAGAAGTGCCTAGGGCGTCTGAAGAGATCAAAAACCAAAGGTTTGGTAGAACTGTGCGTTCGTTTGCTTGATAATTTGCACTACGTTTTAGGGGTGGCGAGGAAACTTGTTGGCGACTATTATGGTGATCACTGATAAGAAACTGACCCACAAGGCAATTGGAGAGATTTGCACTCTATTTTCAAGATGATCCTCAGAAGAGTAGCAGTTTAACTACTAAATTACAAGTAATTAGTCAAAAATTAATCGTCTTTTATCCACGCAGCTTGTAGAATCCCTACCAGGAGTTAAAGTTTCCTGCAGTCCCCCCGATCTAAATGTGAAGCTTCATGAAAATAATGGTAAAGCTGTGTGTCAGTGGATAATCAACCTTACTTTCCAGGTTAGTCACTCTTTTACCGAATTTCCTTTCATTTATCCAAAATATAAGAAACGTAGTTCAATCTAACACGCCTCATGCAGGAAAAATGAACAAAGAACAACCAACAAATTAAAAATTAGCAGTTTCAACTTACTTACTTCGGCCGGGAATTAGCCCGAGCTGTCCTAATAAAATCTTTCCACACGACCTGATTGAGCATTGCATCTCTTATCTCTTTGGTATTGTTCAGTCCAGTATCAGCCTTGATAATGTGAATGTATGTAGTTCTAGGTCTACCTCGATTTGGGTGACTATGTTGGGGTTCCCAAACCAGCACTTTTGAAGCAGTCTGTTCATTGTGGCATGCACAATGGCCAGCTAATCTTAATCTTCTCCCACGGATTGTTTCACTAATTCTTGGGAGGCTGCCGTACAGCTCCTCGTTGTTCATATGTTGACAGTTTCAAAACGTGGGTAATTTATTTCATATATCATTAACGCGTGGGTAAAATAGTTCGCAACGTGCAAAATGAGGCTACGAAAGGCCAAGGAAAAAGAGCTAACGTCACGGTTAAGAGAGTAGGCATCTTGAAAACAGTCAGCTATCTCTGCCTTTGACTTTAGCTTTTAATCATTGATAACAAAACTCAGAACTTCGAAAACGGTGTATTGTATATAGGCCAAGCAAACTGTCGTCGCCCTCGTTTTATGCTTGAATGACAAACGGTTGGTTTTTATTTGTTTCTTAATGGCAGACAAACGTCATAGGATACCTCCAGCACGTTCTTCTACTGTATAGTCACCACAGCTGCTATCAGCTGTCAGAAATTCGCGTTGGCTGTTTTCGAGAGAATCAAGGTTGTGAAAGCTACAACACGTGCTACACCGCTAAACTGAGGGGATCCTGGTACAAAGCGTCAGACGTTAATAGCATATCTGGGCGTATGATGGTCTCTCTTAGTATCTCATTTGAGTCATCTATGTATGGGAGCTTTGATCAATGCGTAGTCTTTGACTTCGGAAAGACATCTTACCTAGTGCAGAGGCTTAATGCCGACGTACAGAGCGCTTCTTTGTCAGAAACTTCCATTGTCTCTCAACCTGTAATTGCATCAGCTATTTGGGTTGAACGTTCCATGGAAGTGGTCAGGTTTGGTCATTCGACAGGCGAGGCTCTGAGAGCAGAACACTTGTCCAGGAGGTACAGCCTTCCAGAACAAGTAAAAATCACAGCGGATCATTTGCATCAAGACAATTACAAGACAGTTATGCACCAACTGCTGTTCGAGGAGGAAGGCTTTATGAAGAGTGAAATTTCAAGGTACGTTTTATGCACTAAATATTTTGCTTTGCTTCTTCGCATTGACAGGGGGTTTCCTTTGTCTTCCGTCAAGGTGTCTATTAGTGTGCTTGTTACATTTGATTGTGGAACAGGAATGTCTTGCACTGAGCAACGCTTGACGTCCCTCTTATTACAGCACTGACAAAAATATATCTGGGGTAAGAGGGTCGGAGCTGGACAGATCCTTGATCTAATCCTGGTGTTAATCACTTGATTATAGCAGCAAGATCAATGCGCGTTTCTATGATTAAGGGACGGATTTTTTTTCAGGAGGGTTGGGTAGCCCCACAACAAACCTACAATCTGGAAGTTTACGTGTTTTCTTTGTCTGGCCTCACCAGCAGAACTACCAGAACTACTCACTTTACCAGAACCTAACCAGTTGGAGAACCCCGCTTTATAGAACTTGAGATCATCAGGATAGGTACACTTCATCACCTCGACCTGTTGACTCATTGTTTAAGTGTTACTTTTTAGGAATTTAAAAGATACTAACAAGTGTATCCTTTAATCATTCAGCTACACTTTGAATAGAACTCAGCTTCATGTTCAGAGGAGCATCTTTGATGAAATGTCAGGAATGAAGTTTGCCGTAGAAAAAGACATGTTTGGTGTCCTCTACCTACAAGAGGAAGATGCTCTTAGACCTGACAACGCAGCAGGGCGTCTCCTGTATCGCAACGTAAGCTCGGTGTGGCTTCAGTTGGCTGAAAGTGTCTCGAACAAAGTTTATGAGGCCCCTGTGGAGAAAGTAGAGAAAGAAAGTGTTGTGCTGAAACTATCATCCAAGATGGTTGCCGACTTACGTCTTAATGACACTTGCGATGTTTTTGTTAATGCTCAATTTCAACTGAACCGTTGGCCACTTTGTAAGCTACACGCTGCAATTGACAGACTTACGACAGGCCATTTGAGTCTCATTTTCCCAGAGCCAAGAGTTCCAGTTGTCAGGAATGAAGTAAGGCCCAATCAAACGTCATATGTTTCACGTACCAAACTTAATACCTACTTGGGTCGACCTAAATGATAGTTGATTCGGTAGTCAGAATGCATTCATTTCCACGATATGTACAATGGTCTACAATGGAAGATAATTGTTTCAATGTTTGAAAAATTCAACGTTTGAGACATTAACTAAAGGCGAAATTCCCATAGACTACGAGTAGTCCCCATTTTTCCTCAGGGATAGTAGAGCGAGCGAAACGCGAGCCCCCGTGAAAATCACCTCACGCGAGAAAGGCGAGACGCAGTGGGAAGAGATGAAAATGATTTTCACGCGCGCTCGCGTTTCGCTCGCTCTACTATCCCTGAGGAAAAATGGGGACTACTCGTAGTCTAAAATTGCCATGTGGTCCACTGGAAACTAGGGGGTCTTATGGGTCGACCCAAAATAGAAGTGTCGGACTTAATTGATTCAAATGTCCATCGTTCAAATAATTCACTTGAATCTGCGTTGACTGAGGTGGATTTAATGGTTTTTTATCTGCACTGATTGTTCGCGGACCATAAATAGATGGAAGAAACGATGATCCGTAATTGACAGAACGGACAAAGAAAACGAGGGTAATAATAAATTATTCGGCTTCATTTTGGGAGAGCTGACATTAAGGCAGGACAAGCGATACGATTGTCACTTTACAGCCGTCAGAAAATGAACGTTTTCCAATAGGCTCATGAAAACAATAGTACTTTACCAAAGGTTTGAAAGTGAAATCAAACGCAAATGAGCCTCGTTGGAAAAGATTTTGTCAAAACTAAGCGCACTGTCTGTAAGTTTTAGCTCGCCAATGCGACGCTAGAGTTTTAACTGACATGACACTGGAGACTGAACCAGAGTCACAGTCAGAGTCCATCTTTATTTTGTTTCTCTTTGAAAAAGAAATTACACGTATTGCAAATGGCAAAGAACCTTGTCAAGGTGGTCAGGTGCAGGTACGTTTGTTACTTCCAAGGAATCTCTCGTAATCACTGCCACTCGATTCTCGTCCTTTAACCTGAGTTAAAACGTTCGATCGACTGACTAGAATCCTCTTTTTCGGTAGAATTATGATTCAGTCTCCTCATCACCGGCTTCGTTCTCTTATAAGCGCAGGTTAAATTTGGAAGAGCTTAGTCAAATCCAAACTCTCAGAGTTTAGAGACAAATGGTAACTTTAAATGTCTATTTTATCGAAAAAAAAAAAAACAGATTTAGAGCTGCAATATGAACATTTGCTTTTGAAATTTTATTCCGTAGATTATGTTTTGGACGGCAAATTGACTAATCGTTGGGCGAAAAACAGACTTAGCCAGGAATTAAATCACTCCACATTCCTTGATAGTAAATGAAAAGGGCAATGGAATTTTTAGTCCACCAAACGTTCTAAAACAATATATAACAGTTTGATACTATCATGAATGCTGACTGAACCGATACAAATTTTAATGACTAGCAGCTTATTGTATAGGGAATAAGCAATAGTTACTCTAAGCCAAGTGTACTAATTAGGAATATGACGATCAATTTTCTATTTAACTAACTGGTGAAAAAATAATTTAATGTAATCATTCTAGGTAATAATCCGCTGGCAGTGGCTATTGGATAAACGACTGAATGACAATCAAAAGAAAGTTATTAAGCACATTGCTTCCCCCGAATACAACGGTCCACCTTTGGTGGTGTTTGGCCCTTTTGGAACAGGAAAGACGTTTACACTTAATCAGGCTGTTCGACTCCTGGTACAGCTTGACAAGTCGAATAGAATCCTTCTTTGTACTCATTCAAACCGGGCCGCTGATATACACGTGGAGTTACTCCATGATTACTTGACAAGACAGAATGGTACTCCTGCGGCGAGGCCTCTAAGAGTGTATCAGCCTATGAGAAGGTATTTCTGATACCAGTCGAAACTGATAGAACTTGAAATAAATTAAGAACGTGTTTAATCCCCACTTACAGTTAACCCGGGAAAATCATAAACACCAGAAATATTTCTGGAATGCTATTGTGTTGCTAGAAAAAAGCCAATCAGGCGGGAGAAAACTAAACCGCAAGCAAGAACGTTAATTAGTTGGTGGTTTCGTGGCTTGCTAGCATGTTCTGATCTTTGCTGTGATTGGTCTTAACACAATAACTATTCTTGAAATATTTCAAGTGTTCACGCTCTTCCCGGTCGCACTGTAAATCAGCGGCCAAGAAAAGTAGTCATATAATGTTTTTGCCGTCCAAAATGTCTGTGTCGATTTATAGCCTCTAGTCACGACCCACACTGAGTTTGTCTGGGTGTTAGATTTACCTAGTATATATATTACTTAACAAACTCAACTTATATCGAAACAAACGAGGTCTCAGA
The DNA here is from genome assembly GCA_038088405.1 of Porites divaricata. NCBI lineage: Eukaryota > Metazoa > Cnidaria > Anthozoa > Scleractinia > Poritidae > Porites > Porites divaricata. Next base: position 4,197,646 of record JBBMOI010000019.1, on the reverse strand, counting down.
GAAGATAACTAGTTTTGCTTGTTCATTTAGGTTGGAAACAACGTCCAGCATAGCGAGGAAATACTGTTTGATCAGAGATCATATGTTTGTGTTGCCTTCTCGCGATCACCTGGTTGAACACCGTGTTGTTATAACAACCCTAAGCACATCACAAGTGCTTCTGGATCTGCAAGTTCTGCATGGATTCTTCACCCACATTCTTATCGATGAGGCCGCCCAAGCAATCGAACCTGAGGCGCTGACTCCACTCATCTTTGCCGGACCTAACACAAAGGTTGTTTTCACAGGAGATCACATGCAGGTAATATGTTTCCCCATGTATACAACTGGGCCCATTTGTTCGGAAGGTGGATAACGCTTTCCTCTAGATAAATCTTTATCCAGTGGACAACGCAATTGCTTTCCCTAATACTTACCAGTGCGTTGTATAAAAGTTTATCGGCTGGATAGCGCTACATATCGAACGTTTAAACACCCTGGCGTAGCCATCATCGGTACACGTTCCCTATGTTCTGTTATCGCAAAATTAGACGAAGCGTTTTCAGTCATTAACGAGATGTGCCGATATTCATGGCGAACCGGGGAACTTCGAAGAAGATTATCCAATTACAACGGTTTTTGAAAACTAAAGATTCTCAAGTTTTTTTTTGCAAACGGACCAACAACAGTCATGAATTTAAAGTTTGCCAAAAAAAACTTAAATATTTTGTTTTCAAAAAATGGTGTGATTGGATAATCTTCTCCCAAGGGCCCCGGTTTGAGTGGCCCCATTGAAAAGACATGCATTTGTAAAATTTTGGTGTTTTGGAAGTTCGTCATCACGCGAGGCAATTGTTTACCAGAGTTGATCGAACGTTGAGGTTCTTTGAGGATCATCTGAAGCTAGCAACTAGGGGAAAAGCACTCGCGAAAGACAACCATCCCTAATAACATTACTTCTGTCGTTACCTTGATTTAGATGAGCCCAGAAGTGTACTCTCCAGAAGCAAGACGTTTAGGTCTTCACAAATCTCTGGCGGAACGGCTTTTCGATACGTATTATAAGCATGAATCCCAAGGAGTTAGTGAATACTATGTCTCATTCCTGACGGAGAATTATCGCTGCCATCCAGACATCCTCAAGTTTCCCTCTGACAACTTTTACGGGGAAAAACTACTTTCTCGCGGTGGTGGCTCTCAGCTAGCAAATCCTAAGTACGGTCCCCTGTTGTTCTTCTCAGCACGTGGCAAGGAGCGTAGAGAGCATGGCAATTCTTATGTCAACTTGTCGGAAGTTTACGAGGTGGTTAAGAGAGTAAACGAGGTAGCACAGAATTGGCCCACTGATGTCTGGGGTCCTAAGAAACTATCCGACATTGCTGTCCTCTCAGCATACCGCCACCAGGTGACTTCAACACCTCTAGTAATCTAGCAGTTTCTTTCCTAGTTTAGATCTCGAGGTTGTATCAAATTCAGTCATTATCGACGTCTTTTTCGTTGTACATATTGCCTAAAAAAATCAAAGGCAATGAAGAGACCAACACCTGCGCGTTCGAAAAGGGCAGAGACCCTGTGGAGCGGTCCACAGTTCGTATTGATATCGGACCTACCTTGAAAAAGCTCACGCATACTTAAACTGATTACACTTTTAGTAAAGGGACCTTCCAAAATGCAAACAAATTAGAAGATCACCCAATACATACCAATGACAAACAAACTGGTAAATAATTATACTTAACGTCTAGGTTCAGGCAATCCGCAATGGCCTAAGGAAAGAGGGAGACTTGAAAGCTGTCAAAGTGGACACAATTCATAATGTCCAAGGTAATAAACAATCTTTCATGATCTATTTGCTATTGTTAATAACGTTTAATGGCTACTGATGATGTAAATAATAATGTAATAAGATAACTGTAACATGAGCTAGAAGCAAAATGGGTACATATAAACACAACTATCTTGTTAAGAGATCGTTTTCTTAAATACAATGGGGAAATCTCTGAAATGATTCAAATGCACTTAACCATCATCGATGGATCATTACATTTTCATTGAGTAAAATTCGGCGTGAAAAATCTGTAGTAATGTATTTTAAAACTCATCTAACATCTATTATGACTTAATTGGCCTGCCAGGCGACCTTCTAATTTAGATTAATTTGGTGATTAAGTAGTCTAACCAACCATTCATATCGACAGTAATACTATCTATCTGGCTAATCAGGGACTAAACTCAAACTTATATACACTTTTATACGATTCATTTCAGGAGAGGAATTTCGTGCACTTTTTATCAGCACGGTGCGTACATTTCATACCTGTAAGCCTCAGCAGGAGGAAGTACGCGCCAGTGGATCTGATCGACCTTTATACTGGGAATTTTTGTCTGACCCAAAACTACTCAACACAGCAGTTACAAGGGCGAGATGTTTGGTTGCCGTTGTTGGTGATCCTGTTTCAATATGTACTGTTGGAGAGTGTCGGACTATTTGGAGAGACTACATTAAGAGATGCAACGAGAAAGGCGGCCTTTATGGAGTCACAATAGAAGAGCTGGACAAAGAGATAAATGCAGCCATCGCCAGCATCGAGCTTAACCCGAAAGCAGAACCGTTTGTTCCAAAGTCTCCTACAAAGGCTGAACAAAGTGTTAACACAGAAATTGCAGAAACAAAGAAAGTCGAAAACAACAGAGAAATTTCGAAAGAACCACAAACTGAAGAAATTGATGAAGAGGTCAAAGCGAAACCGCCAGACATTTCTGCTGAAGACAGTCAGAATGTAAACGACCGATGTTCTGGTAGCAATTTCCTCAATGATAGTTCAGACAGCAGCCAAGATAAAAACAAAAAGGACGAGGTGGACGAGGAAGACGATGAAGAGAGAGTTGTTGAACCAGGTGACTTTCAAGATGATCTCCTTGACGATGAGACGGTATCGCCCCGAGATTTGGATGAAATAATTTTAGCGTTTGTGAAGAAATGCGAGGAGACGTTACAGTTAGATGTAGCACGACGGTCAATGTTTCAAGATTCCGAGTTTCCTCCCTTAGACGCAACTGGATCAAACGCCAGCAGTTCTCAAACGAATGAGAATAGGTACCGATTCTCAGTCAAGAGCACAGAGGATATCAAAGATCTGTTCCCAGAAATACGAGTTATCAACGGACGGGTAGAAGTGCGTCTTACCAACCTTGGATTTTACAATTCTCCTTCCGAAAGGGTGCAACGAATCATCGCGTCTACGAACGAACAGGATTTTCTGGATCCATCTGTGCTGAGGCAACTCATAAGTGATGAACCGGACAAGTACAAAGTCTGCAATCTTCGTCTAAATCCGGAGAAATTCCAAGTTGGATATGCCGAAATAGAAGACACAGGAACTCCAGACATTGAAATTAGGGGACGAGTTCGTCAGGCTTTCGAAAGGGACAAGGTTGTGTTAGAACTAGTAGAGAACAAAAGTCCATGCCATGCCGACAGGGGAGAAGTCCAAATCCAAGGAAAGGTTGTAGGTGGGTATAAAAAATTCGCTAACTAACTGTATACATATATAGTTACAATTTATCGTAATCACGTGAGCCAAAAAACAGAACGTAGCACTCTTCGATCTGCAGATTGATTCTTTAAATCATACGAATGCCAAATGCAGTGACTGTTTTGTCATTCATTAAAAATATTCACAACCTCAAATCATACTTGTCTCTTTTTGAAGTTCTCGTCTTCGAGACATATCTGTTTGTCGGAAGTTTCAGACCATGGAAAGATATTCAATTTAGGACGGAATGTTATTCATACGGTCGTTGTCCTCTATCAAGTGGGTTTTGACTATTTTCGCTATGTTTTCATAAGATAGTAGTTAGGTGCCCCTCCCTCCTACTCAGTCGCTTAACGTGTGGAGTCTTCTCTTATTTTCTTTGCCTCTAAGGTACACTGAAAAAAAAATCCGTGCCACGGCGCCGTGAGTTCTTCTTTTTTTATCGATATCAGTACAATCAGCTACTTATAATACGTCCAGGAGTGACCAGCTATTATTTAACCAAATCATAAGTATTGTGGTAAGCGTTTGTCCATGAGGAGCAATTGTAGTTCTTACAATAAGGATCATGCATTTCATAATCGTTTTCTAATCCTGGACATAGCTGCAATTGGCGTCAACTGTATTGACATCGGTAAACTTCTTCTAAAGTCGGTCAACGATAGCTGGTCATAGAGGATTCAAATTTTAGTTCTGAGATTAATACGCCTTTCAGAAATTGAGAAATATCTAAAATGATGATTATAATGACAAATTAAGAAGGGGATGATAACGTTATAGTAAAGACAGCGCCAATTATTCCATGAAAATTCTCATTATGACTTATATCGCTAACGAATCTTCAAGCAGACGATAAATTTGCTTTAGAGTAGGAATTCTCAACAGCAATCGGGGAACTTTAAAATTTTATCCAGCCAGTCTTTCCTAATGCTATCCGCAAGAAAAAAAAAAACAATCCTTCGAGGTTCGGCGAAGTTTCACTCAGGGAATTAATGACGGTGGCATGACTCATCACCTTGTAGATGCAAAAGCCAAGAAAAGTGTGTTTCATTTAAAACGCTTTTAAGATTGCAAACAAGAAATCCTAGTTTAGAAATATGCTTACTTGGCTCGCTCTGGACTTAAGGGGCGTTTATTGGCCTTTAAATGACATTACTTTGAGTCGTGGAAAGCTCATTTGTGAATCGCAGCACTTATGAATTAACGCAAACGCTGCAAGTTGTAGAAGAAAAAACGGCAAACCACTTAGGAAGGTAGTGTCGAGGAGTGTTCAGCGCACCCGTTGGCCTCGCTACCAGAAGGTCATGAGCAGGGCGGATAAATGTTGGGAGGTGAAACGAACGCTCCGCTCTTCATTTAATGTGTGATGCGGAGTAGGAATGGCACGAGCGCTCTTTCCCCGCTTCCGGTGCGCTTGAATGCCGGGAAAATTTTCCTTTTTGCAAACCGGAAATCCTATTTTCTTTCTGAGATTTCAGGCTACAATGTTAAATAGATAAATTCGTTTCGTAACCATATCAATAAACAGTTTCATATGTTTGTGTCTGTATGCCTATAAGTCAAACTTGTTGTTCGTGTAATGCCAAAATTTGAGTTTAATTTGAAAGTGTTGAATACCTCCTTCTTCCACTAAATATCACCTAATCGTCTTTCGCCGTTTCGTTTGGAAAAGCTTAACACTTCTTAACCTCAATTTTTACATATGTTAAAGGGGGATAAATTTTGTATAACATAACAAAAAATTAGATTGATATATTTTGATATAGTGGCGTTGTACTGCTTCAAACTTTGTTTCTCGGGTGCAATGCGCCATGGCGATTCGCGCAATGCGTCGCAAATCCGACAACCGCATGTAAACAAAATTTATTGAGGTTAGTTTTAAGGTTTTTTTTCCGTTTCTCTCTCTAAAACAAAACAAGGTAAGCAGTAAAAACTGAGGGGAAACTAATTTTGGAGTTTCGAAGTGAAACAGAAAGACGTATGAGATGTTTTTTTTGCCTCTCGGATACAGCGTACCAGAACAGAGGAAAGGAAGAAGTGCAAGAAAACAAATCAAGTCGCCATAATTCAGTGACAGCGGCAGTGTCTGATGGACAAACCACATCGCAAGCCCTGACCGAAGTCGCAAAGAAGCGAAAACAAGCGACATTTCTAAGCAGAGTCCCAGTCCACTGCATCACACCTTTTTGTTCGGACGCGCTCGTTTCACCACCCAACCTTTATCCGCCCTGGTCATGAGCTTGAGTTGCGCTCCGGCCACTGGATGGATACGGAGGATAACCCCTTTAATTTGAATTTAATTTTTGTTCTTTTGATTTATGAGGTCATTTCTATGATCCCAATTGAGTACGTAATTATCAGAAATAAGTTTCAACTTTTCAAGCATTCTACTTCTCATATTGTACTAAGTAAGGACATAAAACAAACATTTGCAGCTGATTTTCTTGCACAAAAAATCTGATATTGGTTTTATATTGCACCCAGAGAACATGTCTATACATAAGCTACAATTAAATTTACACAGGTGTACTGGAACACATCATCAGCCCACATGAGCGCCAGTTTGTCTGCACAGCTGACTACGTAAGCACTTCCTTGATGGTGCCTATAAACAAGTCAGCCCCCAAAATTGTCAACTTGTCAGACAGGAGCTGTGCAGATATCCCAATCTACAGGAAGAATAAAAATAACAGACCTACCCAAATAAGAATGATGAAAAGGGAGACGGCCCTCAGCGGAAAGTATTTGTTTGTCGTAAAGTACCTTCAATGGAGACGAGAATACTGCCATCCCCTAGGAATTGTCGTGAGGACTCTGCCCCGAGGTGAGGATTTCAAAAGCAGCTTGGAGATTGCTTACGCAGAGCGTGGAATAAGAAGACTGTTCAGGGAAGATACCCAAAAATATGTCAAAGAAAACTTCTCACCACAGTGGTCGATCCCTAAGAATGAGTATGATTCACGCAAAAAAATAGACAAGGCTTTTACTATTGATCCTCCTTCATCTCTCGATCTCGACGATGCACTGACAATAGAAAAAACCTCTCCAACCACCTATCTCGTGGGCATCCACATTGCAGACGTCAGTTTCTTTGTTAAGCCCGATTCTCCATTGGATAAAGAAGCCTTTTTGCGTTGCACCTCGTATTATCCCGAAGAAGGGCAAGAAAATATCCCAATGCTTCCACGTGAACTAAGTGAATTCCACTGCAGTCTTCTGCCTGACCAGGACCGTCTAACGGTGTCAGTATTTATCAAACTAGACAAAGACGGAAGGATGGTTGAAGAGCCAAAAATACAACGCACCATTGTCAGATCATGCTGTCAGTTAAGCTATGCAGAAGCACAACTGATTATTAACGAGAGAGTTATCGTTTCCAAACAAGTTCCAAAGGAGATAGTGGAAAGCGTCAGGCAATTAAGCTGTGTAGCGCAAATAAGAAGACATCATCGACTGGGTGACCGTTCGTTTGACCACTGGCAAAACGAGGAGAGTGGAAAAGATTTCAAGGCGCATGAGTTAGTTGAAGAAATGATGATTCTTGCCAACGAGGAAGTGGCAAAACTCATTTCGAGAAAATGCTCCGAATTGGCTCTCTTAAGAGTACAGCTACCTCCAAAAGACCACAGACTAGCTGAATGGATTGAAACACATGGCAGATATGCCAAATTGTCACTTCAGTTTTCAGGAATTTTTGAAAGTTTTAAAAGTGACGAAGCTCCAGCTTTGGCCTTGTTGCATTCACAGAAAACGATGTTCAAGATCCAGAAGTGGGTTTGGGCTGGAATCTGTCAGGCGGCAAAGTCGAACGACTTACAAACTCTTTGCCACTTAATTTGCGAAGAGAGAAACCACCCTCAAATTGCTGTAGCCCAGTCCCAGTTTCGACGGATTCAGTCCCAGTCTCGTTACATCTGTGAAGGAGATCAGACTTCTGCTAACATCAAGCACTACTCACTGGGTATTCGGTCATACACTCATTTCACGTCCCCAATTCGACGATATATAGATATTACAGTTCATCGCCTCCTACTTGGTTTGGAGTCTCCTGGTTGCCACAAAGGTAACATTTCCAAGGATGACATGACAAACGTTTGCCGACGTTCTACATTTCTTATTGACAACGCAAGGAAATTTAGCAAGGATTGCAAAAGGATACGTTTAGCAACAAAGCTGCAGCGACAGTGCCATGTGACACGTGTTTTCATTGAATCTATCGAAAAGCAGGCAATCAATCTCCATATTTGTAACCCAGAAGACGACCACCTGGCTGGTAAGCAAAACCGAATGTTGATCAGTGATATGAATCCGGTCGCTCTGACAGAGGAGGAAAATGGGCAAAATGGAGAAAAGTGTCTCGTTCTCACGTGGAAAATTAGGAGGTACGTAGCACCAGATGGCCCCCGAAATGTAAAGGAAGAAAGCAACGCTGATTTATCAAGTCAGAATGGGGTCAGCGAAACAGTCGAGATTCCCTCGGACATGTGGATTCAGGTATTGGATGCCATAAGGGTCAACGATACAGCCAAATTGCCCAGAATAATCACGCAAATGGAAACCCATTTGAGTATTAAGTCTCCTTCCAGTACAGAAATGAAAAGAACCCAAAATAAATCGCTTGATCAGACCCGAGGTGAGCTTTACAGGCACCCTCATTACGGTGAAAAAGCGCCTCCATCTTCGAGCGAAGAAGCTTTCCATTTTTACGAAAAAAAGCTTGCACTGAAGAAGTACAATTTCTTGTCTGTGCAACTCTGCCCTCACATGACGCGTGGAATACTCCAACCAGATATACAGATGGTAAATGTGAACCGCTACCTAAATATTTGCATCGAACATCAAAAGCACCCGCGGGAGTCATTTGCGCACACTGCCAGACATCAGGCGTCAAGAGAGCAGTACGAGACCATTGATGAGTACATAAACGCGTGGAAACCAGTTCTTGCAATGGAGACCGCAACGGAAGCTGTGAAGGAAAATGATGGCTTCGTCATTGAGCACCTTAGCGTGGAATGGGGAAAGGAAGACGAAAGTCTTAGTGGGTTCTTTACTCTCACCTTGGACTACTGCAAAAACAGACGAGTGGATTTTTATCCAGGAGACCTAGTGTGTGTTCGGGTACCTTGCCCTCCTAAAGAGTGTTCTCCTTTGGAAAAGCAAGGCCAACAGCAGGTAATATCCATTCCAGGTCTATCGTTTGCTTTCCTTATTTAGATCCAAAGAACTCTTAAATTAACTTTTGATGTTTAGTTAAACAAGAATCACAGTGCTACTTTGAATCCAGATGTTTGTTCTAACTTCTAATAATGTTCTGACTCCTTTACTTTCTATTAGTCGTGTTCAAGTTACCCACACCAAGGTAGCTTCTGGGTGAGCCACTGCATTATAGACGAGGTGATTGAAGTCAAAAAGGAGAAGGTAGAGGTTACAATGAAATATCATCAGGCGGCATCTAATATCCCAGCAGAGATAACTCATGGAGGTTGTCACAGATGTACCATTGAACTTATTCACAGAACACTTCCACAAAGGCAGGATGTTTTTATGCTTTGTTGCATCTTCATATACACTGTAGATACCTTGAAAGAAGAACTAAGGCCCGGTTTAGCCGCCGTACTTTTCATGAGCCGAACCTAATTCGAATTAACACCGACCCAAATTATTTAGACCTGCTTGACTTGATTCAGACGCCGATCTTAATTCCAGCCGAACTAAATTCAGAAGGAGAAAAATGCTCATTTCGGTCAAACTGCCTACAAAATACGTTATAAGCGTTAATGCATTAGGTTCGGTACATGAAATGTTCGGCGTCTGAATCAAAGGCGTTCCAAAGTCGATCCAAAGGCGAAATTCCCGGCCGGGCTAGGCGGGAATAACGGCTGAGCCGTTCCAAATTGAAACGTTCCTAATTAACTCAGACGCCGAACTTTAATTTCATGTACTTAATTCAATGTATTAAGTTCGGATCATGAAAAGTACTGCGTCTGAACCGGGCCTAAGAATGCAGTTTTAGACGTAACCAGTCGAAAATTGTTGTTCATTTACGGTGTTAGACGAAAAATCGTCAATTATGCACCGTTTGGGTACAGGATAAACCCTTTTTTGGGGTTACTCTAACTCCTAATTTAACTAAAAATTTTGGCTCATTTTTACTCCTGAAAAAGAGTTCTTCTTACTCTCAGTCTGGAGTTAAAATAACTCCGAAAATGGGGTTATTTTTACTTCTTAGATGGGTTGTTTTTACTCTTTTTGGATTTAATTCAACCCTGAAAGTAGAGTAAAAATTTTAGGTACAGGATAACTCCTTTTTGGGGGTTATTTTAACTCCTCAATACCTGGGGTCATTTTTACTCCTGAAAAAGAGTTCTTTAAACTCCTTTTTGGAGTTAAGATAACTCCCCAAAAAAAAACTCCACTGTAAGGAGATAAATTAACCCCACTAGAGGAATTATTATAACTCCTTGAAAATTACTGTGCGATGAAATTTACTATGGAAGTAATATTGCAGAACGTCCTGTTTTTGTATTTCTTCCTTATTTCTGAAATTTGATTGGCTCAGAGCAATGGTATTTCTGCACAAATTAAAATACGTACATGTGAAGAATACAGTTAAAAAAGCAATAGCGGATAATTTCCAGATTTTCGAGTTAAAAAGAGTCACGAACACAACGAAAATTCAGAAAATCAAAAACCTAAGAAAGTGCATAGACCTGTTTTGACCAGTTGGGCCGAAAGGAAAATTTCAAAACACATTTGTTGGCTTATGAGGCGAAACAACTGGAAAAAATGTTCCAAAAATTCTGCGCTGAGACCCGTAACAGAATGTACAGAGTACGAGCTCGAACCGGTTTGAGAGTTATGCTGCCCTCGTTGGGCCGATACCTGAGAGTAAAGGATACCGCCTTATTCTCAATTTTCCAACTGCAGAAAAGGCATTGAAGGAAAGTTAGGCCTCTTTGTTAACAAGCTTTCAGTCAAAAAGTCGAACGCTGCAAAAGCATTCACCTCCCAAGACGAAAAGCTGTTAGCGTCTGAAGGGGTGCTTGAAACAACAACAACAACATAAACAACAATAACAACAGTCTATTCAATTTGCAAATAATTTAGGACTATCTTACACACAATTAGCGGAGCTATTCTAGGTGGGCAACAAGACAATAATTGTCTCCTATAAAAAAAGTGCAAAGTTCAAGGTTCAAAAGTCGGGAAAAAAGAAAGCTATTCTCTATATGGTTCTTTCTCACCCAGCACCTTGACTGCATGTCCTTCTAAGATTTTTCCTTCAACACGAACGAAAACAGAGTTGTATTCGTTAATAATGAAGAAAAACCCCCGAAAACTCCGTCATTATAATTAAGGTACTTTTACCGAGGAGTCGTTCAACTCAAGAATGAAGATGTTTGCTACAGGTGGAGAGATGTGTTCTGTTAAACCTGTTAAAAATATCTTGGTAAAAAACACCCGAAGAAGTTTAAGATTGCCGCCGATTTTATCTTAATGTTAATAAACTACCCAAGACACAAGTAACGAAGAAAGGGCGTCACCAGCCTTAATTATATAATTGCTTGTGAAATTAAGTAGGATTTTTTTTTAAATATAACTCGTAGTGTTCATGCCAAGTATCACTAAAAATCATTTTGTTGCTCTACTAATAACTTAGTATATTACTTCCTTGCAGACGAATGTATGCAGCACTATGCGTCAATCTGCGAGACGCGCCAGAACTTGTTCATGCCATTTGCAAAGGAGAAGAACCGAAGAGAGGTATGCATTATCACTATAACTGCATTTTCTTCCATGGAGAGTAAATGTCTGTTATAAACAAGGTTTGTGGAAAATCGTCTTCAAGTAAACTAAGTGTCTTCAAGGGACGGTAGTCGTTGTGCCAATTTTTAGAGAAGGCGCCTGCTCAGAGGAGAAAATTCTTAATTGCCAAAAGTGTTTTTATAAACAGACGCAGCGATACCTTGCTCAGAGCTTTCTTTAGATATATTGGCCGAACGATCCTTTGTTTGGAAATTGAAATTACAACTTGTGGCTCATTCTCTCCGCCAACCCCAACATTGCTGTGTTTTTGAGAGATTGCAAACAAATAAATGAACTCAAACATGATTAAAAAAACTTTAAAAAGGTTGGAGCCTTTGCGATCAATGCCACATGAAATGTTAAGAAAAAATAACGTGACAGTCGACGCATTTTTCATAAGTGTATTTTTGGATCCCCATGAGGAATTCTCGCCAATACGCTGTTCATCTTATCTTCTCTCACAATGTGTGATATGTCTGATATATCACATAGCCCCAACCTTTAGGCCAACGCCCTAACTCATTATGCTTTTGCACCCACGAAAACATGAAGAATAGCTTCTTCCTTCCTTGTCAGCTACCCCTGAATTAACCACTTTCCAAATGATTTTTAACAGACAAATTTGGATCCCTCCCTCCCAACTTGTCCTTGGAACAGCATGGATTCAAACAATTGAATCAATATCAAGAGGCTGCAGTGAAGGAAGCACTCTCCAATCCATTTAGTTTGATTCAGGGACCACCGGGTAGGTAGTTCATGAAAACCTTCATACACTCACTAGGCTTGCAGCTACTTCACCCCTGTCATATATGGTGCTGCCAATAAGAAGGTGGTGGCACGCATTTCCATTGTTACTGAAAGTTCTCGTTATCTCACTCAGGGACTGGAAAAACCGTGACGGGCGTGCACATTGCTTACTGGTTCGCTCAACGAAACCAAATGTTGACTTACAAGGTTTTGAAAAAAGACAAACGAAAGAAAGAGGGCGAAACAGCGTACAGAGTACCACCCCAACTAATTTACTGTGGACCATCCAACAAGGCCGTGGACGTCGTTACAGGTCAGTTTTGTCAACTATTAAGATGAATTAAGCGGCTTCAAAGCCGGAAATAAAAGTTGGCATAATGTCAGAACACCGCGTGAGCATACCCTCTTGCAGAAGTGGAAAGTATTCTATTCAAAGCTTTGCTTGAGGAAGCAGGTGGAAAATGCCGTTTGAAGATACTAGATTGAAAAAGATCTTCGGGAAAATAAGCAAAGTGTTGTGGGTAGAATTCTAACAGCGTCAACATCAGTATCGTATGATGCATCACCGTTAACCTGATGGATAAAACAGCATTTTTTCTTCTTGCCCTCTTCTCTTTTACTTACACAGTGAGCACAAGTTCATTTTTGCGTGCTTTCTTTCTTTCAGAGTATCTAATGAAAATTCCATTTTTGAAAATACTGAGAGTTTACAGTGATCAAATTGAGCAAAAGGAATTTCCAATTCCTAACAAGCTGAAACCTGCCAGAATCACAAGAAGTGAGGATGAACTCAAAATGTCCAGCGAAAAGATAAGGTCCGTGTCTCTTCATCACTTGATTCGAAGTGACGTTTGCCCATATGCAGAGGACCTGCGGACATTTGAAGAAGGTTTTGCTGAGAATAAAGCAAGGGGCGAACCTATTAGTGAAGAAGATGTTAAAAAGTATTGCAAAGTAGGTTAAATTGAGCCTTTATTGCATTAAGAATATGACTTATTTTAGTTAAAGTATTTTAGAATTTTCTGCATTATTAAACACGGACTTAAGAGAAAAAGAGAAAGAGTACAATCTGTTAGCAAAATTTACAGGTTACATTAGGCATTTTCTTTATTTTCCTGCAGCTTATTGGAAAAGCAGAACGGTGGGCGCTGGAGGAATCTGGTGTCCAGATAATCTTGTGCACATGTGCAACTGCTGGAAGTCCCAGGATAGGAACCTCCTGTGACAATATCCAGCAGTGTATCGTGGATGAGTGCGGCATGTGCTTAGAGCCTGAATCACTCGTGCCGATCACGAGCTCAGGAGCGAGGCAAGTAGTTCTGATTGGTGATCACAAACAGCTGCAGCCCGTCATTCAGGATCAAGTTGCCAAGACGCTTGGTTTGAGTGTTTCCATGTTTGAAAGGCACTCCAAACGAGCTATGATGCTGCAGGTGCAGTACAGAATGGTACGTAGAGTCGAATAGCGTAAGGTTTAACCTCTAATTTTTATGACGAAGCCATAGGGTTTTATTCTAGTTTATTCTAGTAGCTTCATGATGAACCAAAGGGAAATAAATGAAGCGAGACACTAAAACACTCGGGCGACAATCAAGTATTACGTGAAGAACACTTTTAACGGTATTGAACAGCTTCTGTGCGAATTGTGACAAGAAGATAGCGTGGGTTGATAATAAATGTTTATTACCGTCTCCTTTTTTCTCAAGATAAGTCATGTCCCATTTAATTGAAAAGGTCCTTAAACGGCTGCAAAAGAGGCGCTGGGCAGATTGGTTGAAACAAATATAACTGAAACAAGAATGAAGAAGGGTCAAGTCTTGTCTGTAGACCGCTGGAGGTTTGCGGGCTCGATATATCATGTTGCCAGATTATTATTGCCAGCTTCAATTTAAAGGTGACGCAAGAGAATTCGGGGAGAGGAATGCGTTTAAAGCTCAACATTCAAACGACGTTTCTCATAACCAGTAGAACTTTCCCTCCGTTAGTACTTTGTATTTGAAATGACATTAGCTATTAAAGAAGCCTATTTCTTTATGACCCTAAAATAAACAATAATCTATTACTTTTCCCTCGGATCAGCACAAAGGGATATGCGAATTCCCTTCAAAGGAATTCTATGATGATAGACTCCAGACTGCTGAAGTAGTCAACTCACGTCCTCCTAGCCCAGTATCCTTTTGGCCTGCTCAGATTCGTCGGAGAAGAGATCTTCCCATTGTCTTCTGTCATGTGGAAGGTCAGGAGGAGTCATCTGTGATAACAACATCAGAAAGTAATCAGGAATCCAAGAGAAACATGAAAGAAGTTCGAAAAGTGGTGAGTGCGGACTCTTTGCATGCCCATGTGTGCGATAGAGTGCCAAAGTAGTCTAAGTTCGTACCGAGGAACACGGTCAAAGTTACATATTGACGAGTTCTCCTTAAAGAGGCATTGACGAGATCGGAAACTTAATTTAGCATTATCAAAAGTAAAGGATGCAAATTGTCCCTTAGTAGAAAAGTAGGGGCCGAATTAACCCCTTTTTGGGCAGGAATCTCATAAAAACGAGCAGATGGAAAAATGCATTAACGCCGATGACTTCATAGCTTTTTGTCTCTATCTCATGAATAAAGTGTGGTGGAACCTAATTAAGATAAGGTCATAGAAATATGGTGTTTTAAGTGGTGGAGGTAAAACAATAGAAATGGGGTGGTGCTGGCAGTGTTGGTGGTGGTGGAAGAGGAAAAATAAAGATTACGAGGAGGGGCGTAATAACTGAATTGTGTAGAAGAACGGGTTTCTTTTAACTCAACCAATCTAATAGCAAGACATTCATCGACCTAGAAATAAACAAAAGACATTTCTAACGAATTACTCCACCTGCAAACATCCCGCATCATATCATTCAAGATATTAAGGCACAGGGTATGGGATCATCGGCGTTAATGTATTCCTGTCCTTCTTAATGAGATTACTGCCCCAAAATGGGGTTTATTCGGTTCCTTATAGACTAATTTGCTTTCACACATCTCGCCAGTTATGATATTTAAGAGTATCTTTTTCTCTGAATAAAAGTAAATTTGACACAGGCCTGCATTCCCACCAACGTTAGGCCCAGTTTAGGTGAAGCAAGAATTGTACTGCTACTGAGTTGACCGGACTTGCTTGAGCCTTAGTAGTTCCCATATATCAAATTTTTAGAGTCAATGCTAAGCTTCCTGCTAACAAACGCAACATTGTTGGCTGTTACATGTTGTTTCCGTTTGCACACACTGTTGCATGTTGTTGTATGTTTATTGCTCCAGTGATGAAATACACGCGTTCACGTACTGATGTTTATTTTCTTTTAACCTTACTTCCATAAACACCGTGAGAACTAAAATAAAGGTAAGAGTAGTTTACAAATAGGGTTGTGAAATTACGGAAATACATACATTTCATCCGTTAAAACTAACAAGACTAAAAGATAAAAACTTAAGATTGACAAATAACGGTAACTGATGTCGTGTGTAAACTTAACTTTGTCTAAAATCTAAAATCTTGATTTTACAGTGCAATCAGCGATAAAATCGGTTTAAAGGGTGAAATTACAAGGCGCTTACTTAAATAAGAAAATGTAGCGTAAATATTTACCTTGGTGATGTCCTTAAAATCACTAGAACAAGGAAATTTCTTGGCTTCTTGAAATGAATTGACAAGAACTTGCGTCAACTAACCGCAACAACAAAAAACTTAACCTTTTAACAACAAAATTGCGTGGCGCTTTCGCGTGCGTCCAAGCTTGCGTTAGAAAGAACTTTCTAGTTAAATCTACAAATTGCGTTAGCGTGCGCGTGCAGAAAACAAAGATTTCGGATAAAAAATAAGTTAATAAAACGTGCGGCTAATTGCTGTAGCTACACTCCCACCAAATTATTTATGATTCAAAAAGGGACGTAACAATCGTGAATAATTTTACTCTGCACATCAAGCATTGCTATTGGAACTTGTCCTTAGACCACGCCTTCCAACAGGAGGACTACCTTTTGTACTGGTCTTTCGATGATGTGCGAATTTGTGTCGATGTGTCGCCATTTCTTGGTGTCAGTGTTGGATCTGATTATCTGTACTCTGTTGGCGACAAACGTATGGAATCTTTTGGCGTCGTTGTTTATGTAACCAAGTACTACCTTGGAATCGGTCCAAAAGAACTGTTTAAGATTGGGGTAGTTTAATTCTTCTTGTAGCATCACGCCAACTTTCGCGGAAACTACTGCAGCGGTGAGCTCCAATCTTGGTATAGTAGTAATCTTTAATGGAGCGACACGGGACTTTCCCATCACCAATGAGACGTTCACGTTTCCGTCTTCATCCTTCACTCTAAGGTAGGAACATTGTCCGTATCCTGATGTGCTTGCATCAGCAAAATTGTGTAACTCATAGCTCTTCTTTTGGCTCATCGTCTTCGGCTCGAAGCATCTTGGAATTTGTAACTCCTTGAGACGTAGGAGATCAAGTTTCCAACGCTCCCACCTTGGCCGAACGTCTTCAGGCAGAGGATCATCCCAGCTGACACCTCTCCTACATATTTCCTGTAGTATCTTCTTCGCTCTCAAGACCAAGGGGTCTAGAAATCCGAGAGGATCATAGACAGAGGCAACCGTTGCTAATACTCCTCTTCTAGTTAAGGGTTGGTCCTTTAGAACGATGGAGAAGCCGAAGCAGTCTAACCCTACTGACCACTGAATACCAAGAACTCTTTCTATGGGGAGTTCTTCTGACGGCAGATCCAGGATGATGTCCATTGCTCTTTCACTTTCTGGTACTGATTCAAGTACTTCGCGATCATTTGCTATAAATTTGTGAAGACGAAGGCTACCCTTCTTGCAAATTTCACGAGCTCCTCTGATGAGGTCCTTTGCTTGTTCGGCGGATTCAACGCTGGCTAGTCCGTCGTCAACATAGAAGTCATGAGTAATGAACCTTGCAGCTGAAGGGTACGCCTCTTTCTCTTCATTAGCAATGTATTTGAAACCGTAGCTGGCACAACCAGGCGAAGATGTTGCCCCAAACAAATGCACTTTCATTCTGTACTCCTTGGGCTCTTGCTTGATATCACCATTTGGCCACCAAAGGAATCGCAAATAGTCACGGTCGGTTTCGCTTACAACGAATTGGTGAAACATCTTCTCCACATCGCAAGTAATAGCGTAAGGATATCTTCTGAATCTGCAGAGTACGCCCGTCAAATTGTTAGTGAGGTCAGGTCCGCTGAGTAAGTGATCGTTCAACGAAGTTCCCTTGAATCTTGCTGAGCAGTCAAATACGACTCTTATCTTGTTTTTCTTTGGGTGATAGACACCTTGATGAGGTATGTACCACTTCACTCTATCATTTTGTGCGAGAACTGGCGCTTCTTCGGCATCTCCTCTGCTAAACACTTCGTTCATAAATTTGATGTAGTCTTCTTTGTACTTAGAGTCCTTTAGGAATTTTCGTTTGAGATGTTCAAGGCGAGTCATCGCCATTGAGCTATTGTCAGGCAACAGTGGCCGCTCCTTAAATGGCAGTGGCATTTCACAGTGTCCGTTTTCGGTCTTCCTGATTCCTTCTTCCATAATCTTAAGGAATTGCAAGTCTTCTTGAGAGGTCTTCATATCATTTTTACTTTCCTTGAAGTCTGACTCGAGTATTCGTATGATGTCATTCATTGTTACAGCAGGTAGCTCCCTTACAGCAACCCTTTGGCAAAACGACCTTCCACTCCTGGCCTGTCCACCACCTACTATACTCCATCCGAGATCTGTCTTGATAGCATACGGCTCGTTACTCTCGCCAGAAATAACTTCTCTTGGGGTTAATGCTTGAGAGCAGTCATATCCGACTAGCAAGCCCACGTTACAGTCCAATAGGTCGAGCATTTTGTCTTCAATTGGTCGCAGATGACCCCAATTCTTAGCAGTGTTGGTTGTCGGTATATGGTCTTCGTCGGCTGGTATCGATGTACTCGTGTAAGCAACGGGTATTGGAATCTTCAGGTCAGAATTGTATCCTCTTACTTGAAGACCCGAGACTCTTTGACTGTCAACAACTGA
The DNA here is from genome assembly GCA_038088405.1 of Porites divaricata. NCBI lineage: Eukaryota > Metazoa > Cnidaria > Anthozoa > Scleractinia > Poritidae > Porites > Porites divaricata. The sequence goes on along the minus strand of JBBMOI010000019.1, from coordinate 4,179,525 downwards.
CTCTTGACTAGTGATAGTGCTCAGTCGAAGCTTAGTCGGCTGTTTATCTGCGTCAAGTTCATCGCAGGTTTCCTTCAAAACAAATGTGGAGTCACTTTGCGTGTCTAAGATAGCATATACAAGTACTTCCGCTTCGGGCCTCTTAGATGACGATAGCCAGACAGGAACTATCATTGAGGTAGTACTGGAGGCTCCTTGAGATGTGCAATTGCAAGAAGTGGGTTTTGGAACGTTTGATGACTCGCAGTCCACTCTTCTTTCTTCTGTATTTCTTGTTTCTCTTCTTTCTTGATGAAGGCAAGTGGGGTGCTTCTTGTTGCATGACGAACAAGTCAACTTCTTTCGACAATCACTGGACATGTGACCTTTACTTAAGCATCCGAAACATAACTTGTTTTCCTTAACAAATCGCAGTCTTTCATCAAGTGTCTCAGTCTTAAACTTAGGGCAGGCATCTAAGTGATGATCCGTCTTCCTGCAGAACGTACACTGCGGCTTTGGTTTCGGAGTTTCCTTTGCCTCTTTAGAGTTCTCTCCTATCTTCTGAATAGAATGAACGGTCATATCACCGATATCTTTCGAATTTCGTGCTTGATACGTTTTAACTGATGCAGTTCCTACTTCTTTCACTGCGTTACAAGAAGAGATCGGATTGGATGCGAGGTCCGCTTCAGCATTGATAAAGGCCGTAAAGGTCTTGAAGTCTGGATATCTCTTGTGTTCTTTCATTTCTCTTGTAGCTTCTCTGTTCCATCGAGAGATAAGCCAGTCTGGTAACTTGGCAAGCAACTTCTGATTTTCCATATAGTCATTTAGGATGGTTAGATCCTTGATTGTTTGCATTGCTGTATCTATACTTGTTAAGAAATCAGCGAATCCTCTGAGTCCTTGATGATCCTTAGCACCGATCTTTGGCCATCCTTGCAGCTTGTCTCTGTAAGCTTTAGTTACTATAAACGGGTGACCAAATCTCTCATCCAGAATGCTCCACGCTTGTTCATAAGCTTCCGATGAACTTTGCAGGAAAAGTCCGCTTATGGCTTGCTTGGCGGATCCGCTAACGTACCGTTTTAAGTAATACATCTTGTCACACAGAGGTAAGTTTTTTCGGTGTATGAGAGCATAGAAGGACGACTTCCAATCCGGATAATGGATGGGTTCACCGCTGAAGGTGGTTGGTTCGGGTGCTGGGAGGCGACTTAAACTGAATGAATCGGCTATTGTACTGACGATCTCGGCGGTTTTATCAGCGCTTGATGACCCTTGAAGGACACTAGGAGACTTGTGCACGTCTTGAAGCTGCTGAGTGGGCTGTGTTACCCTTGATGCGGTTACATCCGACCTTAAATGTCTGGGATCCTGCAGCGGAGGTAGGGATGCTGGGGTTGTCTGAATAAGGGAAGCGCGCGAGAGATCGTCCTCGACGGGATCCTTTTCATTTTCGATCTCTTCGGCTACTTGGTACGCCTTTAGCCTGGCCCTTGCCATATCCAATTGTTTCTTCACTTCCATCTGTTCTAACTCCAGTTTTCTTCTTGCCAGTTCTGATTCGATCCTTGTCGTTTCGGCCCTTAGTTGCGCCTCCATCTTGGTGATTTCTTCCTTACGTTTTGCTTCTTCTTGGAGGGCGTTAAGTTCGGCTTCCTTTGCGGCTAGCTCTGCAACCGCATCGGCTTTCCTTAGGTCGATTAGTGAAGATACTCTTGAAGACTTACTGACCCTTGAGTTACCTGAGATAATGGATCTACTTCGTCTGCTTCGGACGGACCTTCTATCGTTGCGTGAAATGGGAATACTATCTTCAGATTGTTTCAGTTGATGTTCCAGAGTCTTGGTTAATGCATCGCATGCATCCATCTTCTGGCGAATTTCTTGTCCAGGGGGCCGAAACTTCCGTAACTTCTCGTATATCGTTAGAGCACTGACATGGAGATCCTTCAAGCGGAAAATATTTTCGTCTTTGTCAGTTTGTGAAAGTGGGAGCTGATCAGCAATATACCGCTCGATGTCTGAGGCTTGCGCTTTCCATGCGTCAAAGGCTTCATGGAATCTCTTTATTAGCTGATCTTCTTCTTTATCTCGCTCTCTTTGACGATCTTCTTGATAGGCCTGGCCTCTCTCTGTCAAAGTTCGGAATCTGGGGATTCGCGTTTGCTCCTCTTGGATGGAATCTGCGACTATGCTATTTACATTATTATTATTTACATTATCTACTGCTGATAGATTACTGTTTACTTGAACTACGTCTTCTGTAGGTAACGCTAACTTCTCTACGGCATTAAATTCTGTTACCTCACTTGAGCTAGACATTTGGTCTAAGTAAATCTTATTACGTTAGAGCAATCTCTTGTAACTTCTTTTAACTTAAACTTTAAAACTTAATACTTCAGGCAGCGCCTGTACTACTTAAAGATATTTGTGCGTGACACCCGTGGTGTGACAGTACTTCACTTCGACTTAAATGTAATTAATTACTTAAACTTATTTCTGCAACTACTTCATGCAGAATCTTCTTATTTATGTGTGTCCATATAAATTATAACGTTCTTGCAACAGAGCTTCTTAACGTAATGTACTTTACTTGGCTTGTGATTTCTCGCTGCGCTGAACGTCAGTACTTGACTTGAGGATCTATTTTTAGTCGGAAGTCTGACCTTGATCTTGACTTGACTTGACCTTTGATTGAACTTGCTTGTTTTGCCCACTTCGGATCTTCGCTTGATCGATCTTCTGTGGTACATCAAGTTCTCACTATTGCTCCAGTGATGAAATACACGCGTTCACGTACTGATGTTTATTTTCTTTTAACCTTACTTCCATAAACACCGTGAGAACTAAAATAAAGGTAAGAGTAGTTTACAAATAGGGTTGTGAAATTACGGAAATACATACATTTCATCCGTTAAAACTAACAAGACTAAAAGATAAAAACTTAAGATTGACAAATAACGGTAACTGATGTCGTGTGTAAACTTAACTTTGTCTAAAATCTAAAATCTTGATTTTACAGTGCAATCAGCGATAAAATCGGTTTAAAGGGTGAAAATTTCTTGGCTTCTTGAAATGAATTGACAAGAACTTGCGTCAACTAACCGCAACAACAAAAAACTTAACCTTTTAACAACAAAATTGCGTGGCGCTTTCGCGTGCGTCCAAGCTTGCGTTAGAAAGAACTTTCTAGTTAAATCTACAAATTGCGTTAGCGTGCGCGTGCAGAAAACAAAGATTTCGGATAAAAAATAAGTTAATAAAACGTGCGGCTAATTGCTGTAGCTACAATGTTGTTGCGTCTTGTTGGGAGTTGGTGCGCAAAGTTTGAAAAAAACCGCTTGCAAACGGACGCAACAACTCCCAACGGTTGTTGCGCCAGCAATGTTAGGAGTTGTTGCGTGCGTGTTGCCAGTGGTGTGCAAACGGATGCAACAACTTCCAACAATGTTAGGACCTGCAGTGCATCGTGGCAAGGATACAACCCATAAGTCTTTGTAAACCATGAGTAATGAGCGTGCGAGTCCACAGCAATGTTGGATGCGCTGTGCAAACGGATCCAACGTTGCTGCGCTACGCTTCGGCGATCAAGGAACAAAAGAAATGTTGAGATTTGTTGGCTGAAAAGTTTGACCGGTCTTAAACTTTGCGCAACAACACGTAACAACATCCAACAAAATGCAACAGGGTGTGCAAACAGACGCAACATGTAACATCCAACAATGTTGGGAGTTTTTGGTCAACAATTTTGCGTCCGTTTGAACGCAGCCTTACATAGCATCTTTACTCCACACCTAAAGGGGCTGATTTCACAACAGGAAGACATATTTTAAGCGCAGTTTGTCCTTTTGTTTTTCATCTAGGTGCAAGTCGCAAAATACCTAGTCAATCGTTACGAATCAGTGCGCAAGTCAGAAGTGGTCATATTATCGCCCTACAGAGAGCAGCGAAGTAAAATCAGTGAGTTATTAAGAGGGGCGTACGACAACATTCATGTCACAACAATCACGAAAAGTCAAGGTACGGCATCGGCCATAATGATTGATAAATAGCGCCCACTTCCACTTGCCGTTTTTTGCCTTGTTTCTTGTTTCGATATATATCAGGTGACTGCATAGACTATTTTACTAATACGCAATGGAAGCCAAAATACCGTTACATCTCTGGCATATTAGCGATCGAAGCATGTTTGTTATTCAACTTATAGCATCATTCACTTACCAATCCTTAATATTAGCAAGTGTATGAGTCATAAAAAAAGCTGAAACGATTATTAACATGAGTTAATTTCGTAATCAAATTTCAGGAAGTGAATGGGACTACGTCATCATGTCTTTGGTTCGCTCACTAAAGAAAGAAGAAATCGACCCAGAGCCCTCCCTCCGCTGGCTCGGTGAACACCTGGGATTCTTAAGAGATGAACATCAAATGAACGTGGGACTCACACGAGCACGCAAAGGGCTTTGTATTATCGGTGAGAAAAGCCGAGTTATTGTTTACTTTTTGTCAATCAAAGCACAGGAACAAACCAGCTTAATTAAGTAACAGTATTCTCACTGGTTAACGCTATTAACAAAAAATTTCTTCAACAGTCACTTCGTGCCCCTTATTAAAAATATTTTTTTCTTAATGCAAAGCGCACCAACTTACATACCGTGCAAAAGTGATGAGAGGTTTGGCCAAAAGGGCTTGATTTTCATCAGACTAGTTTCTGATTCGGAAGATTTAGTGCCTGAGTGTTCTCATTGTTTTGTTTAAAGTTGTTAGATAGGTGTTCTTTCTTGATTATTGTTGTTCTGAAACAACGTTTTCCTCTTTAAGGAAACAAAAATCTTCTTGGGGTGGACGAAATGTGGAGCAAGTTGATAGAACACTACGAAAATAATCACTGCCTGGTGGACGAGTCGTGGCCCTGGACATAGTAAAAATGAACTGCGTCATATTTTGTTTGTTCCCTTTGTTAACATCTAATGAAAATGCAACAAATTTGTCTTCTTCTTTCGTTTTTTTTTTCTAAAGCCAGCTAATACTATAGTTACAGGCAAATAGTAAAAACTAAAGGAATTAATGTAATATCTGTGTCAGTTCTAATTCTGAAAGTACCTTTGGAGAATAGAATTTCACATTAAAACAAGAAAGTCCAGGAGGATTTCGTCCGAGTGAGACGCGACATCAAATGTCAATGCACGATAACACCCATTAAGGCTAAGTTCACACTATACCGGATAGCTTTTCGTGCCGACACCAAAGATATCTGGTAGAGTGTAAACATAGCCTAAGTCAGACAGTCTTTAGAGCTACTTAAAGATATCATTGTACTGATCCAATCAAAGCGTCAGCGACACCGCTAGTCTCTGGGTACAAGCCAAGACACACTTCAGTACGGGTTATATTTTTGTAACAGAGCTTACTGTTTGCTCGAATTTTTTTTCGCCTAGTAGAAACAACTTGCAGCAAAGATTGCAAAAAAGGTATTCTTGTAAACTCTATTATGACGATGTTAAGTTTCTCTGCTGACGCGTTTTTTAATAGTGTAATAATAACAGTAATAATACATGTCGAGGAGTTCCAAAATCTGTCACCTTGAGGCTCGAAAGTACAAAACCTTTGTTGTTAAAATGAGTTTTATTTGCATAAGAATGAAAAAATCATTTTTAAATCAAACAGTTTCGGACTTTGACTCCCTTTCAAACAGTCTGTGGTGTTCGCTTGCGAGGGCTTTGACTGTATTTCAGTCAACTGTTTGTCCTTCGTTTGAACTAAGGGTCTTCTTTGCTCTTTTCGTCAAATCAATTGATTTTGACATGAAGAGCGCCTCTATCACCATTTCACACCTTCTCGGAAATTCCCAATAATTCTACGAAATAAGGCGAATGTCAAAAACAATTCTCGAAAAACAAAACAATTCTCGAAAATTCACAGAACTGATTTCTCGGGAAAAAGTTTCTCGGGAGTAAGTGTTTCACTAAAGCTTAAATTAAATATCCAATTTCCAGCAAAGATCTTACGCCCTATACTTAACAGTGTGGTTTTAGTTATAAGGGCTATATGGTGTCCGCCCTCATTAATTAAGCTGTACGTGCATGTTGCAAGCCTTAGGGGACATTTTCAATCTCCCAAATGCATGCATAGCTATTTTCATCGTGAACTGAAAAGACATCTGCTCTTCGACCAATAAAACTGTCAACTAGAGAAACGTTTTTCAAGTGGCAAACGCTTGTACAACGAGCTCAAAACTAATTGATTTTAATTTCAGATTTTTACATATTAGGCTTTTGCCAACCAACAGCTATCTGCAAAAAAATAGGGGTTAAAGAGGACGAAAAATGTACTTTTTGCCATGGCGAGAAAGAGGATTTGATGCATCTACTCTGGAAATGCCAAAAAACCAAAACTTTTTGGGATAATTTCTCGATATGGCTCCAGTCGTGCCAGATCCTCCAACCAGGCAATTACTTAGACATAACCACCGCCTTGGGCCTTACGCCAGACAGCTCTTCCTTTAAGCTCCATATAAATTTCTGCTGCCTTATAGCTAAGAATTTTATCTGGATATGCAGATTGAAGGAATGTTATCCAAATCAGAACAATTTCTTGCTTCATTTGAGACACTTATATCAATTAGAAAATAAGACACCAAGCAATATAAAAAAATGGAAACCTTTCTTTTCCTCGCTGAATCTTGTCTCCTAAGTCCAAAAATATATTAGTTTTATCAAGAATAGTTATTAATAATACTTTTCACAAAAAGAAACCAAAGACATGAAAAATTAATTATAAACTACACTAAAAGTTATATGGAATTAGCACTGTTGTACACTAGTTTATATTTGTAAGTACTGTCCTGTAAATATGTAAATTCGCTACTTTTTATTCATTTATTTGTTTATCTATTTTTTTTCTTCTTTCAATTTATTTCGTGTAATTTTCTTTTCCTTTTTTTGTGTTTTTACTTGCAATAAAATAATAATTAAAAAAAATTTCATCGTGAACTGTGTACGATATGCTCATTTTTTCGTTTGTACGCAAGTTCCACCTTATTAGTCACTTTATTTTTCGCGGCGTTTCTGTAATTAGTCCGCCTCGTGGTCTTCACCAGGCCATTATCTTCATCTTAACATATCAGGAGTCCATTTGCTGTGCGGGGCTCTGCATGGTTCTATGTGATTAGTGCTTTTCGAACCTTACCTATGGTTTAATGGTGGGTTTCGATCTGAAGGATTATTGGCATTGTTAGAGAAAGGATACTTTAGACTACTCTATCTCGTTTCCGTGGATCAGTAGTACCCTCAGGTCGCCCTTTGTGTCTTCTAATTGCGGCCTTAGATGCTTAAAGAGGAAGAACAAAAAATGCTTATTAATAACAGATCTAGGAACAGGAAAAGGACATACCGCTTTCACTATCTCAAACCTCAGCCGTTTCACTGAGTGCGCCGACAAGACAGGGCATTTTCCGCTTTGGGAAGGGGTATGGGTTAGTAAATTTGAGATTTTGTGAGTCACTGAGACTTAATAAGCGTTTTTATCAATTCCGAGCCCGATACTTTGCGAGATCCGAGAGGGAGACTTAGTGCCGAAAATTTCGAGATAATGGTGCAGATAAATTAGAGCTAAATAAAGTGACCGAAAACGCCAATGGAAGCTAGCAGAAGCCCACCAAAATACCGCTTTGTCTTGTTTACTGTCTTAATCTACTAGTTTTGTTTGATAAGCTATACCCATTTCATGCTCTGGTATTGAAGATTTTACTGATACAGGTCTACTAAAGGTGAGGCTGGTTTGTCGCTGTGCTTTTGCCTTTACAAGTGTTTTTTATACCCATGAACTCTGAAAAATTCGACTTCTGAAGACAAGAGGGAAAGATTGAAATAACGTCAAATCCGAGACTCTAGAACCAGTCGGCAAAAACAATCAATTCAAGGCTCCGAGAGGCAAAAATCACCCTAAAAAGAAACTTCTAGAATCATCAAAAACGCTTCCTAGATTTTGAGATCAGGCAAACATTTTGTAAGACCCACGTTTTTCGAAGTACTATTCGGCACCACAACGGACAGCTGAGCAAACAGGCTTTATTTGCACCAATAGTGCCAAGGACGGTTCGGATCGAGACCCATCAACCGTTAGTCAGTTTGTAATTCATTAACCACAAGCAACCAGAGTGTTACTGAGCAGTCCCGCTCAGTAAAATCGACATCATCGCATAATGAGGGCCAGGAGTTGTACGCATTCAAAAGGTCTTAAAGCATAGTTTGTAAGCCACTGAAGCACTGCGCATGCAGCACCAACGCAGACAAATGTTTATAATTACTACTCTAATGACTGCCGCTCTAATGAAGACCGTTTGACAAAAGAGTCCTTCTGTTTGTCTTGGAGGTTATATTGATGTACTCGAGAACTCCTTGATTTATAAAAATATTCAGTTAGATTAAATCGGCTCTACATACAATATTGGAAGCTTTATTGCTTTCTTCTAGGAGGCGTCCGCAAACTTTCGCTTTCTGAGCTGTCCCAAACCATTAAATCAGGTTTAGCGTATATGTTGTGGTTCAATTTTATCCTTGGTTTAAATTTCATTTCCCTTTGTTTTTGGGTATAGTAATGTATGATAACGAGTTTAAAACAAATTAAAGGTAAATAAAATTTAAACCAAGGATAAAATTGAACCACAACATATACACCCCACTCTTCAATATTGTACGTCAAAATTGCCAAATCGTCATATCAAAAAGTTTTGAATGCCAGAGAAGGATTAAGTTTGCTAAAATCAAATTGTCGTCCACTGATCGGAAAAGGGCATGATCGGAAAGGCGAGAGTGGTTCTTGATTTTACGAAGGCCTTTGACGAAGTGCCACACGAAAAGGTCCTAATGTACACCATTATGGAATACCCAGCCCTTTGAATAACTGACTAAAAAGCTTCTTAACACACAGAACTCAATAAACTGTTTGTGATGGTGTTTCATCTCCACCCAAGCAAGTAATTTCCGGTGTCCCTCAAGGAACGGTCAAAGCACCCATTTTGTTTTTTTACGTTATGTTAATGATTTACCTTTTGGGCTTGAATGTCAAACCAGATTATTTGGTGATGACTGCCTTATTAATATGTCATTACCCCTGCTGCAGATTGGACAAACTTCAATCTGACCTAAAGAAACCAGAACTATGGAAAAACACCTGGCAGATGGAATTCAACCCGGAGAAATATTTTTCATTATGTGTATATCAAAACAGAGGAAACCACCTTTAAGAGAATATACTTTCTGTAACACTACCTTAGCATATGTTGAAAAGCACTCCTATTAATTGGGGGTCACCCTGGATGCAAGATGATGGAATCACCATCTTCATGAATAATCCTCTAAAGCTGCCACGACCTTACATCTGATCAAAAGAAGCTTCTGGTTTTGCGATGAAGATACCAAATGTCTCCTGTATAAGGGCGCTTTCCATTTGTCAGAACTGACCGGCCAGACCATTCCAGTCGCAATGATAATTGCCATTTCAATCAAAACTTTCCAGCCAGATCAGTCAAACCCTGAATAGTATGCACCAAAGGAGATGGTTTTTTAGCAAAGACTCTTGAAAAAAGTCTATTTCAGTATCAAACTAATTGGTCCGGCAATGGTCCGGCCGGCTAGTTCTGACAATGGAAAGCGCCCTAAGACTCTTGTTCGACCCAAATTGAGGTATGCATCAGTGGTCTGGGACCCGCACCATCTATGTGATGTATATAAAACTGGAAAATATTTAAAGGGCAGCTGCTCGTTTTTATAAAGGAGAATATAAATATATTTCAAGTGTAACTGACTTCCATGATAAAAGATCTGGAATGGGGAGCCCTGGCCTCTCGCCGCAAACAAGCTCGCTTATGCACAATATACAAACTTTCAAATGACATCATTCATGTAAATAAGGGGGTGTTTACATGACACCGGGGCGACTTTCGCGCCGCGACGAGTTCACTCCGGTTCCCTCTCATGGCTCTACATTTGTTTACATGATACCACCACAAAAAGTCATGCCGGCGCGAGTCGCCCCGGCGTGAGTTCACTCCGGTTGTCGCACCGGGGCGAGAATTTCACTCCAGTACGAAATCTCGCAACGGTATCATGTAAACACGAAACGACCACCCGTTTCGGTGTGAAATCGGTCTAATGTTCGCGATTTTGAATCATACGTGCATTTTATCAAAATGAAGTGTACCTTCAAATAACGAGATCATATGTGAAATAGCCCAGTCATCATGTAAACGCGATACGAAATCAAAAAGTCATGTCGGTATGAAACTCGCGCCGGTGCGAGTTTTCTCATGTAAACACCCCCTAAGTATAGTAAGTACTTCACTCCAGCAACAGAAACTCTGACTCGTGGATCCCATGGTTTTAAATATTTTATTGAACATCCAAGTAACGATGCACTTACCCTGCTAGCAGAGGCTTTTCCCTTGTGTTTTTCAGCGTTGTACTGCCATTCTCTTCGCGGTTTTGGTTGCTCGCGTTTTGTTTTGGTTGTTCTCTGTGCCGAGGAAAAGACCTCTGCCGACAGCCGCTTGCGATTCCTGTTGAACATGCGCGAGATGAAAATGCGGTTACCATGGAATTTCTGTCACGTGTCGGTAATACGATGCCGCCGCCGGAGTTTGCTCATGTATTCATGAGTCAAATTTCCCACGGGAATAGGGACCTTAAGCAACCTAGACGACGAGCCCAGTGGACGACGACCGGAAGTGTTCTCACGAAGCCAGCAACTTCTGCGCATGTCAGTGATGTCGTCCACATGGCGTTCAGGACGTGACATTGTTGATTTGCCGTCCTCAGGTGAACGTGAGCATTCAAAGCAATCTTTGACGTTTCTTTGCCCATTTTACCTTGTTTAATACCAATGTTTGAAAAAAGGAAACCTTTTTTGTACTTTTTGCCGAAGGTTGGGCCTTTGGAGGAAAGATTTCGAGAGATTTTCGGTAAACCGTGAGCCGTGGTTTTCAATGGCTTCGGCGGGAAAGAACCTGTTAGTAAAAGTAAAATGTTTATGTTCTCCTTAAATGCTTCTGAACTGTAATCCGTTTCCAGAAGCACTATTTAACTCGAAAAGGAAAAGGCGTTGATATTCGGGACCCTTGCATGAAAGAGACCGGTTAAAAATTCCAAGGAAAATCTCTCGAAGCATTTTCATCCACACTGTTTTTTTTTGTTTATGTATTTTGAGATGTACATGTCTGCCTCTCGAAAGCAAGATTTTCACTATATTTCGTATATACTGTTTCCGGTAAACTTGATCAACGTGAACAGAGTCGTATATCCGTAGTAGATAAATGAATGGGACTATACGGAAATCTTGCCTCGGCAATTAAGTCCTGTAAAATGTATAGGACAACAAAACCAGTTCTGTACTGTTTGATTCTCGATTGATTCGATTCAAACCTTTTCATTGATAAACGGTTTACTGATTTAAATCCTTCGGAGAGTAGGAAAAGTTCTTCCTCGTTAATTGTGTTGTTCTCATCGCTAAACTAAAGAAGTAACTCTCGTATTTCTTTAAACGAAGCCATTCAGTGCAGTCTACCTACTTCGGCGACGAGCCGAGACGGGAGCTTGCTTAAACATTTGCTTTTCCCGCTTTGGACGACGTTCTCGACCCAGACCTCACTCGTCTTCTCTCGTCGTCGTCCACAAACTCGTCCTGGCTGCTTAAGGTCCCTAATGACTCTTACTCGCCATGTTGATATAGCGGGCTCACTTTTGCACAGCAAACTAGTACATAAAAGATGAGCGAGTTGATAAAACCGGTTCCACAACCGGTTTAGTCATGTGATTACCTCCTAGATCTTGGAGGTATCTACAGCGCATGTTCAACAGGAATCGCAAGCGGCTGTCGGCAGAGGTCTTTTCCTCGGCACAGAGAACAACCAAAACAAAACGCGAGCAACCAAAACCGCGAAGAGAATGGCAGTACAACGCTGAGAAACACAAGGGAAAAGCCTCTGCTAGCAGGGTACGATGCACTTAAATACTGCTATTTTCCTAGAACAGTGAGGGAGTGGAATAACCTCCCTTCTGACATTGTATCTCCCAAATCTTTAGATATTTTTAAGATTATGTCAAGCGATTACTTACGCGGAGATTAGTATGAGGTCACCCTCCTCCAGTATTTATTTTTTTATTCTATTTTATGCTAAGATATTTTTCTTCCTAATTTAAAGTTAGCGTGATAACTGTACATAGTTTCTGCTGACTACTAAATGTAGAATGATGTAGATGTAGATGCAAAAGAGAACAATTTCAGGAGACACTGATGAGGAAGTTCTGGTGCCTTGAAAAGTATATTTTTGCACAATATCAATAATTTGATTATTTAATACTATAATAAGCACGATTGCTTGCACGTTTCTGAAAGATCACGTTCTATACGCTGCTCGTGAGGTCGAGATAACTTTTTCTAGCCAATACAGCTTGATTTTGAGGAGGTCTTCGTTGGGTCCTAAATATTCAGGTCCAAGTTTTCCGTAACTTGAGCGTAGAAACGGCAAGAACACAGGTAATTCAAACTCCTATAAATTCGAAAGCAGAAATGCCATAAGCTATAATTTATAATAAAGAATAATTCAAGAATATAAAATCCTAAAATCGACAAAAAAAATAATAATATTCAGCCTGGGCCGGAAAAACATCATTCTTATATATAAAAAGAGTGTATCCTGCAATGCGAAAGCGAAGGGAAAAAGTCGATTTTCAGGCTTCAGACGTTGAATGTCCGGTTTAGCTAGCTCTTAAAATGAAAATCTAAATGATACGAGAATTTTTAAGAGGCTGTCCTCGTAAGGACCGATAAGGCAAACTTCGGTCTATCACGGATTGCCCTGACTTTTTCAGTGGAAGATACCTATCCTATCCTATGAAGAAATATCACATTTATTTGGACCAACTCAATTTTTTCTCTATTTTACAGGAAGATTTTCTAGGTCACCTAAAACTAGCCAGTTTGCCATCGGAAGTGGTGCAATTTTGGTGAAACTTTAGGGCTCTGTCAAACTTACCTTACAAGGCCCAATAAGCTGATTATTTTACACACAAAAGTTTTAACTCTGGTTAATAGTTTCAAGGTTTAGTGGTTGCATTCTGTGGAAAGTTGGCTGAGATATGATTTTTTAAAATGACCTTTAATTTGCTCAGCAGGAAAAGTAATTTGCATAACTAGAGCTGAACGGTAATTTCGCAAAAGTGGCGCCTGACCCAGACTCATGTCTATGATAAAACAGAAGTACTAAGACCTGTCTACTTCTTAATTAATGCAATAAAATTTGTGGGCACTCTCACTCTCCTGCTGTACAAAATTCCGTTACTGTTCCAAAATTTGCCATTTTGACAGCAAAGCTGGAATTGTAACGGTCCGCATCTGATCGACTAATTTCCACAGTTTTAACGTTTCTATTTATTGCCAAATGTCATTAGACCCTTTAAATGTTGGACTTTGGAAAACATGTGGAGAAAACTTAGTAATCGCTTTTTCTTGTTATTTTTTTCTTGTCGGCGATGAACGTGACTTAAATTTATTCTTCGTATGCAAATTAGCCTTAGCTGCGTCGTTTCAACAAATTGACATGAAACATAATCTTTACATTTCACATTTCTAAGGGGAAAAATAACTCTTCTTTCCACAGAAAAACACAAACCATGACCTAGAATCCCCTTAAGGTCTGGTTTTTCTTTTTCAAAGAGGAAGAAGCAGCTGAATGATATATCATGATAATACAGTGTATGTTTGCGTGGCTCAAAATAATGTCACGGATTCTTAAAGAGGGTTGGTCGATTAGAAAACAATAGCGTTGTGGTGACCAGTTCTATAATATAATCATCTTTTTTAAATGATAGTTATTGATAATAAGAAAAAAATGAGAGTTAAGTTGCAAGGTAAGTCCTCTTGTCAGCACAATAAAATTTGTGGGCACTCTTTTTTGCGTGCCTTAAAAAATTGCTGGTTTTCAGTGTCACGCCATTCAAAATAGATCAAAATAAAAATCAAAACCGTCCAATAGATAAAGCCCAGAATCTGGGAAATAAAAGGAGGTACATATACAAAGACTCTCGCCAAGAATTAGGTCAGAGGAATATTTCGTATACGAGATATCCGAAGAAATGTTTTACCCAAATTTATAGAGATTTGTACGGAGACGCCATGCTGGTGCTCACCTGGATGAGCTCCAACATGGCGGACGGAAACCAACAGAAACATCTGTTACCGAGTTTTGCTACAAAGCGTGAATTTATTCCTCGAGAAACTCATAAACATTAAAGTAATACTTTTTCTAATACATGAAATGTTTAAATGGCAAAATTTCCTGAAATACGCCATTTTTTTCACCTACATGACAGCTCTCTTGGCCGTCATGTAACTATCGCGTTACGCAAAAACTTAGAAATTCAAGCGTCCTCTATCACAAAACCAAGAACCCTTTTGAAGCGAAAATTTGTAAGAAAATTAGTTTTCAGCTGCTCTAATGCACCGTGAAAGTAAAATCTTGGTAGGACCGATAGTTTTTTAGTTTGAATTTTAGTGACGTCATGTGAAAACCAACAATAGCGTCAACGTTAAAAGATTTTTAAAATGATGATATTTGCTTATGAGAAGACAGTAGTTCTTTGTGCATGGCACTATGATAAAAAAAAAAAAAAATGCCCCACACACTTTTTCTATCTAAAAAAGTATTATTTTTTATTGTAAGAGAAAATCCATTTAATGCTTTGCAAAAGGCAAATTAGCTGTAAATTTCAGTTTCATTCAAAGACCTGTAAAGCGTTTATCGGTAACAGAATGAAACGGGAAAAATTATAATTCCTTTTTTTCAGTGAATACACGCGAAAGGGATTATCTTTTAAGTTTTTGTTAGGGTATGACATCCGAATTCCCACGATGATCTTGTTTTGGTTTCAATCTAATTGAATTATAATGTAACAGGCGCCAGTTTCAAATATAATTATGTCAATGAAATCGCCGAAGAGATCAATTGTGAAAAATGGCTTATTCAGCTATTTCATCAAGCTGTTCTTTCTGCGAGATCGTAAAGGCAGAGTTTGGTCCCAGTAGGGGTGTGGAGGGAAATGCCTTGGTCGCAGAGTGTATGGATGATATTAAGTCGCATTTAGCCAGCTGTCACTTGTCTAAGTGTAGCAAAGTCAATGAAAATGGACTCATTTTAGCGAGAGTAAGTATTTGAGGCATTGTAGGTATTCGAAAATGAAATGACAATCTGCCCAAGGCACAGACACTAAATAGCCTGTGTACAGACCCCCCCCCCCTCCCCTCAGGAAAAAAGGGGCCCCTTCTCCGAGGGGGGTGGGAGTGGTGTGTACACAGGCTAACACTAAAATGACAATCCGCTTAAGGCACAGACACCTACTTGGCAGGCTTTTGCGAGCGCCAAGGTCTTGTTAATAGGCTCGATTGGAAGCCGCTGTTCTGAAAAATGAACCCCCAACGGACGGGAGACGGCAGAAATCGAGTCTAAGGTCTTGTCAATACCCCGGTCATACTCTGGATCAATCTTTTAAAATATCTGTTGACCTTTATCATAGTGGTCAAAATAGTTTTTACTCCAGTCTTAAGAAGATGACTGACTACTATGATTTCCCAGGCTTTAATTGTAATTTATTGAATAAATGTAAAATTAAGCAATATGTAGATCTTATGCAAAAGAAATATATCTCTTACTGGAATCACACCCTTCAACATTCACAAAAACTTAACTTTTATTATAAAATCAAAACGAATTATAGCCCTTCTGCCTACCTAGATCTAACAAGAAAGAACCCTTCTAGGAAAACATTAGTGAAACTGAGAATAAGCAGTCACAAACTTAGGATTGAGACAGGTAGATACGACAATATACCACGTGACGAAAGGTTATGCAATCTCTGCAATTGTAACAGAATTGAAGATGAAACTCACTTTTTATTAGATTGTCCAAGTTTTTCTTCGATAAGAGATATGTTCTTCCCTAAACTAGAACCTAAAATACCATTTGTACGACTACAATCACATGAGTCCTTATTATCACATCTGATGAATTCTACTGACTATTTTATTAACATCCAATTAATTTCATTTATATCAACTTGCTTTGAATTGAGAGACAAACTCATCCCCGGAATAATTAATCCTACTGATGGTTAGAAATGAACAATGATTAATACGTTTTCAAATTATTTTGAATATTTAATTTACAAGGAATCAATGATTCATTTCAAGTAGCTTTTGATACGTTTTCAAATTATTTTGAATATTTGATTTACAAGGAATCAATGATTAATTTCAAGTAGCTTTTGCAATGCTGTAATACTTTGTTATGGTCATGCAAATAAAGCTTATTGTTGTTGTTGTTGGATCGTTGGATCATACCGGCAAAATAACTACTGTGGCAGGAAGACATGTCGTGAATTTCCAGATAGCCATCGAAATAAGTCAAAGTTTTGTCCCATCACGTAAGTATCATTCTTTTTTCTTCTTCATGCAAAAAATTTTCTAAACGTACAGAGATATTCTAATTTCTCTATTCAACATTTTATCTTGCGATGTTTTCTGATGTTCGTTTCCTGTTTATTTGAGCTTGCAAAGATAGTTTATTTATTTCTATTTTTTGACAGCCGTGAATCTTGCCCTAATTATAATCAATTCTTGCCTTTAAAATACTATACATAAAGGGTAATCCGTGTGTTGTAAAGCATAGTTTTTTGATGATTGTTTGAAGAGCATTATAAAATTAAAGGGAAAAAAAGAAAAAAATTTCTACACGAAGTCAAGATTCAACCTCTTCCCCAGGGCTTTCCCGCCCCTGCCATTTTCTAAGAGGAATGTCCTGGCGACGAGGCTAAGAGTGATTGTGGTCGAGGTTTCGTTCACGTGACTGTATGAAAAGTATTTCATTCTTGTAATAAAAATATTTTCTTTGAACTTAAACATGTCTCTGGTTTTGCAAAAATTAGTGAGACTTAAAAGTACACACCTTTTCTGGGCACCGAGTCATTTTTTCGTTCCCAGAAACTGTGAGTGATCCCAAGACTCGAATTTTCTTGCCGTACTTCAACACTCGACGAGGACTACTCGATGTTCACTGCATGACTCGACGAGGATTACTCTATGAAACACGGTGACTTGCCGAGGATCACTCGACGAGGGTGACTCGCCGAGGATGACTCAACGAGGTGGACTCGCCGAGGATGACTCAACGAGGGTGACTCGACGAGGGAATTACTTTGTTTTGTTTTGTTTTGTTTTGTTTTGTATTTGTACCCTCTTGAACAATGTACCATCCACTCTCTCTCCCCCCTGTTCCACCTCTACTTTTACAAGCATTTGTACTTAAAGGGGTGGAATTTCTCCTGTGTATATTAATTTCTGAAAAATTAAGTCCTTCTACTTTTTCCTTAAATTCTTAAACTTGGTTCTTTTTTCTTAACCAGGGTCCTAAAGTGGTTTAGGGCTCCGGGGCTCCGGGCTGTCGATTGCAGAGGAAGAAAGAGAAGGTGAAGGACCCGATGAGCCTACGTTGATCCGCTATTTGGATTTTTCCATTGTCTAGGTACGACAAAAGCTTAAAAACCTCAATCAAGCAGTACATATCTCAGTAATTTAGAGTTTAAACCTGTATAAATGATGCAGTTAAAAAGTGTGGATTGCAGCGCAAGCCCAGAATAGTATCAGTACAATGAAAAGAACTCGATTGTTAGTTAGCCTTAGTCTAGTTTCCTGGTTTTTTACTATCTTCGTTCCGACTCCCAGCAAACAACAAACAAAACACGTTATGACGTTATCTGTGTGCAAGAATGTACGAATTTTAATTTTTGGGGCTACGGGCTCCGCAGCAAACGTTTTGAGGGCTCCAGGCTCTACAGTAAAATAATATTAGGGCTCCAAGCAACGAAGCGATGGGGCTCCGGGCTCCGCGGAAAAAAAATTAGGGCTCCCGGGCTCCGGCCATCCCCCCTTTGGGACCCTGAAAAACCGCCAAAGATGCTGCTAAGGCTGCAATAAGCGCACTCGTCCTTTTCTATTCTCCATATAGTGAAATGCCCACCCTTTCATATACCTGAAACCTGGAAAAGATACCCCATCATAGGGAGTTCCCCCCCCCCCCCCCAGGCCAAGTCCGTAGGCCCGTTTGAATCAAAACCTAAACCTAGTCCTAAGCGTAAACAATAAGGCAATTGACCAAAATAACCAATGTGATGAGCTTGAATATAAATTGAACTTGACCATAGAGATCTGTTGCAAGAAGACGAGGAGTTCGAAAGGCAAAAGCTTGTTACACAAATCGCTGAGAATTGAGACCACAAGACCCTCAGTCAGAAGCTTTCAACCTGTGTGTATGTCAAAATCAACATAGTCAGTTCAACATGGTAATGCTAAAAAATCTTGTGTCACTTTGAAATACCATTCAAATCCAGGAAAAGAAAAGGAGACCTAATTGACAAACTTTCGTCTTTCATACAAGAGTGCACGTGCTTTTCTCCATCTGCTCAGGAGTGAACACAGGGATCCTTAATATAGTGTGATTAACAGCCGGCAAAAACTTTTGGGATTACCGTAAACAAAAACTATGTCTTTTTCTGCATGCCAAATTCCTAATTTTTACTGAAATGTTGCTAATTGGCGATAAACACAATGCTCTGTTAATACCACCCTAAAGTTTGTAGGGTAGCCTATAGTTAGCTAGGTATCTAGGAAATAGAGTACTAAAGTGTGACGTCATAAAAAAATGAATTTGTGAAATTATGGGATTCGTCAAGATATTCTGAAAGAAACACATCTAAGAGGCCTTCTTGCCAAAAACTAGCATTGTGGGGCAAATTGTCTCTGAGATATTAGCCCAGTTATGCTCTGATGACTCCATACAAATCCTTCTAAATTTGACTCTGTTCCTAATGTTAAGAACAGAGTCAGATTTAGAAGGATTTGTATGGAGTCATCAGAGCATAACTGGGCTACTATCGCACAGACAATTTGTCCCAAAATGCTAGTTTTTGGCAAGAAGGCCTCTTAGGTGTGTTTCTTTCAGAATATCCTGACGAATCCCATAATTTCACAAATTCAATTTTTATGACGTAATCACTTTAGTACTCTATGTGTATGCTGTCTAAAGGACTTTGCAGGTGTGGTCCTGTGGTGTCGCACTGGTATTGCTGAAGTTGTTCGTGAGCTATTTCCAAAATATTAATTGTTAATTCTGTAATTGAAAATATTGTGCATGTTACTGTTCGTGAATAAGAGTGACCGTGTCAAAGTGACTACTTCGTACCTATTTGTCACGTATTACACCATGGGCTGTCATAACCCTATCGTAGTGGCGCCAGGGGATGCTGACTCAGTGAAACGGTCGTAGAATGAATAAATACAACAGCACGGCATTTCCCACCCAGTAGAGAATAGGAATAAACTGTGATTAAATTGTATGATTATCAATAACTATGACTTCAAAAAAGATGTAATAACATATAAGAACTGATCGATAAACGGCCCCTCTGGGGGAATGCGTGACGGGCCACAGTAATCAAATTATTTTAATTCGCGTAAACATATCTTCTTTTGCTGCTTCTTCCTCGTAAAAGAAACAGACCTAAGGGGATTCTAAGTCGTATGTCTTTCGTGTTTTTCCGTGGAAAGAAGAGATATTTTTCCCTTAAAAATGTGAAATACAAGGGTTATATTTTCTGTCAATTTGTTGAAACGACGCAGTTAAGGCTAATTTGCATACGGAGAATGAAGTCACGTTCATCGTCGACAAGAGAAAAACCCTAGAAAAAGCGATTAACAAGTTTTCTCCACATGTTCTCAAAACTCCAACATTTAAAGGGTCTAATGACATTTGGCGATAATTAGAAACGTTAAAGCTGTGGAAATTAGTCGATCAGGTGCGGACCGTTACAATTCCAGCTTTGCTGTCAAAATGGCGAATTTTGGAACATTAACGGAACTTTGTACAGCAAGCAAAGGAGAGTGCCCACAAATTTTATTGCATTAAGAAGCAGACTGGTCTTAGTACTTCTGATTTATCATAGACTTGAGTCTGGGTCAGGTGCCACTTTTGCGAAATTACCGTTCAGCTCTAGTTATGCAAATTACTTTTCCTGCTGAGCAAATTAAAGGTCATTTTAAAAAAATCATATCTCAGCCAACTTTCCACAGAATGCAACCACTAAACCTTGAAACTATTAACCAGAGTTAAAACTTTTGTGTGTAAAATAATCAGCTTATTGGGCCTTGTAAGGTAAGTTTGACAGAGCCCTAAAGTTTCACCAAAATTGCGCCACTTCCGATGGCAAACTGGCTAGTTTTAGGTGACCTAGAAAATCTTCCTGTAAAATAGAGAAAAAATTGAGTTGGTCCAAATAAATGTGATATTTCTTCATGGGATAGGATAGGTATCTTCCACTGAAAAAATCAGGGCAATCTGTGATAGACCGAAATTTGCCTTATCGGTTCTTACGCGGACAGCCTCTTAAATCTTCCCTGTCTGAAAAAAAAAATGGAAAAAGACATGTAAGGAATTCGATTAAAATTTCATGATTTCGTATTTTCAGTTTGAGTACGCAGATTTAGAGCGAAGATGTTTTTTCAGTTCTTTTTACCTTCGTGTCTGACAGTGAATCTTACTTTGCGGTCAGCGGATTACTCCACGGTGTATGCTTACCGAGAACATCGTCATCTGTCCTTTCTGCAAGGGCAAAGCATGAACAAAACACGGGAAAACTTTTTGATGCTCTCTCCTCGCCAAACTTCTGAACCCGGAATTATCGAAGGGAATATCATTATTGGTAGGCATCACATACGGTATGAATCTTACTAATTCAACAGCGGGCAATCTGCGATTGAAAGTTAACCTGTACAGACCGGTTTATTTTATAAAATCGAAGTTCAAAATCAGACATTTCCGAAATTTTAATAAGAAACGCATTTTAAATAAGATCCTGCTCGAAGTTCTGGTATAACGAATCAATGATCACTTTTTCATAGCCGTTTTTTACATGCATCCAAGCGCCGTAAACAAATTGT
Source organism: Porites divaricata (assembly GCA_038088405.1). Classification (NCBI taxonomy): domain Eukaryota; kingdom Metazoa; phylum Cnidaria; class Anthozoa; order Scleractinia; family Poritidae; genus Porites; species Porites divaricata. Next base: position 4,158,495 of record JBBMOI010000019.1, on the reverse strand, counting down.
GAATTGTCTCTGCATCCGGTAAACCTGTTTCCTTGTTAAGCAGGATCACCGGCGAACCTGAAACATTTAATAATGAGCTATGTAGATTCGTTTGGCCAGTTAAACATCGCCTCAGTGAAGATCAATATTATCTTGGTTAAAGAGAAAAATAAATTGCTTTCTACTGAACTCCAGAAATTTGAATAATTTTCAGACGGCACAGCAGCTAATTTGTTTTTTCTGCCATGACCTCTTATACTGACTGGTTTTAAAAATTACATTGTCTTCCCTAATCTTTTAATGCAAGACGATATCCCACTTTATTTTTCATCTTCGAGAAATATTTATTTAAGAAATCATTGTAGATTATTCAGTGTTGGCGGTAACGCGACGATTCATCACCAGTTTTATGGAAATATTCACCGCCCCGCATGACACTCAGACACACACACCGACACGGACCTACGTGGCATACAGAAGTATATTCAAAGAATTGCTTGCAGGTTACAGAAAGAAGTAATTCTTGGAAATCTACCTTACTTGCCTTTATCCAATCGGTTTTGTTAGCATTTCGAATTCTTTGCGGTTGACTCCTTCAAGCCCACCCTAACCTATTTTGCATTCTGGCGGCTGATTTACCTTTTATACCAGAAGCTACCAGACTAACTAGATTTATTAATTCTGATTAATTATTAATGTGTATTTTGCTTCCAGACATCATATTAATTCGGTCAGATAAAATGAGCCTGTCAGGAGCTTAGGGACTATTTGCTTCACCGCTTTCGTCGTAAAAATCGGAATACTTTTAATGTAAGTCATGTTTATTTTCGAGTCCGTTAAACTGCAATAAGATCTAAAAGGTCCAAGCAAAACTAGATAGAAAATCAAGGTAAACGGACTCGAAAATCAATAATCAATCAATAATCCTTACCAATTACGTTTCTTGGGTACTATTTTGAGTGGAAAATTATTCTCAGAGGTATGCAGTGTACTTACTTTTTTACTTTCCCCCAAATCTTTAAAGGAGGCCGGAAGCCGTGTTGGCGTTCTTCGGAGGCGGCTGCCGAGTAATAATACATGTTGGATCTGCGTATATAAGGCAAATTAAAATTTAGGATTTAAAAGGCTAGAAAATTTCCACCGCGAACTGTTTACACCCCAAGAATGCCACCTAGACTACGAGCAGTCTCTCTTTTTTCGTGGTCCGTGGAGCAAAACGCCAGAGACACGCAAGTGACCACGCAAGTGACTGTTTGGCCAACGCATATTTCATTGGGTCTGGCTATGCGGGCTGTCTCTATTTTTCCTTCTCGGGCTGCCGCCCTCGTTTCTTTCGTCTCGCGGCTTCGCCGCTCAACGCTCACTCGCGCGCGCGTGCACTCCCCTTTCTAAATCTGAAGAAAAAGAGAGGCTGCCCGCAGTCTAGAATGCCATCCAGCAATAGAGAAGAGAAGTGATGACTTGACAAAAACTAAATATGTGGAATCATATCCAAAAAGAACGAAACATGTTCACTTGCTAAAAAATCAGCGTGTTTCTGCAAATTGGTGAAGAGATATAAGCAACGTTATTCTCCGATGACCCAAATAAATTCTTCTAAAATAGGCCTGGATCGTTAACATTAAGACTCAAGCCCAAACCGATGCTCATATCTCCTCACCACTTCGCACTAGCAGGCTGATTTTCGGTAAGGGGGCCTTTTTTATCTCTTTCTTCTGAATATGATAACCAATCCCATAATTTTAAAAACTTGAATTTCTGTGACGTCACACTTGTTTAAGACAATAAGGGCGAAAGAAATTTCTTTTATTTTTAGCTAGAACGTAGTTATTGACAATTTAGGGTAATTAAATTTATAATTAGGTTCTTGTTTTCTATAGGGAAGATGTTATTAGTTTTTAAGCACCAGAAAAATGAATAACTTGTGTTTAATTTTTAAATATCATAAAATGTGCGGTATTTATTCACAACTGCATCATGAAAAGCTTGGCAAAACTGATCACAGTGTGGCATATGCAATATATTTTATCTATCAGTATTTTATGTTTTCCCCATCCTCCCATCTACAAGTAAATCAGTACTGCATATCCTGAAGCTCGTTTGCTGGGCCCCAGCACAATGATTAAACAACCAATATTGAAATTAAATGGCTATGAACAAAGGCCCATAGCTAAAATCATGCCTAGAAATATGATCAAATTACAAGGAACGAAATTGAACACTCAAAAACACTCAAAAACGCCAAAAGCATCAAGATTTACAAAACTACAAAACAACAACCCAAGAGAACTGCTGAGAGGAGAAAATTGGAAAAGGTTGGGAGGAGAAAAAACACTCCTTCCCCAGCGAGTCAAAGGATTTAATGACGTGACAGCAATTGACTGTGCGGTAGTATAGCATGTCTCCAGAGGGGGCATCGTTTATTCGACGCCATGACCTCTCAGCGCGCGCCCGGATGTTGTCACGCAACCAGTTTGCCAGGGAAAAACATAAAAATCCTATTCGCAAGCAAATATTCCATTTATTATTAAGGCTTACTTGACAGATAGGACTCAAAGCGTTGTAGTGAATGGATCAACATCTGATCCCCAATCCATTTCGTTGGGAGTCCCGCAAGGGCCCTGGTCGGTCCCTTGTTATTTATAATCTACATCAACGATGTACCTTCGGTGGTAAAGCATTGTAAAACCCAATTGTATGCAGATGATGCAATCCTAACGTTAGCAGTAGCTCCACCTCCGACATAGAATCTATGCTATCCGAAGATCTTAAGCATATAATAGAGTGGCTTAATAACAACTTCCCCTACCTTAACTATAGCAAAACTAAGGTAATGTTGACTGGTACACAGCAGAGGCTTGCCCTAGTTGATAGTTTCACAGTCAGGGCAGGGGACACTGTCCTGTCACGAGTCTATCAGTTTAAGTATCTTGGAGTTATGCTGGATCCATACCTCTCGTGGAATGACCACATAGACTACATCGGGCGCAAATATCGGCAAAACTCGGCATGCTTCGTAAAGGGCGCAAGGCCATTAAGCGTGAGTCGTGTTTAACACTTTATAACGCCATGATACTTCCAGTATTCGACTATTGCGCTGTCGTATGGGACTCCTGCATTAGGGAGTTTAAGATACGGAGACTGCGGACTACGAACTACGGCTGGACGAGCGTTGTCCTTTGTTTGTAGCACTGGGTTGAGTCGTGCAAATATAGAACGTTAAGTTTGCACTACAGACAGTAGACTACGAGAGAAGAGGCAGATAGGGAAACAACGCGCAAAGATTTTATTGTTTTCATCACAGTTCACAAAAATGCAGGTTAGTTTTGCATGTGATCTTATCTTTACAACAATGAATAATTCTTCCATACTTGAAGGAAGAAATTACGTCGGGTTAAATTGGTGAACAAAGTTTTGTTACAGAAGTTTCATTTTTTTTTTCGCCCATGAATACTTATGTCAAATATTAAAGAAATAGACAGAAATAGTAATAGCTCATTTAGTAGATTTAGAAGATGGACTTCTCCGACTACTGATCTGATGTAGTTTGAAGTATTGAAATGCCGAGTTTCGATTATCTCGAAGACGTTTACATCATTTTCATTCAGCAAATGTGATACAAAAACTGGCATAAACAAAGGTTACACAAGCAGAAAGACACACTAATCATTTCGAACAAACATTGAAACTTTCAAGTGCGAAGAGAAAGTAAATTACCTGCATGATTTCTCTTCTCCTCGGCCATCAATCTGAATTCTGCGTATAAACAGCTAAGCTTATTTAAATATTACCTTCATGAGTTTTAGATAAAAATGTAATCACAACATTAAGTGGCTCGAGTGGATTTTAAGCGTAAATCTGAGCAGAAATTAGACACAACTTACATATTTCGCTTCCCTTCCACTTAAAGCAGGTGAATTGAAAACTTTTTTACGAAAAGACGAGATTCTTGAATTATCGAGATGGCAAAATACGAGCAAAATGTTCTCCGTAGTCGCGACTACGCGAAACAGCTCAACAACTCACCGTAGCAGCAGGACTACGCAGGAAAAATGAACAGCCACGTGGTTTTGATCATGCGCAGTAGCATGTTTAACCGTAGTCGTACTCCGTAGTCGCCGTATCTTAAACTCCCTAGTAAGGCTGACCGAGAGCACTTGGATAAGCTGCATAGGCGTGCCGCCAGTATCATGAAGAGTACGCAGTCTCACAGTCGCAGATATCTTACACTTTCGGTTGGCCTACGCTCCAGTCCCGCCAGGACTATCTAAAGTGCACGCTAGTGTTTAAGAGCCTTCATGGCCTGACTTCAGCCTATTTACTTAATGAATTTAGCCACGTGCGCGGTTTCCATTCATATAACACGCGCCATAGAGATTTGTTCCGTCTGGCGCTAGCTCGGACAACTAAGTGCCAGGGCTTCTTCAGGTTCAGCGGAGCCAAGGTCTGGAACGCGCCTCCTGTGGCTCTGAGGAGTGAGCATGATTTAAATAAGTTTGGGTTTGGCCTAAAAAGGCACTTTACATCCAAGCCAAATTGAGCCTCCAATACTTTCACTATACTTAGTTCTTTCCATTTTTTTTCTGTTATTGTTTTTTGTGTTGTTTTTTTCTTTTCATCAGGGCCTCATTCAAACCAGCCTCGCTGAACTGGGCACCCCTGAATAAATATTGCTCGAAGTAAAATAAAATAAATGAAAAATATTGCCATGTACATTTGTAATTTCAAAGTCAATCTTCAAATGTTTATCGAAATTTAACGGAGACCCACATATAGAAACCGCTTGATCTAGCTTGGCTAAACAGGTAGTCATATTTTTGGGTATTAAAGTCACAAATTTCTATCAGCACGTTCTTAAAGCACTAGGTTGTTACACGCGGGTTCTTATTGTATACCAGTGTAGTAGGGATAAAAATTTTGTTTATTATTCACGAAAAGACGCCCAGCAAATAAGCTTCGGCAAGGTATTCCTTAACATATTAGTTCATATAGTTGCGTAACACATTTCTTTTCTTTTCTTTTTTTTTTACTTTTTGAGTTTTTTTTGGGATATCTCGTTTTTGTTAGCCTTGCTTTACATATTTCGTGTCTTGTTACGTTCATGACGGGTTCTTTTTACCTTACGTCTCTAGGCCACGCAAAGGAAACTAGCATCTTGGCAAGCAAATATGGAGTATCAAAGGTACTGACGTTTCAAATTTTAATATAATCAAGTTTCAGATTTACAATTACAATGACAATCAAGTCAATCAATAGCTCAATCTGAGGTAGGCTTAAAACAAAGTACAGGACTCCCTAAAATTAAGCCACCTATTATTACATCATAAATAGATCTAGAGAATTAATTAAGTAATAAAATTATCTAAAACGTTATTAAACAAAAATTCAATAAAAAATTAATGGACAAATGATTGAGTAAAGTACAATGTAAAATTGGGGAAAATTTACATTAAACTTATCATAATAAAAGGTCGTCAAATTCTTACGAAAGATTGGCAAAGTATTTGACTCTCTTATACTAAGGCGACAGATCCGACGTCAGTCCTGCGAAATGGGTCATCAGGCGTTAAATGATCATCATTCCTAAGCGGTTTGGTACAAGAGCGAATTCGAAAAGATGCATAATCAAAAACGTTTAACTTATATATGTTCTTAAGACACTTAAAAAAGAAAACTAAATCATTAGTTCTCTGCGATATTTCAAAGGTAACAAATTTAATAAACAAGGCGCTCGTACTCAGAATAATCCCTTCCAAGGGTGAATCCTGTAGCCCTTCGTTGAACTTGTTCCAAATTGTTGATGTTTTAAATTTCAAATTGTTGCAAAGTTAGGGGAAAAGTGATTTATAGCCTGCGTAGCACGCGTCCAAAGGGAAGGAAGGGAGAAAAAGGGGAGGGGGGAAAGCGGATTATTGGGCTAATTTGATAGAATTGCCAACCCTTTAAAATTGAATCAATTGATATGTCAACAGTTATTATGATCGATTAACTGATACAAGTTTATTATCTGTAAATTTTAGTTCATATGATGGATGGCTTGAAGACTTGCCTTTTCCAATACCACCGGTCTGTATTGTTTTTTTTGTTCAATTTGCTGATTGTAGTTCACTCATTTAAAGTACATACCATGACAAGTACGGTTCTTATGCTCAGAAGAAATTAAACCAGCGAACAAAACGGATAGTTTGGTGAATGTCACGTAACGTTTATTGAAAACCAAGCCGACAATATTTGATCGGTGGTCTTTCTCCAATTAGCGTGTAAACGCTAGAACGACTGACACCTTGAATAAAGTTAATACTCCTGACTTCATTTTAAACGCCGATGATTTGTTTTATAGCCATGATTATGAAATAATCGGAAACGAATGTAGTATATATGGTTTCGCAGAACGATATCAAAGTCTCTTCACGATAATGACACAATGAATGAAACTTGTCACTGCACGCGACTGTTTTAGGCTTTGACCATTTTGTGTGTATATAGAATTTTTTATTACAGCATTACGTATTTTTTAATACATTGAATGTAATCTTAGGCCATGATAGATTTTTATTTCTGTACACGCGATTCTTGCATTGCATAATGCGTGACAAAAACTGTAATTATTGTTATCATTGTTAAAAGCATCAAATATAATTACTGTAAAGGTTCACACAGGGATTCAGTAATGGTCTCTCTGTCTCGTTTACTGCTTCGAATCGCATGATTTCAGATTTATGGCGATTTTTTAACACAATGCACTGGAAAATTGATGGCGTGGAGACCCCAGGCATGGAGAATATTTTCCTTTGGTTTGTTTTTTGCACTCCTGTGTTACTAACTGTCATGACAATGGAAGGACAGAAAATTTTAATTAGCAATTAGTTTCTAAAATGTTATAAATTTATTATAGAAACGTCATCGATTTGTACTTTTAATTGATAGCCCTTCTGTAAGAACTTCATTACATCAACGTTCTCACTTCACAGCTTCAACCTTTTTGTAAATGATTGAGGAAGTAGTTACGGTATTTATTTCCTAATTATGTCACAAGTTAGCCAAGTCAGTCTAAGTTAGGCTCTTATTTATCTAAGGGGGTTGCTGTTAGCTGCGAGCAGCCAGTCAATGAGCAGTTAATGAGTTAAGGATTAGTGACAAAGCTTATAATCTGATACTATTGTCTCCCTCTCATTTAATCCCGACTCCACGCCGTAGGATCTTTATGGCTCCGTTCTCGTGTCACCCAACATTACAGAAATACTGGCAAATCAGAGCAGTTTATGGGTTTTAAACAATATCGAACTGCAGCAGCACTCTTTACCATAGCACTCCAGCGACTTGGACATCCCGCTTCTCCTCAGATGGTTGCTGATTTGTTGTGCAAGCGGGCAGAATGTCTTCTCCTTATGGTAAGCTAAAATCATTTCATCAAGGTACTCCAAAGGTCTATACTCACTCATTTGATGAAAGGGTAAAAGTGGCTGGGATTAGGTTTGAGCTGAAGAAAAAAAAAAGACAACGTCGCGACCCATTGTTTATTTCGCAGTACCATCTGCATACTTAGATGGTGTTCCATAGAGATGACAAAAGATTTCTCTCCGGGTACTCTGATTTTTCCCTCTCCTAAAAAAACTACCCTGTTTACAGCCGCCTGTGGGAGGGGACTGCACTATACAGGCTACTCAAAAACCAACATTATTATCACTACACTCAGCCAAATGAGAAATTCCCCTCTCTAAAACGCTCCTTTTCGCGGGCCAAACGGCAAAGTGCGGCTGTAAATGGAATTTGCAGCCCGCAACATGATTTCATGTTAAACAATCTTTACCTTATGAAATAAATTAGTACGATTTGGCCTTGTGTATTGATGATAATGATAACCACATGACTTTTGTCGGGTACATAGTTTACTTGTGTCCCTCATAGCATCATTCGCACCTTCGCTCAGCTTGGGCACAAATGATGCTACTCGGGCCGCAAATAAACTATATGCCCTCCACAAGTCATCTGATTGTTCTATTTCCAAGTTCCAATTCGAGGCAGCGGGGACGGTGTAAATTAAATGGAATGGCCCTAACATTATGATAAGCTATTAAGCGAATTTAGCTATTTTCTTGTTCGTGTATGCAGAGCTAAAAAAAAAAAATGGTTGTCCTTGTTACTTTGTTTTTATGTCAGTTCATAATTATTATTTTGCCTACCGTTCTTGGTATCGTTGAAAAAAGGATAAGAATTCATGTAATTAATAGACCATCTAATGGCCATATTCAGGGAAACAATGAACTTCCTAATTTTTCTTCTGAGTTATTCATGATCGAAAACTGTAACGCTTGTCTTTAAAACATCTACCCGCAGCTGTTCACCTTCTTTTGGGAACCACTGGCCTAGAGTGCGGGAATTTTAAATACGATCACAGTTCATTCGTATCCTTTAAGACAAGATCAGCAATTCAAATTGTTACCCTCAATGGTCTTTGCCTGATTTTAATTTCAGAATTATGTGCAGTACGTTTTGAGAGATTGTCAAACTGGTGAGTATTGTTCAGACTATTGCTAACTAAAGCATTTCAACTAGCGAAAAACAACCGATTTACCATCCAGCAAGTTTACTTATTATTATAATCGCTATCCTCGTGCTCATCATCTTCTTCATCGCACCATCGCTACTGTCGTCGTCGTCATCATCATCATCATCATTATCATCCTCATCCTTATCCTCATCCTGACCATCGTCATCGATCATCATCTTCATCACTATCCTCATAGCTTTAATGGAGGTATCAATTCCTAAATGTTTTTCCAACATAATGGTTTCGTTTCGTCTCAATATATACTTCTTCCACAACTCAGTCGTATCACAACTGGTATTGAACCCCACTCTCTAGCCTTTCTTTTGCACCTTCTAATTTAATTTAGAAATGGTACACGTGCAGAGTGCAACCATGGAGTTATGGATGTACGCGGAAGGTTGTTAAGCGCGAAAGCTCGAGAAAGCCTAGCCTAGGTTCCCGAGTGATTAACAAACCACCTCCGAAGTGTATCGGTGAAGCTAAACGCCTAAACATGATCCGTTCATAGTCTTCATAGATTTTTTTGCTTACGGTTATGGCCCCTGACTTTATTTCAATTTTTTACCTTTCTAGCAAGGAGAATGATTGGCAGAGTAAACGAATACATCGCTTTTCTGCTGTTTCGCGCTTTTGAAATGCAAGGCGAAGTAGAGGAAGCCTTCGGTCATGCAGTCATTTACAGAGCTCTGGATCCTCAGGTATTGCCTTTTCCTATATCGTTCCTTTAAGGTCAACTCTAAGAAAATTGTTGCCAACTGGATATAGGAAAATAAGTCAAGTCAAGTCAAGGATATTTTCTGTTTTCTTCGCTTATGTATTAAAATTTCCAAAATGTCCTAACCGTAAGTAAAAAAACGCTATTCCCCCGGTTACAAGCATGGATGCAAAATTTTACGGGAATAGTATAATTGCGTTACGGTTCACAGTTAACATGATAACCAAATAAGGAAATGACGCAGGAAACTTTAAACGAACTATGACATCATAAACAAAAAACGATAAGTGCAGGGACTACTGCAAAGCTGGTCATAGCAATGTGTATTGCTTTTTTATAACAATATTTTCGCTGGCCATACCAGCCTTCTTCAGGTTTACAGATGTTACTGAAGGCTGGTATGGCCAAACTTGTTGTTATGATCAACTTTGCAGTAGTCTTTGGACTTCTTGTTTTTTGTTCTTAATATTTTAGCTGATTAGATCTCTTTTTTAGAGATCCAATGTTGACAACTAGCAGGATCTTCATCTACGGTTTTTGCAGTTAATTTCTTTATCATTATGACAACATAGCATTTTTCGTGAGATAAAGGTAAAAGTCCATGAGGTCATCCGTTTTAATGTGTTCCAGCCCTCTTGAACAAGATTCCTGTTCCAGAAAAGAAGTAACCGGTACCTGACCCTAAACTACTTACGAGCTGTTTATCGTTTAGCGTTTGTTACCGTACCAGGGCCGTGGTTTAAGGCAGTTAGTATACCTCTTGATTTGCTTATTACTGGATGGGTTGTTTGAACTCGATATTTCCATTTTGGTATATGTCTTCTCTTAGAAACGAGGACAGTACACAAAAAGTTTAGATTTTAGACTTGATTAAACTGAAAATAGCCTAGGACGGTGATTAAAAGACACACTGTAGCTTATCTCTGTATTTTTAACCGGCCAGTATTGTCTGATACCTTCGTTATACAAGATTTGTCCTGCGTCAATAGGAGAAATCGAGATGAACTGGCATTGTATCCTCAAGAGACTTCTACGACAAATATGCATCACGAAACTACAGTGTATTTCGCAAAAATTTTCAAAGGAGGGGCACGGGAATGGGTGAATGAATCTTTCTGTTTAGACTATTTAGAGATAACACTGCTTTGTCAGAAATTAACTAAGCAACCTCGTGGGGGCGTCCTGTGAATCTCTATGTTATCTATCACTTCTTTGCCAAACTAAAAGTAATCTCGCTTTGGTTAAAACGTTGGTCTATGAAGGATTCACTTGTGCTTCGCGTCATGCCTCTATTATCGCAGGTCAGCTCCGTTCAATTTCTACCCCTTGAAGTAAGGCTACGTTGTTTGCACAATGTACTTCCAGCAAGTGGTGAAGAGGCCAACTCCAGCTTCTCTCTGTCTGCCGAGTACAATCCTTTAGTTTTAGCCATTGGTTGGTTCAAACTGGGAACATTCAAGGGGAAGAATTAATAAGATGATAAAATTAAATTAACTAATTATTTATTTATTCAAGTGTTTGATTAATTGAATAAGCTCTTTATTCCCCGTTTCCTCATTTACATTTATTTTTGGGACTGATATTTTTCCCAATCTTGCTTTATCTACCCAGTGTGGATAAGTACTCCTCAGTAGATCAGCAACACAGGTTTGATCGCCGAGATAAAGGAGGGACAGTGTGCCGATTGTGCGCACGCGCGAGCGTCATCTGTTTTTTCTTCAAAAGACAATAGAACTGTGAAATTCACTTGACAAGATTTCCTTCCGGATCTCACCGCTGACGGAGATTTGTTGTTTACATTCTCAAGTAATATTTTAGACTTTCGCAGAAGTGTTTCGTCTTATTTGAAATTTGGGTCGCGGCACGAAGACTCATCACGATTTTGTCACTAGCAGGGCCACCTCGCGACCCGAAGATCTCGTTCCGCTCGCTTTAAAAACAGCTTTTCTAATGTGAAACTCGTGTCAGAGGTCAATTGTTCCAAGCCCAGTCCAGTAATATTTGGGTGATTTGCTCGCGTTCTAGCCTCAAACGTTTGAAAGATATAAATAAAAATGCAATCTCAAGGCGATGAATTGTCGCAAAGGTTAGTGAAAAATTAAATTATGATTTCATTGCACTAGTTTTTCTAAACATGTACGCCTGTTTGTTTGATTTTGCGGGCCGTAGGGAGGTTCATTTAAAAGTTTACTAACGCGTAGTTGCAAAACATTCTGCTTCACGAAGCTTTATTCCACAAGATCTCGTCAATCAGATCCATATCTCAATGCAATAGTTTCTTTCTTGTAGTCTCTATTGTTGCTGTTTCATTTCTGCGTATTCCTTTTACAATTACCTGAGCTTGTATGGAAGCTGGCAGAAGAAACAAGCATTCAATCGACTTAAAAGCGCTTCCTATCTTTTGGTCCTCCGGCCAACGGCAATAAAAGTAACGCCAAAAAATTCCCGATCTCGCCCAAATTGAAACTCAACGGGAACAATGTAACATTGATCTGTAGTCCTGAGACGTTTTAGTGCAGTATCGAACTCGGCCAAGCGCGATGCAAACGGATTTTTCGAAGTTCTCTTACTCTCCTCGCATCTTTTGATTTCGCGACATCCTGTCCAAAAATCAAAGTTTGGTGCATGCGCAGTAACGGGATACTGTTCCTGTAACACTTTTTCTTCTTCCTTCTCGGTCGTTCACAATTCACTTACACATATTAAGAACCTATTCGTTTTATTCTATATAGATGAAAAGAGATAAGTATGCTGTTCACAGACTAAGACAAATAATAGGATGGCTGTGTGGCCAGGTAAGAATCAGACAATAAAATAATCCTTTATAACTTAATATAATTTAATTAAAATTAATAATAACAATTTATTATAATTTATCACAGCTGTGCTGACTCTTCTTTTATTTATTAACGCTATGAAAGAGCAAAAGACAAATTTTCCTATACAATTCTTTGACGCTCAAAATGACAAAATTAATGGGATTTCTCAACTTATAAACTGATTACTAACTTTAAAATCTTTAAGGTCGCGATTTTCTTGTATTTGCAAAATTTCGTATGAAACTTTGGCAAAATAGCCATATAATTATAATTTTAACGATCATTCACATAGCTGTTTTTCGTCTTCCTGATTCCTGGTCGAAATTGGAAATGTTGGTTTTTGAGGAGAGGGGAAAACCTGAGTACCCGGAAGAAAACGTCTCGGGGAAAAGGAGAGAACCAGCAACAAACTCAACCCACATATGGCGTCGACGCCGGGATTTGAACCCGGGCCTCATTGGTGGGAGGCGAGCGCTCTCATCACTGAGGTACCTTTGCGCCCCAATTATTGATTATATATTGTTTCTGGCTTCAAAATAACAGAATTGGGACGTCATCGACAAAAAAATGCCACGTGATAATTACGATTACGGTGACAAACCCATGTTACCAATCGTCTTCTTTGTATGGCTTCTTTATAGGGGTACCACCAAATCTACAGAACAGTCGACATCTTGATGTTAAGGGGCGAGATACTCTTTTCAAACAACGAAACGGACTTAGCTCTGAAGATTTACACAGAGGTTTTGAACCTCTTCCCCGATGTATTGGAAGCTTACGAAAGGCGAGCCCAGTGTTATCTTATTGGGGTAAGAGAAAAGCTATTTAACAAAAAGACAACCATTGTATTTGCTCAAACATTATCATTTGACCATCACCCAATGATGGGTTTTCTTTACTACAAAGTTTAAAAAGAGGACAATGGTGAAGAATGGACTAATTTCTAGTCAATCGTGATAAAACCTATCCCAGCGCAAAAACAGCTACCGGCGAGTTTGCAGCAATTAATACTTACTAATAAATAACAAATTTCACCCACTAGTCTCACCCCGAACAGTTATCTATGTATCGATGTATCGATGTGCCCTCCACATTGGCTACCTTCTTCTTCTTTCCGACACAGCCACTTTCACGGATGGCATCAACTTAAGCCTAAGTAATCTCCTGCTGTGAATTGTCAACATTATTTGAACCAAAACCGAACAAAACAAAAAAAAGGATTCGAATTTTATTTAAAAAACTAGTGCCAGTTAAAAGCACTCCTAAATTTAAAGAAGTGTTAGCTTACTTTCTGGTAAAAATAAAACTTCTTGACAAAGTTAGCCCTTTTCCACAATCAAATAGTGCGCTTGAGCATCTAACCCAAACAATGCAATTATTTTATGCAGGGGTATCTTCCTCAAGCAAACCATGATTGCAATCGAGGTAAAGTTGTTTGCGAAAATCCGAAAAAATAAATAAACATCTTACAATTAATTAACTATACTTATTATTCATTCAAAATATTTCCCCAATTCTGATTGGCTAAAAGCACACGCATAATTCACCATAAGCTGTTAGTGATAACCAAATTTGGAAGAATTTTGTGTTTAACGAGGAAATGACGTCAAAAATGCTGCCTTCTACACTGGTTAATGAACCATTGACCGAGAAGACCTTAGGACGAGGTTGAGTTGTTTTGGTTGTGAAAACAAAATGGCCGACATTTCAATCGTTTCAAGAGTAAGAACTACTGCTGGAACTAGGCGAAATAATGGCTAAAAACATAGCAAAAACAGCAAGAAGACAACTCGGAGCCTGGGGCGACATCTGCTATTTGGAGAATATTTGCGGAGTTGGACAAACCTAAACGTACACCATCAAAGATGAACTTAACATCGATGGATCGATGGAGGTAAGCATGTTTTAGCTATGTTTTTAAACTAGGAATTATTTTGAATGAATAATAAAACAATTTTTGAATTCGGCTTTCGGAGGGTGTTATCCGCCTCGGCCTACGACCTGGACGGATAACACCCTCCTCGATCTCCATAATTCTTCATATTAAGATACTCAGTCTCATTCATTAACTGTTAATTATTGATGCCGATGTAATTAACTGTACATTTATTTCTTATGGCTGCTGGACTAGTTTAGTTAGAGTAAAGGTAGAAGCCATCTTACGACGTCGTTTCTCATGACGAATATTATATTATATTAATTTCTTTTACAGCTCTACACCTTTCTGAACGTAGTAGCAGATTTGCGTTTGATACAAAAATCAAAATCAAAGTTAAAAATGATGAACTGAAAGAGGCTTTGGAGCTTCTTGACGAATGGCGGATGATTGACCCAGAGGTGAGATAAAGGCTGAAAGCCGGATGCTTGTTCTACTTATTCTTTCTCTTACACTTAAACTTAACCTACAGCTTCGATCACGAGATTCGTCATTAAGTCATAAGCATTAAAAAATAAAACTAAGAGGACAAAGATCTCCTACTACATATAATAGATCATGTAATAGATATCCAACTAATATCCAGACCTCGGAAAGATCTAACCGGTCTATACAGTTTTTCGCTGTAAATTTATAAGTAAACAAATAAGATAATAGGGGTGTTTTAGACTCCTTTTTGAGGTGGAATCTCACTGCAGTGGAACTCCGATTTAAGGAACAGCCAAGGGGCTGGCAAAATGTGTTCGCTACAACGAGGTTTCGTTTTATCGAGGTTCTTTTTCATATTTTACCATTTCTGAGGTGAACAAAATCGTTCGGCATACCGAGGACCTCTTTATATAGAGGCTCGTTTGTTGAGGTTCCACTGTGTCATGGTGGTGGTGGAGAGAGAATAAAAAATGTGAGCAGGAACGCAACAATAACTAAATTGTGGAGAAGGAAAGGGAGTGGGGTAATTAGCGTTGCTTCTTTCTGTTGTTCAGATATTTTGTAGCTGGTTAGATCCTCTATTAGGATCCGGTCCTTCTCCTTTCTATCGCTGGTACTTGCTTCTAAAACTGAATTTATATTTTATAACGTGATACAGAACCTGGCAATTGACAGCATCGAAATGAATATTAAGAGCAAGATGCAGGAGAGGCAAGCTCGAAGGGCAGTTAGCAAATCACAGTCGGTAAGGAAACCTTTGAGATAGTTCGAAACAGTAAGATGACGGTGCAGCAGTTCATGAACTGTCTGAAAAATTGGCCACTACCACGTTTAAACATTCATTCATTCATTCATTCATTCATTCATTCATCCATCCATTCATTATTTTATTCATTCCACCATCCATCCATCCATGCATCCATCCATCCATCCGTCCGTCCGTCTGTCCGTTTGTTTGTTCGTTGGTTAGTTTTTTGTCATTCATTTGCTCAGTATATTCTCTTTTTTAGCTTTCAGACTTATCCGTCGCCGACAATGAATTATGCGACTCAGATGAAGTACAAACTAAAAAAAGAGTTAAACGACCTCCAATTCGGGCCTCAAAGCAGTGCAGTGATGGCAAGGTTAGAAATTTGCTTTCTAGTGTCATTTCTGAACAAAAAACACTTGTACATGTTTGTTTGCTATTTCAAGGGTTTAGAGTTCCAACAAGATGACTTAATCCCCTTTAACTAAGCGAGTTTATATCATGACGAGGCTTTCTGAGTTTTGAGACACGTTAGAAATTTTAGGAGCACTCCAGAGGAGTAAGACATAATTTAAGCGTAAACTTTAAGTTTTGATTAAGGATACCAACGGGCCTATCTATTAATTAAGAATGAGTATAAATTTATAAAATGGCCATTGACCGCAATCAAAGCTTACTGTTTAGTTAAAGTCTTATAAGTATAACTTTATTGGGTTGCTACAACTTTTTATATCATCATTATCATCTTCATCATTGTCTTTTTATAATTTTTTTTAGCCAAAGAGCAAGAGCGAATTGAAGCGAGAAGAGTGGAGAAGAGAAAAGGTAAAGCACCGATGCACCTACTTTCAAAAACATTTGAAAAAATTTTCCACTAAGAGCTTCAGAGAAACGGCTTTTGTGGATGTTGTGACCAATACCAAGAGACTAGGAGGAGTAAGCCCCGGAAAAACGCTAACGCTATTCTTATCAACACTCACTGAATTTCCAGGCAACTTTGACACACATAGAGAGCTTATGAAATAATTTCAATTGTTTTCGCTGTTTCCATTTATACATGCAGGAACGCAAAGAGATTGCTCAAGAATTGGAAAAGCAAGGGGCAAAGGAAAATAGAAGTAAAAAGGTATGCCGCCTGGCTCACTAGACTTTTCAATCTTTTATACTTGCAATATTTCCCTCAACTGTTGTTTAACGTTTCATATAGAAAAACTCCAAGCTAGGGGTCACAAACTCTTTTATTAACATCACATTCTAAACATGAACGTTTGAGCCACCGACAGCTCTAATTTTAACTGGTAATCTAAAAAAAAAGAAACAAGTCAGGCTTTCAAATAAGTGGTTATCAAAGTGGCAGCACGTATTTACGGTTTCTTGTATAGAAAAGGAAATGTATGTGCTTGGTTCCCAATTATTCATTCACGGTTTTGGTGCGTGGCGTGATAAAGGGGAAAACGACGACGACGGTCCGTTGTGACAAAACGACTCGATGGTGTAAACGCTTCAGTGCCTCGCTTTGACGTCAATAAATGAAATCATTTATTGCAATTTGTATCGTTAATTTTAAAAGGAACGTGTTGATGCCATTAAAGAAGAGACGCAACCTGCAACAAACCAAAAGATAGTAGGTAATGTTATAATTATAATAAACAACAAAACTTTCCAGTCGATGCCTTTTTTCAACATTTGTATCACACTTTTGACAGTAGAGTCAACATCATATTTTTTGTTATGAGAACCTAGAATTAGAGGTCCTGGTTTAATAACTTAACAATAACAAGTGTAGTTGAATTAGGGTACCTATCAAATGAACTGCTGAGGTATACTCCAGATTGATTAAGGTGGCTGAACACAGTTTTGGCAGTTTGTTGAGTATACGGCCTTTGTCAAATCATGGCAAGAGAAAGGTTGCAGCTCACAAGCTGAAACTTGGCAAGTGAAAAATATACTGATAAAAGATTTTGACTAGCAGGTAAAATGTGACGTTTTCGTAGTTTCCATGGCAACATGAACGATTGAATACAACCTTAAAATTTCACTTTTGCTCAGTTTACATAAAATTCGCTCATTAGATTTTCCTATAAACTTGCACACAGCGTACTATGTTTAATCATTACCATTTGAAACTTATTTGACCAAATTTTAACAGACGGGTTTTTAGATAATCAATAATATGATTGTACTGTAATTATTAAATGTGTCACAAAATTCATCTGTTCAACTTCCATTTTAAAGTTATTATTATTGAAAGTACGATAAAAGTAAAAATTCTGCCAAATATCCCAAAATTTTAATGAGTAGATTTTGAGAAATCCTCTTCTGTGTACTATTGTTTTCGCCGCCATGTTTGTTTGTCTAATTTAAAACAAGCGCCGTCACGCAAGTTACCGCTGACCGCCTGCAAAACTGTGTTCAGCCACCTTAAGAGTGTGTCCATGAGAAAACCAGGCAGAACCAGGCAGGGGGTGATAATGCTCAAATCACCGATTTCGCTCAAACTCGGCACAAATGTTAGGTACCAGGAGCTAACTTATGCTACAGAATTTCAGGTCAAAATATTAAATTCCCTGGGGGATCTGGGCATCCCCTGTAAAAATCGCCATTTCGCCCGTTTTATGCATAATTAATTAGCTAACTTTACGATGCTAGTGCAACAAACAGAAAAGCCACCTGGAACTTAAATGCACTGAGAGATGATCTGAGTTTATAAGACTTTAAGCACAATAAACTTTTTAAAGTCGCCGATTCGATCTCCCCCCTCTTAGTCCCCTTAAGTTGGGTCATCATTTCCAAGTTTTGAGTAAGTCGTAAAATTAGGGTATTTTATTCCCCAATATCTCTGATGAGCAACAGCTTACCTTTATAACTTTTGCATGAGTAGTTAAAGCCATCAATTAAGTTCAGAAAAAGATCATAAAAAGTTTGGGCAATTCACTTCTTCCATGTGTTGACATAAACTGTTCATGTGACTGAACGACTTTTGCATATTTCATCAAAATTCAGGCCCTCACAATATTCGTGCGTTTGCGTCTGAATGAGGAGAAATCGAACAAAAAACTCATCAGACAATGATTTAACATTAATAAGGGTAAAATTGTCGAAATTATTGTGCAAGAAACTCTAACGATGATTTTTGATAGCTATATACGCGACCTTTTCAAGGAAAAACAACATACAAAGATTTAATTCACAGTTTTACTTACTTTAATAATTTCGCCCTAAAAACAATATAAACGGTCAATAAAATCCATATGTGTCTCTTGAATGTCTCAACTGCTAGTTTGTGCCCGCTTGGATTTGTTCCCCATGCCACCTTCGATGCCCAGTTCAGCGTAGTTCAGCGTCGTGACTCGCTGTACGACTAAAATTCCTTAGCCATCAGTTTACGCACAAAAATCCAAATCAAGTTGTTTTAGGAGAAAACAATACGAAAAGTAGAAAGCTGATTTGTAATCCATGGAAAGAATTATTTCTGCCACTGCTGTAGCTCAAACAACAACGAAACGTCCGCCATCTTTGACATTAACTGGAGCCCGCATTTTTAAGCAGCGGTTGGCCACCATACGGAAACATCGTATCGGGAGACAGGAGCCACGAGCCAGGAGCCAGAGTCCAGTGAACAAAATATGAAAAGTATAACTTTCCGACATTCTCTGAGATAATTTTATTGTTATTGTATGCTAATAAAAATTTTAGAATTCCAAATCTATTGGCAACTCTATTCAGACCCTGATTATAAATGATCCCATTTCTTTTCAAACTCGGAGATAGAAGTCGCTTTGCTTTCGTGTTTTGGAAAGAAATATTTTTTTTCTATTTTAGTTGCACGTCAAATAGCAGCGAAGTGAAGCCGGATCTTGGTGCAGACCAGTTCAAAGGGACAAATAAAGCGTGAGACACGTCCAGATTAGCTTGCGACAAGAATTCCATTTTGTCTTCATACTGGAGCCCCCCCCTCCCCCTCCCCGGGGGAGTGACTAAATTGCGTACAAATGCCCTACCCTGCTGGTACCAGATTTGACTGTCATAAACACTGAAATTTTTACCTAGCACGGTCTTTTGGGGGTCTTATAAAGCCTAACTATGGCAGTAATGTTCCCAAGTAGAATTCAAAATACACCACACTTTCACATTGAGTTAGATCTTTTTCTCAAACAACCGCTTCCATATGTTTAACACCCTTCCCACATTCCCTCATGAGCTACTTCAACTGTGATACTTAGATTTCAAATTTCTCACCCTACCCAGGTAAGGTCAATTTTCTCATCCTAGAAATCCTCGGAAGGGCCTTTTTGCTTACTCTTGGGGCACCAAAACCAGTTTAGTGCCCAGGTTAGTGTGCCGTACTGAGGCAGGCAGATGTTGAATTATGGACAGACACAACAATTAAGTTACAGACATTTGATGTTCCGGTCCGTGCGTGGTCGGAAGACACCCAGTAAATAATGCCCGTGGGGTTGCTCAAGGAAAATTAGGGTTTTACGAGAGTCGAACTGCAGGAGGTCTCTAAAGAGGAAAAGTGCGGAACATCTACTTTTTGGAGTGAATGTACTGATGCAATTTTTAAGTTACAATATATTATAGACAAATCTATTTTGTTTCTAAAGTTCCTCTGATACTCCGAGGAGCGCAGGACATACAGGGAACGCAGAGATCAGACCATTGCATTATTGAAATTAGGTAAAGACATACAAATTAGGTAAAGGCATACAACTCAGTTTGTATTTTCAAGTGTAACCGGACGCGTATGTGAAAAAACGGTAACTCTGAAACGGATATATAAGAATGATTCATAACAGTGACAAACAGAGATATGACTCACTGTGGACATAATATAAAAAAAAAAGCACAACATTCAGAGGCGGATAAGATTTTCTTCCGGGTGTCTGCTTACGAAAGCTTTAAATCAAAGCTAACATCTAATTCACCGGTAAACCCTTTGAGTGTCCGCGGCCGCCTACGGGAATGTAAAAATCCAGAGCTTGAGTGGGAGTTGAAACGGGATTTTGTGATGGCGGTCGTAAGTACAGCTATTCGCTATATACGAGTGTCCGTTAAGAGAACTTCTATACTGTATGAATCCGCAAATGACAGCTTAAATGAGAAGTGAATATTGTGTACATGTATTAGTCTGTGTTCAAAAAACTGTTCTTAATTTACACCTTCCTTGAGTAGCTATAGAAGTCTAGCCGACTTTTTTTACAATGTATTAGTGCCCCCTTTTGGGTCTTTTGTATTCCTCAGCAGTTTAATTTTCCTCAACACTTTTAAACGGCTATTATGTTTTTGCAGTCAATAATTTACCCAGATACAGATACCATCCTGTATAGTTGTAAGACTACGAGGATTAAAATATAAGTAAGTAAGTAAGTATACTCAATGGCAAGTCATTAATTGTCGAAAATTGCATGGCACGGTCTGACTATAAAAAGGGCTATTATGGACGATTATTATCATGGTAATTAATGTCAACATCGAATAAACTCAAAATTCAAGTAACACGACTTTCACAACCTATTTTTAACACACCAGTTATTTAACAATTAGTCGCCGAAGGCGACGTGAATATCGGCGAATAGTCACCGAGACGAAGTCGAGGTGACTATTCGCCAATATTCACGTCGCCTGAGGCGACTAATTGTTTTAGTATAATTACATTGATGATTATTCGAGAAAATAAAACTATTGATCAATTTCCGACCCCGAAACATCAAAAAATCTGGCTGCCATTTTGAAAACTGCTAGCCTTCAATGCTATAATCACCGCGCGGTGATTATAGCGGGATAAAGCGAAGCTCCTAGCCAATCACAGCGCTCTATTTTCGATAGTCATCGATGTAATTATACTAAAACAGGATATTGGGGCGTACAAACAATAGATAGTGTATTCCGCATTCCGTAGTCCGATAGTCCAGGGTAACAGATTCCATTATTTAGGCAGAGTCTAAAGTCAAAGATGGAGGGTGTTCGAGCAGGTGGTTGTTTTCCATAGATATAGACGGATTGTCAGTGATCCTTCTTGTCCTTAGCGAATCATTTGTTCCCTCTGACTACAACTTAGGTCAAAGACTTCGAATGTTTGGTGAAAAGCCCACACTTTTAATTTTGCGATGTTTCAAGATGTTTCATTGCCTCGTCACAAAGTAACGCAGAGTAACGCCACAGAGGACCAGACGAAACTGGAGCAGCCAACCTGGACTAAAGCATCTGAGAGACGTGTATGTAACATTTATTCACTATCTTTTATCGTTTTTGGGTCTTGTAGCACCTACAAGTTGGACGGATCGAAGTTTTGAACTAAATCGTTTGCTCCTTGTGTTCACTCAAGCGTTCCATAAAATATCCATCAAAAAGTCCATAAATAACACAGAAAACATGCCTCAGATGACACTTTCTAACAATTCCGCTATTAGTATCGATAATGAGGCATCTGATTTGTGACTTCTCGCCAACATTGTGCTATTTTTGTTTAAAAAAACGAATGTTACGTTTCTTCCAATTTTGGCCAAATGACAAATAAGCGTCAAGTCAAATGTACATAATACGTCATTATTGATAAAGTATGAGATTGCCCAAATATTTTAGGATTGATTTGATAACCTTAAAGATGTCTTTCAAAGAATATGTGAGAATTAAGTACATAGGTTGTTGCTCATGGGAGATGTTAGCGACTAAAATACCTTAAATGTAGGGTTTGGTCAAAACAGTGAGAAGATGACCTTACTTTAGGCTAAATAATAGTTAGAGATCGAATTAGAGAGTAAAAATAAATTACTGAGGATTAAGTCTGATAAACATAGAAGATGATAAAGTTGATTAGATTTGAAGTTGTCTTATCTACTTGTTGAACAGCCAAACCAAAGTTAGCTAATTAATTATGCAAAAATGAGTAGATTTTGTGATTTTAAGGGAGGGTCCCTGTAAATCCCAGGGAATTCAATATTGCGACCTTATTTTTTGTCGAGGTTAATATGTCACCAAACCCATCAATTGCGCCAAGTTTGAGCGAAATCCGTGATTTGAGCATTATCACCCCCTGCCTGGTTCTCTCATGGACACACTCTTAAGTAAGGGAAAAACTAGCTAGGCATGGTAGCCCTTGGAGCGGCCGACCTCAGAACTCCTCAATCGTGGAATAATATTGTTAATTACCAAGTATTTTACGAACTTGTAAATTTTTTCAGTTCTCGGTGAGATTTTTATTGATTTAATTATTTGCTTGTTTGGCTTCCCTATGATTTTAGCGACCGTGGCAAAAGAACCTTCAACAACAGCCGTGCTGCCGCCTTTAGCTAGGGGTTTGGTAGGAACTGCATGGTTTATCTTTAAAAAATACATATTAATTATCTGTAAATTGTGCTTGGTGAACTCGATGAATATTTAGTATTTAATGGAATATTTAGTACTACTGAATTCTACATGCAGATTATGCTGGACTCAGATACTGCTGTTAAAAACTTTAATGCTATAATTTTATTTTTATCTTGTGACTATGGATTTAGTTAAAATGCACATGGATCACTTTCAATCCATTTTTAATATATATATATTTTTAAAAAAATGGTCTGAACCGGCTTTAAAACGTTTTAATCAATTCTTTCTTTAATTAGGAATAACACAATATGTTGTTTACACGAGTTCAGTGAGGGGGTGTTTACATGACACCGGGGCGACTTTCGCGCCGCGGCGAGTTCACTCCGGTTCCCTCTCATGGCTCTACATTTGTTTACATGATACCACCACAAAAAGTCATGCCGGCGCGAGTCGCCTCGGCGTGAGTTCACTCCTGTTGTCGCACCGGGGCGAGAATTTCACTCCGGTACGAAATCTCGCAACGGTATCATGTAAACACGAAACGACCACCCGTTTCGGTGTGAAATCGGTCTGCCGGTAGACTGGAACGGGTAGCGCATGCGTAATGTTCGCGATTTTGAATCATACGTGCATTTTATCAACATGAAGTGTACCTTCAAATAACGAGATGTGAAATAACCCAGTCATCATGTAAACGCGATACGAAATCAAAAAGCCATGTCGGTATGAAACTCGCGCCGGTGCGAGTTTTCTCATGTAAACACCCCCTGACTCTTTAAGTTGTGGCTTGTACTTTTCTTTTCTAGAGCGAACAAAGAAGAGAAAGATGAGACGAAAGACTCGAACTTTACGGGCCCATAGAGAAGGTGAGGCTACATTTTTTTATGTTATAGAATTAATCATCCACTCAGAAAGTTCTGTTCCTTATTAACTAAATCGTAAGCCACAGTAATGAAGAATATAAAAAATATCAGGGATTTATATATCCTATCCTAAAAAATATCTTGCTTTCTTTCATATAAGGAAACGACGATGACTCTGATGCCAGCAGTGTCTGTAGCATAAGCACCTGTCCCGGCGATCTCGATTCTAGAAGTACCTCCAAGTATCGCCCTAAGATGCCTACGTTTTCGGACATTGACCAAGGCTTTGTAAGCGATCAACCTAAAGCTCTATCTCGTCAAAGTCAGCCCCCAAAGTCACAGATGAAGCATTTGAATAAGCAGAAATCCGAAATCCGTCCCAGGCCTTGTGGAATTTATGGTCGTTACCTTGTCTGTCGCTATATAAAACTAAAGCAACCTTGTTATAAAGGCAAGCGGTGTACTTTTGCACACAGTGAAGCAGAACGAAAAGCATGGGAGGAAGACCGGAAGAAAGGTATCAAAAGTAAAAAGACTTTAAAACCTGCTCTCAATGGCGACAAATAAATGAGCAAAGATCTGTTTTTCAAATGGCACCCTTTGTTTTTGGCCGACCAGCTAAAACAAGAATAAAAACTGATTAACCCGTGTTGTTCAAAAAGTACTGAGACCATTTACTTGAAGGATTTTGAAACAAGTTCATTCCAAAGATAATGACCTCACTATATGATATATAGAAATTTGCCCATTGCGTCACTTCAGACTGTAAAGGCAACGGCCCCTTATCGTGAAACGATGCCGAGTAGCGACTTTAAGGGCAGGTTTTCTGTTTTTCTACTTTGAAGCACATTAGTCACTAAAATTTTTCAAGCGTTCCATCGGAAGAAGTCTTACAACAGCAGACAAATTGTGTGCGGTTTTGTGACAATCCTATGCAGAGGTAAGAAAAAAACATGCCCGACTCGATGGTTTGCTTTCAATGCAAAAAAAAAAATGCGCTTTGCGCAATCACTTTGGTTTGTTCGCACACCTCAAGCAAATTCTTCGCCCCTTGAAAGTCACGAAAAAGTTTGAAAATATTCGGCTTTCGTATCACAGCGCAGATATCGTTTTGGAGGGCTATCTGCAAAAATTGATGAAAATGTTTTACATTGCTACATAGTAGCTCTACATCTATTTGACATGAATAAAAAGACTACCTGCTTAAGAAATACTTAAGACAACCTTCTGTAATTCATAGTTTTACAGACTATTACTGCGCTTTTCAAAAAAACACAAAAGCCACTTGACGTCTGCGTCCTTTGCTGCCGTCGATCATCAGGGTTCAGAAGGTCATGATTTGTTTTTTGTGATTGGTGGATTTCGATCTATTTTGTGCCTTTATGTGTTTCAAGGTTCGTTGCTTGAATGATCGTAATTACGATTGACGGCAGCGAAAAACGCAATTGTGAAGGCGGATTTTGAACCTCAGAGTAATGTCAATCAGTGGACGAAAAAATGGATTTGCACGAACTTGCTCCCTGCAAGACTGCAAATATGTCACAAAATTGTAAAAACTGAGGAGTAAATCTGGGGCAAAGTTGGCAAACGCCACTTTATTGGCCTAATTTTCTACACCCCCTTTTCTTGAGTATGCAAATGTAACATTTACCATCTTTACCCCATATTTACTCCTGAGTATTTACATTTTGCAACATATTTCAAGGAGCAAATTTGTGCAAATCCATTTTTTGGTCCAAATAAACGTTTCAATGCGCTTGCGTTTTTCGTTTGTCACTCGTGCTAATTTCGCCAACATTACTGGCCAGTTGATAATTAAAAAAGAGGCTTGTTAAAGAAATTAGTTATAGTATGACATAAACGCACAAGTTAATGTAAAGCAAAGTTTTTTGGCACATACAAATACTCGCGTGGCACGAAATTATTGCGGAAGTTTATTTTTGCGGATTGACGATTTTTGATCGTTTGCGGGAACGTAATTTTTGCGATTAGGACAGATTGGTTTTTCTTGCTGGGAATTAATTTTTGAGATTTTCAGAAAGTACTCAGTACCTATCATTTATAATATTTTCGTTTTTGTTAAGTACGTGCAATAGAAATACATATTTTCAAACAATACTACGGTATGCGTACCCTATCTAAAACCAGTAATTTATTGTAGTAAACCATTTTGTTTCTGAATGAAAGAGGCAAGTTGTAATTGAACAGACACAATTTCTTGGTACTGTATTTTTCTATAGCGAATTTAAGTTAGGGAATATTAACCCAGGACTAATTGTTGCTGGAAAAATGTTTGCGGTAATTTTTATTTGCGGGAACTTATTTTTGCGGATCGCTTGAAAAATCGCAAAAGTCGAAAAATTAGAACCCCCAAAATTACGCGTCACACGGTATTCTCAAATTTAGCGTTTCGCTTCACAGGTGTAAGAAGAACAACTGTTAAGGAAGAGAAGAAGACACCACAAGCCAAAGAGGGTTCCACTTTGCTAACTGAATGGCGACAAGCATTTAAAGGGCAATACCGCGCGCCATTAAGAATGCCAACACAAGGGGAGAAGTACAAACTGTGCCCAGAGTAAGTATAGATTAAAAATCCAATTACGGTTACGGGAACTCAAGCCAAAAAAGAAATAACTCAGGGGTGTGATAGTCTTTCAAAGCTCGCTCAAAGAGCGGTTAGTTAGCGACCTGTTTTCAAATTGGGGAAATGATTTTTTTAGTGATAGCTATAAATTAAGGAACTTTAGATCATTATTCAAAGAGCTTTATCAACTCACTCTCAGTGATTGCCAACATACCGACAAACGGTTTCAAAAGCCTTTATCACGCTCAAGTAAGAATTCAGATCAAAAGTGTTCGGTCAGAGGCCTGTGCCCCGTCAAGCGACATTTATTTTGCTGTGTCTCTGAAAGAGACGATTTATAACAAAGTTAGTTAGCAGTTATTCGCCATAACAAAAATAACGCTTTTGTTTCTTAAATTCTAACCTTAATGATTAATCACGTCTGTTTGTATCAATTTGTAGTTGGATAAATGGAACGTGCAAATTGGAAAGTAAATGTACTGATGCACATGGTGATAAGGAACTTTCAGAATGGAATCAACACTTGGAAGGATGGAGAAGGAAATGGATCACCAAAGAAAAGAGAAAAATGTGAAAAATGATAATACAACAACGAACACTAAAACCAATGTTTTCGCCAGGGAAAATCTTCAAGCCCCAAAATACGAGGTTGGGTGTTACGTAATGCGTACCTTGATTGAAAAACTGAAAAAAGTGTTTTTTCCAATGGATATGAAATAATAGAGTACGCAACTATCAGTACCTTGAAAACGCACTGCCTGTAATGATTGACGATCCCTGCTGTTCTGTGGTCATTAATGAATAATAGTTTGTTGCTGGCATGCACGTTTTACCATCCGACTTCCATTTAAATGATTCTCTCCATTTGTATGCTTTCTTATTGACCAAAAAGTGCCCGTCCCGCTCATGGTAAGCTGGTTAGCAATTAAAATTTGACATGATCTTCCTTTATCTCATAAAAAACATTTATCGCTTCTTTCATTTTGCAGTAGGTCGAAAAACTTGTATCCAACCTTTCTAACGTGACTGTAACTTGTAAACCAGAAGATCTAAGTGTCAAACTGCAGGTGCCACTTGGCATGGATGGTGAAATATCGTACAGCTGGACTGTGCGAGTCTGCTATGAGGTTAGTCCAATTTGGTGGTTGAGTAAGAGTAGTAATTGGTTAAATAGCCCTCAATTGCTAGCCCGGTTGATAACTTGTTTACTTGTAGGTAGATGACACGTGTCTACTAAAATATACCATCTAGGTCAAGTGTCTTCCACCTAATTGGTAACGGCCTTATCCAATCTTTTGCAGTTATTTGACAACGCTTTTTCTTTCTTAGTCCCATGAAACTGGCCATCTACAACATGTTACACTCTTCCCACAGTACCACAAGTGTTATACTCTCTCAAGCGTCAAATTCCGATGTGCTGTGATATCTTCGAATGGTGTAATGTCCAATGTGCAATCGCTTGACAACGTTGAGATGGCTGAGAATGTTCACTACCCAGTGGAACCCTATTTGCGTGCTTTGGACGGAAACTGTGAAGTTGACATAGTAATCACGTTCTCCACACTCGTGTTTGGAAGCTTCAGCCAAATTTTAGTCCTCGACTTTGGAAGTGAATCTCATCTGGCCGTAAAAATGAATGTTGAGGTTGGCAGCCAAGAATTTCTTCAGGAGTTCAGCGAAGAAAACTCACAGCTGACGTTAAAAGGGAAGTTATGGGACGATGGTTCCCGACAGATCGTCAAGTTTGAGCCGAAACCTACATCGGTGTTCCGAAATGAGCATCTCATAGACAAGTATCAGTTACCAAGCGCAGAACAGATTGTGCCTTCGCCTCTTCTAGATAGATCTCAAGGCTTGTGTCCGAGAAACTACACAAATGTTATGCATCAACTATTGTTTGTGGAGGAGTTGTACATAAGAAAACAAATCGCCAGGTAAATCTGAAATTGAAATGTTTTTTTAGGGGGTTCAGAGTGTTCACCTTTGGTTTACAAAAATAACAACAGAAGCTTTATCATATTTAATATTGAAATGAAAATTACACAGTTAACAAAAATGGCGAGTTAGGCCCGATTCAGACGCCGCACGTTTCATTAGCCGAACCTAATTGGAATTACGGCAGACCCAAAGACCGGCTAAACTGATTCAGATGCCGATCTTAATTGCAGCAGTTCAAAGGGCAAAAAATGCTCATTTCGGTCAAACTGCTTACAAAATACGTTATAATAATTTAAGTCTTAGTTTCGGTACATGAAAAGTTCGGCGTCTCAATCAAAGCCGTTCCAAAGTCGCTCCAAAGGCGAAATTCCCGGCTGGGCTAGGCGAAAAAAATGACTGAGCCGTTCCAAATTGAAACAGGCGTTCCTAATTGACGAACTTTTCATGCACTTAATTCAATGTATTAGGTTCGGCTCATAAAAAGTTCAGCGTCTGAACCGGGCCTTAGTGGGAATAATGTTTGCGATATCAGCCCATCCGCAAACGGGTTCCTATTATATTACTTCAATTTTGTATGTTGTCGCCATTTTTAAGAAAAGCTACCATTTTAATTGACAGACCGTATGGGCGTTGGACAAAAAAAAACCACTGATATTTATGTTGGTCAAAAAAAAAAAGAAACCATTTCCACATCAAGCCCCTTAATCATTTTCCATAAGTCTTAGCAATGTCCACCACAGACTGGAGGAAAAACTTATTGTAACTTTCTGGCTGGGGAACGGAGCAGATGTCTGTTCTAAGCGGTACTTTCACAAATATACTGAACTCTGACATAATTTTTGGTGGGCGATGGTGCCTTGGAGCATGCATGGTGTTTGTTTTTTTCTAAACTTTTATTTAGACGGAGTGCATAAATTCAATGATAAGTTTGGCACAGGCATGCGGCTGAAAGATAATTAAGGCAAACTAGAGTAATCTCCACCCTGATCATAACTTTTCATTGTCCGTCTCTAAGTTAAGGTAACTCGACTGGACTACTGAGATAATTCACAAGTGAATAACGCCATAAACAGAGTGCACCCCATTGCATTCTAATCAAGGTTAACTTGCGTTTCAAAAGGTTTTATATTAGTCAGTTTCCAATAGATATTGTCCGATGATCGCGTTGATTAGTTATGATGTTCCTTTCCTTTTTAGTTTTAACATTCAGGGAGCAACTTTGCACACTGCAAAACTAGTTGTGAAAAAGTACGAAGTCTTGTGCGCCCAGGAAGGCTGGTTGTATGGAACTTTTGAAATGAGGCGACAAATAACACCGGATGACGCACAAGGTCGTCTCCTATTGAGGAATCTCTTCAGCGGTATGGGATCGGTTCTTATTGCCAAAAGTGATACAGATTCTGTGGTCTACGAAGCTTTACTTGACTCTGTAGAGGACAACCGAGTCATCTTGAAACTGTCTGAAAAGTGTTGCAAAGACCTGGAATTGTCTAATAAAACCTTCATGACAGTGGACGTGCAGTTCCACATCAATCGACTTCCCTTGTGCGAGATGCATGATAACATTGACAGACTGGGGCCGGAGCATTTGAGAATACTGTTTCCAGAGCTGGGCGTTTATTCAGACAAGAAGGTAAAAGTAACATTTGATTACCGTAAATCGTCTATTATTTATTATTGCTCCAGCTAATAAGCCACCCTTTTCAGGGGAAGAAAATTATTAAGCGCCCCCCCCCCCCCCCCCACCCCTCTCAATGCCCCTTATAATTCTTCACCAATAAATGATATACTGTACTAATCAATCATGACTGTAAAACTTTGTGTGGACTGATCTAGGATGATTTTCATCAACCAGAAGTTCGGATTTGTTTTTGATCGTCTCCTGCTTGACCTCCAACTTCTTGTACCTGAGCTTATCCACTTTGTATAGTAGTTCTTTCTGGTGAACTACTTTGCTAATTAAATAAGCGCCCCGCCCCCACCTCTGAAATAAGCCTCCTCATCTCTATTAAGTCCTTCCTCCTCAAATGTGTTTGAAAGAAATAAGCCCCCGGGGGTTCAATAGTGGAGTTACGGTTGGACCAACTTTGAGCACCCCTTGTTATCACTTACGAACCTTCTCTCATCAAAGGAATTTTGAAAAAGTGGCCAGATTGAATTTTAGAATTACGAATTTGGTCGTGAATAGTGATCGTGAAAATAGATGCTATACGAAATAGCTGGTACTGACGTCGTAATTTCTTTACATTTCGAATTCCTTCTATGAAACCTATTCTTACTTTTTGTGCCGCGTTCTTAAATTCCTTAGAAGGGCACACAAAATATATTCTTTTTAGGAGACAAATCCTTAGTAATCCGCAAAACCCTGCCTTTTCAAATGGCCAACATTATTTTAATTTGTGTTAGCCTGACAGTTAGTGGCTGCGGCCGCATTAACCGAGTTATTTCCAATTAACTAATTAAAGTTAACTTGTTTAAAATATCAGCGAATGCGGCCGGGTTGTCTTCAGTCTTTAACCGAGTTTTAACCAGATTATGCAAATTAAGCAAGAACTTTGACTCTGAGGCGAGCGTTATGAGGGACCCAAGCGAGTAAAAAAACAAAACCTCGCAACATTGACTAACTTTGTGAAAGTCTAAATTGAGTCCGGCCGGTGATAAAAATAAACCCGGTTAACCTCTTTTAACCAGGTTACGTTCCGAAGAATTTTTTACAGGGTTTTTCAAAAACTTACCCGGTTAACTTGCCAAGTGCGGCCGCAGCAACTGTTAGTTGTCATATTTTGAAATTAAACATACCGATTATCTGCATGTTCATAAATTCATAAAAATCCTACTTTTTAAGACAAGACAGTATGTATTTTGTCATTTTTCAGATTCAGCAACTTCGTTGGATTCTTCATTCAAATTTAAACGAAGATCAGAGAGAAATTATCAATAAAATAGCAGCTCCTGCAATCGATTCTCCTCCGCTTGTGGTTTTTGGTCCTTTTGGCACTGGCAAAACATTCACCCTGAATCAAGCCATTCGCCGTATTTCTGTGGACCAAGATAGCAGAGTACTCCTTTGCACACACTCAAACAGCGCTGCAGATCTACATGTGGAGCTTCTAGATACATACCTGAAAAAGGAAAAAGGTATAGCGGCATGTAAGCCTTTGAGAATCTACACTCCTTTGCGAAAACTGTCCACTGTACCTGACGTAGTAAAGGAGTATTGCGTCATTGCTGACAATGGGGAGCCAACAGAAGCATTTAGACTTCCAACTCGAGAGGAGGTGGTAAAACACAGAGTAATCGTATCGATTCTCTCAATGTCTCGAGCTCTTTTTGATATGGACCTTCATCGCTATTTCTCACACATCTTAATCGATGAAGCAGCGCAAGCACTGGAGACAGAAATGTTAACCCCATTAACACTAGCGGGAAACAATACCAAGGTGGTTTTTACAGGAGACCACATGCAGGTACAGTGCTAATTTGATGATGCTGTGGACTATTTTCAGTAAGAACTCTTTAATGTAATTAAGGAATAAAGTCACTGAGGGAACCTTTCTCATACCCGAAGAAGCATTTACACTTCCAGCTCGAGAGGATTAGTGGAAAAAAAACAGTTAAACTAGTGTCAAACCTGTCTATGAATGAATCTGAATATGAATGCCTGTTTACTTTTATATAGATGAGCCCTGATGTGTTCTCTCCGCAAGCAAAGAAGTGGAGATTTCAAATCTCCTTGCAGGAAAGGCTATTTTATGACTACAAACAGCGCCTCAAAGAACCAACACTGGATCCAAATCTCATCTTGCTAACAGAAAACTACCGCTCAAATGAAAGGGTGCTTAAATTCTCATCTGACATGTTTTACGGAGGTCAGCTCACTTCAGGTAGCAAGCAACCTCTTCATCCCAAGCTAGGACCGCTTGCGTTTTACGCTCCTCTTGGCAAGGAGGAGATCGACGACAGCAATTCCTCTTTCCGCAACTTGGCAGAAGTTAACGAAGTTGTGAAACGTGTAAAGGAGCTAAGTGATTGCTGGCCTGAAAAGGAGTGGCCTAACAAGGACCTAAGTCAAATTGCAGTGATTTCCTCGTATCGATATCAGGTACTACAAGCAAACAATGCTAAAAAATCTTTCAAGTGTAAAAGTTTAACTGTTACCGGTGCAAAGCTAAGTACAAAAATGCATTGCTGATTGAATACTCTGTCGTCAAGGTGAAAACCGTGTCTTAGATAACATTCGTTTTGGGTTCAGCGCTACCCTAGCTAAACAGCGTTTATGTTTTCACTCCCCAAACTAAACCGTTCTTGCAAGGAACTAAAAATTCATTTCCTGGGCTCTGTTTATTAGTCATAGAAAACAAGATATATAGGTATGGCTGAATATGGCTATGGAAATTATTCATAGTCATTTTTATGTTACAAAGAAAGATTTTATAATCCATAATCACTGTTCGGCCCATATAAGTGAAGGCACCAAAACAACAGACCAGAGGCTGTTCTACAACAGAGGAGGTTAATGCACCGGGCTAAGGGAAGCGGTAAGGCTAAAATTCCAACACGTCCTGAAACTGTGTAAAGCATGAAAGAATAAACCAGGCTACTCTTTCACTTGACATCTAAGTGTCCCTTGAAGGGGCTCCATTCAATGCAAACATTCCTTTGCCATATACTAAACATAAATGAATAATGATTACAGCAGATAGTAATGTTTAAGTAAGGACATAAAATTCATGTTGAAAACAAATAATCAGTGTATCAAAGGCTCGTTTATCATTTGCCTGGCAATAATTGTTTTTAGTATTTTTTGTTTGCTTCATGATCATAATCGTCTTATCCTCTTAGGTTAAAACTATTCGAGATGCTCTTCGAAAAGTTGGCCTTGGTTCAGTTGATGTGGAGACTATTGACAACGTTCAAGGTAGGAAATTCCTTAAGGCAACCCTAGAACTCTATAACATACAAAATGAAATTGAATGGAAGACAATGTTCATCCCATCATTTACCTCAAGCGATAAGATAATCTTAGAGATGCTAACCGAGTCCGTCCTTACGATCCCTCACATTATTTACACCGTAATTTCCGTCATGGGATATGTGTGTTTTCAAACGTAAGTAAACGACATGTTCAAAGCCGTCCTACACAAGCAACTAGTAAAATGGAGAACAGTCGAACCCCGCTTAAGGGACACCCGCTTAATACCTATACGGACATCTCGTTATTACAGACTGTTTTCGTTGTCCCTGGGGAAAGCCCTTACATTATATTTTAATTGAACCGCTTACTACGGACACCCGTTAATGCAGACAATCGACACAGACCTCTTTTATTTCTTTACTGTTTTGCTCTAATCAAAGGTGTCTTCTGTTACTTTAATAGCATGACGCTTGATACGGACACCCCGTTAATACGAACACTTTCTATATGGCCATTCGTGTGCTTTTATTTTCAACACTCCTTTTATCAAATAAGAAGACGCATTATTATTATTATTATTATTATTATTATCTTTATTAAAATCTTATAAAGGCTGCAGACAAAACTTCAGTAAAATATTCATAAAAAGGAAACGTCACTATCAATGCAAAATTCCGTCAAAACTCCGTCGCAATTCAGAATTCCAAGAAATCACAAAGAGTAATAAAAAATCCAGTCAAAAGCCCCAGTGGATGACAAAAACGTCAATGCGCTGATTCTAAAAATAAGGATAAGTTTCTGATCCATGAGGCGAGATATAGATCTATTGCTATTAATTTTCCGTACCAATAAGAAGACGTAACTTAAGATTAAGAGATCGACAAAAAAAACATTGTCACATGGCACTCTTCTTGTCCTAGAGCCTCTAAGACAAACAAACGCCGATCTCGAGAGTGCGAATTAGGTTCTGTTTCTGATCCCTGAGATGGTTTTGGCATACTGCTCCCCTTTTTTGATGGAAATTATTATTACTATTATTACTATTATTATTATTATTGTTATTATTATTATTGTTATTATTAATATTCTTAGAATCATTAAAGCAACCTATCCTTGCTTCCTGGTTCACAGGTAAGCAGTTTAGAGCTATCTTTGTCAGCACAGTTCATACCTCTCACACAAGCAAGACATCAAGTGACATCGAAGGAAATGAAGTCGGGAACCCATACTTGTATTTTCTGTCAGATCCAAAGTTGCTCAACACCGCTCTCACTCGTGCTCAGTCACTCGTTGTCGTGGTGGGAGACCCATTTTCTTTAAGAACCGTGGGTAAATGCCAAGGATTGTGGGAAGACTTTATCAAGCGTTGCAGTGACGATGGAAAGCTGTTTGGAATTGAACATGATGAGCTAGAAGATAGCATATCCCAAACTGGGCTCAATGTTAATGCTGCCGAGTTTGTACCAACGGCGGTCACTGCGGTCACCACCACCAATCAACAACTTGCTACAGACCCTGGCGATTCCTTGTCAGAAGAGTCTCTTCAGGAAAATAACTTTGATGTTCAATTGAAATCGGAGGATAGCACTTTTTCTGCTGAAAAAACGTGTAGTTCTGTAAAATACGACTCTCATGATGATACAAAGCATTCTATCTCAGACGAGATTGCACCTGAAGAAGAAGAGTGTGAAAGTACATCTGAAGGAAACGATGCAGGTGACGAAATGTCGGAAAATGACGACCTTGGCAATGCTGATGATTTCGCGGAATTTAGTAACGTCGATGACACTGTCCCCCCGATAAATAGGGACCCCATCATTCAAGCCCTTAAGAAAAAGCGCGAGGACAAAGCCCTTCAGCAGAGGCTAAAAGGCAAAGAAAGGAATGGAGAAAACAAAGAAGATAGAAGGGATCTGAGTGTTGATTCAGAACAAGACAAAGAGAAGATGATGAATTATCACCATGAAAATGACAACCACGCAGATAAAAAGATATCTGGTAGCGAAATAGTTCACGAAGACATCAAAATGAAAACAAAGAAAAGGAAGACTCAAATCTTCCTGGTCAACATTATCCACAGGTACAGCGAACGAACTGAAAGACTTATTAGTCAGCCGAAAGTACATTATCAAGAACGCCTGGAACCGGAGTATCTCGATCGTCTGTTAAGAGATGACCCGAATCTCTATCGTGAATGTACATTGAAAGTAAGTAACGAAGGAGTAAGGAGCATGTATGGCGAGTTACGAGATGTTGACAGCGAAGATATTTTAATCGAGAGAAATACGCGCCAGTGTTTGATCGCGACAGAGTTGTCGTTAAGCTGTCAGAAAAGGTTTTCGATGATAACGATAAAAAGTGGGGTTCCTCGACAGAAATAAGGGGGACTATATGTGGTGTTCGGCATCACGCGATCAATCTCCGAGAGCGGCAGTTTGTGTGTACCATCTCAAGGGAAAACCCTCGGCTGATGTTTCCTATTAACAAGTCAATGACACCGATTGCTAACCTGACCGACGTATCAATACGTGGAGTTCCAATTTACAAACGAGTACAATCAGGTGAAAAAGCAGTGCGTGTTGAAACTCTCTCCTTTCAGGAAGCGTTTAGCGGCAAATATCTTTTCGTCGTTCAATATTTACAGTGGAGACGTGAATTTCCCTTCCCACTAGGAGCAGTGACAAAGAAGTTTCCCAAGGGAAATAACCGTGTAGACGCTTTCAAGCTTCTCAATGCTGAATATCAACTCAAAGACGATTTTCCGATAGAAGTTATTAAAGAGGTAGAAAGAGAAAGTCAAATCAATAGATGGGACACTGTCCCTCTTTGTGAAAGGCAAAGCCGACAAACGGTAGTGAACGCGTTTACAATTGACCCTCCCGGAAGCAGGGCTCTGGACGATGCCTTAACAATCGAAGAACTTACAAGCAACTTGTACAAAGTCGGAGTTCATATTGCAGATGTGTCTTTCTTTGTTCGACAAGGATGTAAAATCGATTTAGAGGCAAAGAAGCGAGCTTCCTCATACTTTCGTGGTCACGGCCATGGAGAGGTCCCAATGCTTCCAGGGGAGCTAAGCCACAAAATCTGCAGTTTGCTACCAAATAAAGAACGACGTGCAGTCTCTGTATATATGATTATGGACAAAGATGGTCGTATTCATGAGGAAGAGAGACTTAATTTTTCTCGAAATATTGTGAAGTCACAGTGTCGTTTAACTTATTCTCAAGCACAGCAAGTGATTCTTGGAAACTCTATTTGCTGTAGTTTTGAAGATGGCCAAATAACCTCACAAATAGCAGAAAGCGTCCGTTTGCTTAGTTCTTTAGCTCAAAAGAGAAGGAAACAGCGTCTTGGTGATGGGTCGTACTTTCATTTCGACCACCCGGATCGAAACGAGGACTTGGATGCTCATGAGCTAGTGGAAGAAATGATGATCCTGGCAAACACTTTGGTAGCAAAGTACCTTGTATCAAAGACAAAACTGGTACCATTGCGAATTCAGCTTCCGCCAAAAACACATAAGTTTGATGAGTGGAGAGAGAAGTTTGGGAATTGCGCAAGGCTTTCTGTGTCGTTAAGTAGACATTTGTCTGCTCCTCAAGATTCCGAGAACGTAGAATCAATTTTGGTACCGAAGTCTACATGGAACAGCATTGCCAGTGCACTTCGCCAATGCGATTACAGGGAGGTGAAACTTTCACTTTGCAATGACAATGTTTTCCCTCAACTGGCAATTGCCAATTCCAGTCTAAATAAGCTGAGACGAAAAGCTGAGGATGTTACAGCTGCTGAAGTAGAGGAAGAGTATAGAATGCATTGGTCTTTGAATGTGCGTGAATACACTCGCTTCACTTCTCCAATTCGTCGTTACTTTGACATTGTGGTTCATCGTTTGCTACTCGAGACTGTTGATCAAGAAGTAGTGGAGGACGACTTGAAAGGAGTATATCGTAGGTGTTCACTTCTGTCCGACATGTCAAGCAAGTTTGAGAAAGAATGTGGCCGGGTTCAATTGGATGAAGAGCTAAGGCTAGCAAATTGTGAGTTGTCTGCCATCGTTGAAATGATTGAACGGGATTTCATTACGTTGCACCTTGTTTCAGAAGCAAACCAGTTCCTATCTCCAAAACAAAGGAAACTTAAGATAAGTCACCTGGGACCAGTTGCGCAACCCAGTCTAGATGAATCTTCCAAAACCTTGAAGCTGAAGTGGAAGCTACGAATTTACGAAGCTTCAACAGAGAATATTGATTGGGCGAAACAGCTCATCTCAAGTAAAGAACGCGATGATCACCTTTGTCAAGATACGAAAAAACTTGTGGAATTCCTTTCCCTCAATCTAGAATGTACTAGTTCTGGATACCGTGTCCCTGGAAACCTTTGGCTTAAAGTCCTTAATGCCGTCAGAGACAATGATGAGAGCCGGTTAAGTGGTCGATTACAAGAAATAGATGAACTAATTGCCAAAGAAGGGGAAGAAAGAATAAGAACGACTGTGAAAGGCTTTTCCAAGACAGAAGCCGGTAAAGAATGTATAAAAGACGAAACTGAAAGTGATGATGATGATGACGACGACGACGAAGAAGAAGAAGACAAAATCGGTGATGCTAATGATAATGGCGATAATGATTACGACGATGACAATAAAGATAGTAGTCATGAAGAAAATGATGACGATAGTTACACTGATAATGGTGATGATGATAATGATGATGATGTCTCCGACGAAGACAAAATCAGTGACCCTAATTTAAATGATGGCGAAGATGATGATGATAGTAGCAGTCAGGAAGAAAATGACAATAATGAAATGGACAGAGAGGAAAAGACAAAGAAAAAGGACGCTATGGATGAGAATTGCAAACATTTTGTCGAGATATCCTTGGAGCTTCAAGTGGCTGACACTGTCGGTATACAGCTTTCAGCCAACAATGCCGAGGCAATGATCTCGCCGCAAATTCAATGTTTCAAACTGTCGCCTAACGTTGAAATCTGCATCGAACATAGAAAGTTTCCCGATAAATGCTTTTCAGTGATCGCATCTGGGGAAGCATGTAGGCAACGCTATAACACTATCAGAGCTTACGTTGACGCTTGGAGGCCAGTAGTTTTTATGGAGGCAGCAACAGCTTCTGTAAAGAATGACGATACCTTCATTCTTCAAAATCTCAAAGTAAAGTGGAGAAGAGAACCAAAAGGGAAATTTGTCGGAGAGTTTCAACTGGACGAGAAATTTTGCAAAACCAGGCACATCGAGATTTTTACCGGAGATTATGCTTGTGTAAGGGTTTCCTGTCCAGAATACTATTCGAGAAAAGAGTTAGCCTCGTCTTCTGAAAACGATAGTGAGTATGAAACAGCAAGTGACAGTGAGGGCTACAAAGAAAACGTCTCTTTAGATCGAATTCGAGCAGACAAGAAGAGTTGCTGGATCTCGCACTGCAATTTGAAAGTTGTCAACGTTGATGATAGTGATGACAAAAATAACAATAATGAAATAGACAAGGAGAAGAAGAACAAGAAAATGGATGCAATGGATAGTCAGGGTTACCAAGAAAAAAAATATGTGGCTAAGCTCTTTCAGCACTCAATGGACTTTTCTGATGTTCTTAAACAAGAAAAAAACATGATTTGTACTATGGAGATAATCAAGAGGACTATCCCTTTCAGGTATTTTCTTATTACTTTTATTATACATGTATAAGATGTAATAGTGTAACTGCGGTTGATTTTCTCTCTCAACATCCGAGTCCAAACCATGGACTTTGGGAGGCAAAGAGGGTTTCTCCTTGATGGAGAGGAACCGCCTGAGAAGGTGGGCTGTAGAAAGGAGAGTTATTTTCTGCAGTTCATGTATGTTGATGTTGCCAGGCATTTTTTGGAGTAGTTTTCCATGTCCTTCTTGATGGTGCCAAGGGCTCTCTTAACCAGCCGGACTGTTGTTGTTTTGAGCTCCCACATTCGCTCAAACTCGATTTCCATTTTGCATTTGGTAAGCTTTTCCGTGGTTTTGACTGAGGTGTTGGTGTCGAGGGGTATAGTCCTGTCAATAAGAAGGCAGGGTTTATCCTTCTTGTTCTTTGTTACAATGTCTGGCCTATTAGCTGCCATGGTCCTGTTAGTGTGGATGGGCATATCCCACAAAATAGTGACGCTGTCATTCTTGGTGACAGTCTTGGGTTCATGCTCATACTATCGTTCCTTCACCTCAATGACAAACTCTTTGCAGATCTTCCAGTGCATGTGTGCAGCAGCCTTGTTGTGGCTGTGGATGTATTCAGTTTTAGCCAGTTCAGGGCAGCCAGAGACCAGATGGTCAATGTTTTCGTCGAAACGGCCACACAGTCTACATGATGGGTCCACGTCAGGCTTCTTGAGGATGCTGTCTTGGTAACAGCGTGTTGGGAGGCTTTGATCTTGGGCTGCAATGATAAACCCTCGGTTTCTTCCTTGAGGCCAGGTGCTTTTAGCCATCAGTGGATCTTGTTTTGGTCCACGTCAGCCTGTTTGACCCTTTGTGGGTATTTGCCGTGGAGCCCTTTTGATTCCCACTTGGACCTGAGCCGTTGGCAACCCGGTGTTTGGCCTTTGCCTTTGTTCTGCGGGCATAGGTGGTGTTCGCCTCATCCTCTGCAGGTAGTATTGCAGGCACTCCCAGTTCCCGACTGAAATTCATTGACTGTCTGCTGATGGAGTACAAGGATTTCCTGTCGTCATGGTCTTTGACAAAGTGGAGGAGGGTGTCCTCCGTCTCCTGGAGGTATTTATCAAGACCAATAGTGGTTGACTTGTAGCAAAGCTCCAGCTGTATGAGCCCTCTACCTCTTTCAGTTTTGAGCAAACACTTAGTTTTGATTAGAAAAAATTCATTTAATTAAAAAAATTATTCGACATAAAAACATTTCATTTCAATTAAAACAATCCATTTCGATTTAAAAAAGACCATTTTCAAGGTCAAATGCATTCTTTCTAAGAAGATCACCAAAAAAAGTGGAAAATTAAATAGCTTTCTAAATGTTTTATTAACGAATATTTGCCATTTAAAAGTACGGAAACACATAAATAGTCCGATTGAATGGCTCCCTCAACAACTTCGACGTCAATATCAACATTCTTAATGTCACATGGCACTCTTGTCCTAAAGCCTCTAAGGCAAACCAACGCAGATCTCAGGAGTGCGAATGAGGTGCTGGTTCTGATCCATGGGATGGTTTTGGCTTGCTGCTCCCCTTTTTTTGATGGCAATCAGCTGTGCTGAACTGCTATGATACTGTAACTGGAGAAAGGATGTGGTAGCGAAGACCTGGATGAGCTTGAATCGAAATCGCCTCGAAATGAGGATAGGAACTGAGGCGAGACGGTCAGAGGTGGTCGGAATTCATCGTTACCGCTAAGCTTATGGTGAATCAAAGAGCCTACACCTCCTAATTTCTTGCCTCATTTAAGCATTATGCGTTTGCTCAGGAGCAATCACATTATTTTGTTAAAGGAAGTGTAGTTCAACAACGAGTCCGGCAAGATTAAGTTACTTTTAGTCGAGACTCTAAAAAAATGCAGGTGTTTGTTTTTTTGCGTGTGTGGGCACAATAGTGGGCCATGCTCCCAGGCGTTCCTAGCGGAGACCGTGGAAACTGCGAATACGAGTGGTGCCAACTTTCATTGTATGCAAATGAGGCTCAGTGAGGAGAATGCGGTTTATTTCCAGCGATGACTGAAATGACTCATTCATTAAGTTGATCACGTTTTGCCTGTTTGGCTGAATGATGCAATTTTCTCCGAATCGAAGCCTTTGATTTTCGTGTAATTATGAATGCGTATTAAAAAGTAAATACTCTGAAGAATATTCGACGGTCAATAAAGTAAGATAAGAAAATATTTTAACGGAAAATCCTGTGTTGTGGTGTATTTGTTGTATGTATTTAATTGATCGATTTTCGCAGTTGATATGATGTTCAATCGCGCTTCACTTGAAAAATACTTGAGATATCAATGATTTAACCCTCAACTACTACCAGGAGCAACTTCAAATACCCCTCTGACGTTGCGTATGTGTCACGGATGTGTTTATACGGGTAGCTTTGTACTTGACAATCACGCACTCTACTTACAGCACTTCATGTGCATTGAATAGAAATCCCATTTCGAGCTTTTCCGGAACGGGTCGGTCCGCGAATTCTGTTGTTTGAAAGGGTTCGTTACTCTGGAACAAGTTATTACTTCGATGGTCGAAAAAAAAAACGGTCAATATTAATGATCAAAACTTCGATGGTGAGGCTAACTGGTCGGCTATTGTAAACTTTTATCACAGGTACTCCAAGCGCACGAGTGAGAATCGTTGTTGTGTAACAGAAATATTACAAGGGTTTGTACAGGCTGTATGAGAATTGAGGCGCTCGTTATTATAGTAATAAAAATACAACAGAATTTCTTTCCTTTTCTCCATGTCTAAGTGTATGGTGTTTTCTTAGAATATTTGCTCGTTCCAGGGTAATTCCAGCGGGTTTTAGTTCATCCGTTCTTCCTTATAAATTACATATAATTTCGTTTATGTTTATCAAATCAGAAACAAATCGTCGAATACGATATAAAAAGTAAATATTCCTAAGAATACTCGACCGTCAATAAAGTAGGCTGGAATTAAAAAAACCTTTAGTGAGGAAATCCTGTTTCGTGTAGAATTAATCGCCTCCCAGAGCGCGAGAAGTCCTTATTTCTTTTGTAGTTGAGTCACAGTTGGTCGAGGGAGTATAATATTTTACTTTTTCACTCGCCGCGCTTGGCTCAGGGCAAAGAAGGACGACCGCTCTCAGTCTTATCGCATTTTCATTTATCTTATCTCCAAGCAAGCGAGACTCACTGGTGCTAAGAACGTTATTTTTTATGTCAAAAACGCCTCTTGACAAAGTTAAAATGAAAAAGATGAGGTTTTTAATACCGTAAAATTCCGAAAATAAGCCCCGGGGCTTATACTTTTCAAAGGCACTTTTTGAGGGGCTTATTTTTGGAGGGGCTTGTATTTGGAGGCGTTTATTTACGGAGGGAAATTTGCGTTTCAAAATCGATTGGACTAGCCTTATAGTTGGAAGGAAATTTACCGTTTTTGCTTTGTTTTACTTTGTATTTGAGGGCAATTTTCCATGTACAAGCCCCCCGTAGGGCCTATATTTGGAGGGGCGATTTAACGGAGGGTTTTTTGCGTTACGAGTTTGGGGGGCTTGGAGGGGCTTCTTTTCGGAATTTTACGGTATAATAAAAGGGGACACTAAAAAGCTTCCAACATATGACCGTTATTTTTTTATTATTATTAATGTTATTTTCCAAGGCAACTGTCCTGTCTTCACATACAATATATACGTGAAAAATAAAAGGTAAAAAAGGTTTTATAAAGATGAAACTACAGCCTTATGGTACATTTTTGACCCATTTATAGAATAATGCCATGATGGAACAAGTAAAGGATCTCCCAACTTTTGACGTGAAAGCAGGTATATATATTGTTATGTTAAAGTTATTTAATATGAAAAAAAATTTAACATTATTTGCTATTTACCAAAGCCACTTAACCTTAATACTGGTCAAGTGTTGAAAGTTTGAGACAGATGAGTGTTGGATAAAGAATGCAGTGTTATCTGTGAAATATAAGTTATTTTTAATTTATATTTTACTTTATCATTGGGAAGGGAATTTGTAATCAATTCTCCAATTTATAGAGATAGCTCTTATAGGCGTTTGTTGCGCAGTAAACATTGAATGCTAAGATGAATTTAATGCGTGGTAAAAAGGCGAAGAATCACTTATGTAAATAAAACGATGATCTGAAAAGGTGGTCTAAAAGACTGTTAAGAACTCGAAATGTACAACCGGATCAGTGGAGTTACTGCTCAGAGTGAATCTAAAAATCCATTTGTTCATTTATCGATCCTGGGAGTGTAATACGGTGGCTCTGAGGTGACATGCAGAAAACCCGATACTTTTCTCCTTGCTGCGACTTTGCTGCCAGTTTTGCTGCGAGTTTAATCTTGCTGCGAGTTTAAATTTGCTGCGACTTTTGCTGCGACTTTTTTTACCTTTTGTATTGCGGGCTCAAGTTCTGTACCATGTCAGTGATCAAGATGGCGGAGTCCTCGACTTTTAAGAATTCTCCTTAACTGCCTCAGGCTGAGGTGGATCCCGTGAACATTGACAAGAAAACTGAGAATCCCTGAGGCGCTGAATCCAAGTGTAAAGTAATTCTCTATTACTTCATTTCGCTCAACGGCTTGGTTTACAGGTAAACATTCGGGAATAACGGCTTCCGCTACTAAAAATTCACCATAAGAGGTAGAACAAGGAAAATCATGTCGTGTTGTCTTATACTATGCGTGCAAATCTTCCTTCCTGCCTTTACAGTCACATATCATATCAGATTCGATTTTTTTTATACAACTCGAAGTACCTCATCGACTTCATTCTCCGACTTCGCCATCTTGATCACTGACATGGTACAGAACTTGAGCCCGCAATACAAAAGGTAAAAAAAGTCGCACCAAAATTAAACTCGCAGCAAAAGTCGCGGCAAATTTAAACTCGCAGCAAAACTGGCAGCAAAAGTCGCAGCAAGGAGAAAAGATTCGGGTTTTCTGCATGTCACCTCAGAGCCACCGTGGGAGGGAGGGCTCGTTTCCAAGGAAATGTTTGGTTAAGTGTCCGTGCCAGTAAGACGTCATGTCTTACTTCAGACTTTCAAAATGGCGCCCGATGATGTAAACAAAAGGGATTGCGAAAAATGTTAAATTTTTAAAGAATATTCTGATCGGATCGGATTTTCCCAGCACTTAAAAGCTACAGAATTAACAGCACACGAGACGTAGATTAGTCACCTGGTGAGGTGTTGGTGGTAGTCACTCTGTATGTATCGAAAAATAATGAAAAAAAGAATATCAATGAGACACAGTCAAAACTGTATTCAATAGGACCGAAATTAAAGTCGAATCTTGAGACCGATTTCGATGAAACAAACTGTTAGGTTTCCCAAGAAGTACAGTAAACATGTGATGACGACCAAAAGTTAAAAATTGTTACAGCACTTAAGTTCTGGCTAAATGAATATTCCTGTTAATAATGCGTTACAATGTTAGTCCACGCAAAAACAAGACATTCTACAATTTTCCGATAAACAAACTTTGTATCCCTAAAATAGTTAAGGGAACAACTTTCTATTCCAACTGATAACGGCGTGGTAGTCGCCCGCTGATCGTTATTAATCCACTTCCGAAATATGGCTAAATCAGCTATGAACAAATTATTGACAGAAATCCACTACGGTATCGAGAAACTAATTTACATCCGATTTATAGACAAACACTAAATAAAGAACATTTTGCTCAATAACTACGCATCAGCAATGCATTCTATGCCGAACTTTGCGGTTCTTGAACGGGAATCAAGACACGAGTCGAGTGCCAAACAATAACAAGCAGCCATGTTCGTGTCAGACATCCTTGAGAAACTTGCTCTTTCACCTCGTTCAGCGCATCAGTCTCCACTTTAAATCACCAGATCTTTCCTTATCTCGTACAACGAAGGTCTTTCCTAAGTTCCTGCTACCATTTCAATGTCAAGCAAGCTTTCAAAGTGAACAATTTGGCTCCTATGACTATGCACCACGTTCGCTGTCACTGGTCGCGTGCTCTTTGTCAAGTCAGTGGTCGCGCATGCTCATGCAAAAAAGACCCCTGTTGCCACAAGTAGCCTACTAATTAATCGAGGACCCCTAAAACATACACTTGCAACACAAATCCACCAAGAATGTACATAATATCACGCTTGGAAATTTTTGTGCCAATTTTGGCCAAGTTTCGTGTCCCCGTTTCCCCAGTCCTCTTTTTTGAAATTCTGCGCGGCCATATCGCGAGCCCGCCAAGAGCGAAAATC
This sequence comes from Porites divaricata, assembly GCA_038088405.1. Classification (NCBI taxonomy): domain Eukaryota; kingdom Metazoa; phylum Cnidaria; class Anthozoa; order Scleractinia; family Poritidae; genus Porites; species Porites divaricata. The sequence goes on along the minus strand of JBBMOI010000019.1, from coordinate 4,113,788 downwards.
GGTCAGGCTTTATCGCCATGTGAGAGAGAACTGGTACTAATAAACAATGTTTTGACGAGCGCGATAAAAGCTACGAAGAAAGAGCTTTTTATCGGTACCTTGCATGCCTTGTCTTCGAATATTTTGAGACTAGCTTTATGCCGGCGAAGAGAGAGTTTCTTGCGAGGTTCTTGAGAGAAAAGTCTGGCTGAAGTAAGGTTTGGAAAAGGTTTTATATCTGCTGTTTGGTGCCCATATCTCAAAAACGGAAACGAGGAAAACATGAAGAAGGTATTTATCCTTTGTTTTGATACTTTAGTTGCTTAAGTTTGGAGCTTACGCACGTGAATTTTTCTTACAAAAAATACCACTTTTAGGTCAATCAGGTTCACATCACGCTTGTTAATGGATGAACTAACAGGTTTTGGATGACTTGCGAGAAGCAAGAAAATCACTCCTCCGCTCCGAGGTTGTCCTATTCTCAGTAAAGCGATTTCTACTTCGTGAATTGTCAAGACAAAATGCTAACCTTCGTGGCAGATAATAATAAACAGCGAGGAATTTTGTTCGTTGAAAAGTGGGAAGTTACAATAATACATCATGTCATCGTCAAACAACACCAGTTCAGCCGCGTTCAAGTGTATTTGAGGTCTCTTCTTTGACATTAAAACACCCCCACCAAACAAGAAAGGTGTCCCTGCAAATTTCTTAATGAAGGTAAGTTAAACTTATCGAAGCGAAGCTCTTAAAGAAGGCATTTTGAAACTTAGTTGTTACTAAAGAGATCGATAATTAGGACGACAATCGATATACATAACAGAGCTGCTGCTCTAAATGACATGATGTCTACTGAGCTGAAATATTACTGTATGAATAGTTTAACTTGTGTTCATTTCATTTATTGGTTTCAAATTGCAATTCCTAGTGTTTTCACGGCTCTTCAATGCCGTTATAATCAGCCGTAGTTCGTCTGGCTTCACGTCGCCATCTTGAATTTGTCTTTGTTAGGAACCAGTCTTCGCACGGTCCCGAAAAAAGTTGGCCCGGATTGAAGCAAAAATTTCCAAGCGTGATCTAAGCGTTAGAAAACCTCTAAACGCTTATGTAGACAGAAGAATACGGTCACAAAACTCACTCTTATTCGATCAGATTAGCGATCAATAGCGATATTAGCCTTAGCTTCGTGGTTTTCTCTTTCTTCTGTGATGCCTTCTCTTAGCGGGCAAGGCACGCAACGATCGTGACGTCAGACTGGCAGGCAGAGTGTGTCAAGAAATGTAATGAAAAGACAGCAGAGTTGCCCCCTCTCTCCTGATCGATCCCTCTATTTAGATATATTGCTGGTTTTGCACATGACGTCATCAAAATTCAGAATAAAGAATGATCGATCCTCCTGAGTTTTTACTTGCATGAAGCAAAGAGCAGCTGAAGAAATAATACACATACAAACTCTCACTTTAAAACGGTTCTTTGCTTTGGGAAGGAGTACTGTTGAATTTATAAGCTTTTGCGTGACACGGCATTTAAATAAGAGGGGTGGGGGGGGGGTGGGGGGGGTGACAGAGCTGTCGTGTAGGTTAAAAAGTGACATACTTTAGGGGATTATATTTTACTATCTGAACAGTCATTGGATTAGAAAAAGTGCTATTTTAATGACTATGAGTTGCTCGAGGGATGATTTCTCGCTTTCGTAGCAAAACTCAGTGACAGATGTTTCTGTCGGTTTCCGGTTGCCATGTTAATGCCCATCCAGATGGACACTAACATGGCGTCTCCAATCAAAGCTCCATAAATTTGGGTAAATCATTTCTATGAATATCTCGCCTATTAAAAACTACACTGACCTGAATCCTGAAGGGGGATCTTTACATGTTTACTTCCATTCATTTCCCAGATTTTGGACTGTGAAAAACGATGTGAAACACATCGGTGTGGCAACATGCAACGAACCGGTTTCACTGTCGACTAACTGTATGAACCAAAAGAAAAAGTTTCTACCAAAAGTTTCTGCTTATAGTTATTAATACTAAGTACAAGTGAGTCTAATCGTTATCAAGTATTACAATCAAACTTTAATTTTTACACAACGTTTGGCATTTTTAAGCTTTGGATACCTCAGGCTCGGGACGAAAACCTTCCGATAAACAGACGACAACGAATAGAGGTATTTGTGTCTTTACCTTCTCTCTCTTTTCTGGTCTATATCACTGACTCAATAGAATGGCCAGCGACCCATTTAATTTTCCAAGAATTACGTACTATGTTCCTCCACGCACTAGAAAACAATCATGCAAAGTAATTTGCAATCAGTCCCGCAAATAAAATGAAGTTAGCTTTTTTTTGCATTATTTTCTCTGTGGATCCTTGTTTAGAGAAAATATGCATCTCTTTGGTTATCGAATTGAGACTAGGACGACTCATTTCACCCTGAACGATAGAAAAATTAGGTGCAAGTGGATATCCAGATTTAGTTTGGGAGGTTGGGGGGGGGGGGGGGGGAAGGATGAGAGAGGCAAGTGATATGTATCAGGCTAGCGAATCGTAAGGCGCGGCCTATGTTATCTAATAAACCGTACATTACTTTTTTAACTATTATTAATTCAAAATATTTCGCTGTTTCTGATTGGCTTTAATACCTTGGCTAATTTCTTCATAACCAGCTTGCAATGACCCATATTTAGAAGATGCGAGTGATATACCGTCAACTTGTTTCCAGGCAGCAGTACTGCAGCAGCCTTGCTGTTTTAGCACGTGTGGGCAAAAGAAATCACGGCTATCCGAAGACGAAATAGCCGAATTACTGACTCAAACTGAAAGGGGAGAATGCCAGAAAAAATGCGAACAATATCGCTCTATGGCTGTCATCTACTTTTCGAGGAGTATCTGCAAGGGAAAAAACATCTGTTCATATTATGAAACTGCGCTGAGAAACAGTACAGGCAATTGTTTTGAAGAACGTTTAAGAGGAAAGGTTGTTTAAAACTTAGAAATATTTCGAATGAATAATAATGATAAAAATACAATTATTTAATTCGGCTTTCGTGTGATCTGAAGAATTTTGCGGATCGATCTCAGAGGCTGGTTCTTCGCATCCTACTCAGCCTCATTTGAGAATTGTGAATGATGTACATGCACTGATAAATATAGATATTCAGAGATTAGTCCACCTGGCTAAACCACCGTGAGTGCTAGCCTCGCAATCAGTTCCGACACTGCCATGACACTGCGATTATTTTCAGCCTTTGGCGGAGCAAGACCTAAGCAAGGAAAGACGAACAGCGAAGCAAAGACAATGATAAACAGACAAGACACGAAAAAACGTAAGATAAAAAATGGATTAGAATGTTTTCAACCATAGATTATCTAAAGGATGCTCAAGGGAGAAATTAGATTTTTAGGATAACAACCAGTAAGTTTGAAAAGTGAAAATGACACCTTGCAAATAACAAGATACCGTTTTATGACTGGATACAAGTGCAATGGAATGCCATTTTAAAATATTCTCTTTAATGAGCCTGCCCTTAAAATTGATGTTGCCTGTATGGCCAGCTAATTTCGGTATCCATTGCGTTGCGACGCATCTTACTGCGTGTTGACGACAACATTCGAACAAACTTAGCCAATCAAAGAGCTCGCAATTGTATGATGGAGACTAGACTGTTCACAGACCGCTATTATTTCGTTGGATCGACGGTACGAGCGGCCATCTTGGTTTCATACGTACCGAGGGGGCGCGGCGGGCGTCGGGATTTATAGCAGTCGGTCGCTTACCCCCAAACCTTAAATAAACCAATAGAATTGACACACAC